>CM030172.1:33782001-34141018 GCA_017639675.1 Aplochiton taeniatus | reverse complement strand
ACCACTTGGTTAATGTGGTTATCTTATCTATCTAATTCCTTAACTGAATACTACATGAGTAATGTGATCATATTAGAAAAATCTTGAAATGAACACACTTAGTTCGTCTTAAAATATTAGTAAATTGAGTGAATTGAGGGAAAACGACTTTCCTCTTGTTGCTATATTAGTATAATACGAGACTGAATCGTTTGTGCGAACTCAGGTCAGACAGCCAAATTTACTTTCCATAGCATCAGCTTCCAATAATTCAAAAATGAATTTCTTGTGATCAAGACTGGTGCTCCAGAAGTCCCACAATGACGTTCCACGAGGGACTGCCTTTCTATGACCGCCCGCAACCTGCTTCAAAAGACCTTCCTTTTCTCACAGTAGAGTACGGAGGCTAGATAAGACCGACCGCCCGCAGCCTGCTTCAAAAGACCTTCCTTTTCTCACAGTAGAGTACGGAGGCCAGATAAGCGGTGACAAGCTCTCTGTTTAAATGTCACCTTTCGGAACGTCAGCTTGCCTTGGAAAGTCTGTGTACTTGTCGCATGAGCTTGACCTTTGACCCTCCATGGCCTTTAACTGTGGCATTGAGACTCGGTGACCCTAGAGGACCCCTGAGAACACGTATCGTCAGTGAGTGGCCAATGCACTGTGACCCTGAGCCTTTCAGAAACGGGGTCTGGCCTGTGGTTTGCCATTAGACAGCAGAACCGTCCCCTTTCATTTGAATTATTTGAGTTCCTTGTGCTGTACAGTTTTAGATATACTTTGACACCTCGGCTTCACACAACAGCATGTCCCAATGGTACATTAATAATGAGCTCATCGACTTTTTCATCGACTTTTAGAAGGCATGTCTCTTCTATTGCTTGTTACACAGTCTTTTCAGAAGATCACATACAGTTCAAACATAAAAAGAAAGTTGAGTAGGTGCTCACGTTGTGATTGGACAAATCCATTTTTGGAAGCATGATTTGATGCAAACAAACTCACAACTAACTATTCAATGAACTAAGAATGCAGTCTTATAATCTATTTGTCTGGAATACCTGGAAATACCTGTTATGGAGAATCCACACTCACAAAAGAAACATTAAGATAAAGTGAATATTGTAACATTCAGCCCATTTAGCAGATTGTTTTCCATCTGTCTGAAACCTGGCAGCTTAGTAACAGTGCTAGTTCTCTGTCAGCCAGTCCCACCATGTGTTCCAGCCACAACGAGATATGATGCTAGAGATAAAATAAAACTGTTTCCAACCACAAGGTGATATGGCTAGAGCCATTTTAATATTTCAAACTGTAGAGTTTGTTTGTGTGTGTGTGTGTGTGTGTGTGTGTGTGTGTGTGTGTGTGTGTGTGTGTGTGTGTGTGTGTGTGTGTTATATAGGTGTTCTATAAAGTAATTTCAAGAGAGTAAAAAGGAAAACAGAATAAATTGATCATTACCCATTTATAACAAAAAACATTTAGTGTTAAAATCTCGGGGTTACCGAGATCCACATTCGATATGTTTAGGAAGGTTTACTGCATATACAAAACATAATTATATGAACACTCGACTCCCAATATCAAGTTCTCAGGTGTGGTATCTTGTTAAACTCACTTATACTATTGTTTCTGCCAAGGGTGTTTGGAAGAGGTGGCTGCCCTTGGGAAATGGTTCAATGAGTCCTAAACAGAGGATTCTAAAATTTCATACCCAGCTTCACCATGTTCTGAAGTGGAGGTGAGCAAAAAGTCTCATCCATTTATGTTTTTGGTCAAAATCATCACCTTCATGCACCCACACCTTGTGCCACAGTGACCCCAGCTGGGTAGCAAGTGCTATTCAGTATGTTTGGGGCAGTGCTGCAGATAAGAGCTGTCCTAATGTAAAATTGACAGGTGTTCCTGGGGCTGACTATAGCCATAGCCTGCTACCAGGTCTGTCGTTCCCTCTCTCAGGATCAAACTGGTGTAAACTCTGACACACAGCCACTACTGCCGGTTATGGAACATGCCACACAAATGTAACGTGGGCTCAATTGTACTGTTACTGCTCAAATTACCTCAATCAGAAGCTAGATAGAAGAATCCTACATACTCATTCACGGCAGTGTTAAACATTCTACTTGTAAGCACCAAATTACTTATACCCAATTTCCATCTAGATACACATTGTGGGGTATGAAGGTAACTTTTTTTCACAAAAAAAATAGTTTTATATGCCCTCCCCAAATGAATGAGTCAATGACAGATTAATAATGTTGGCAAATACCAACAGTAAGACAATTTATAGGTGTAGCCTATAAATCTGTCTTCGTTGCTGTGGCAAGTTTTTTTTTAAAGGGCTCTGTGTGCATTTCAACCAGCTTAAACCGATATCCAATCAGGTAATTGGAGATGTTGTGAAACTTGATTTAAACCTGAGTTTAATGTGTACATTTTTGATTGCAGATACATAAAGCTGTCAGTATATTTTTAAAGCTTGATGATCAATCGATGATTGTAGTGCTTGGAGACAAATTCAATAAATTATTATTATTATTGTTAGTATTATTAGAATAGCAACTGTCACTTTATGTTTATTTGTTAGCAGATATTTGCCTATTTCATTTTGTTGTGATATAAAAACAGGTTTTAACTACAGCTTTGATATTATTATTATCTTATATACACGTTATATATAGAGGCCATGGTGTGCATTTACAAAATATTTATAAAAGAAAGCTCATTGTTGCTCTTGTCTAATCTCCTTTTTGCTTTCAATCATTTCCCCCCTTCATATTCTGTGGAATAGTGTTATAGGCGTCTTTACAGAAGCAATGCACATATCACAATCCTGCCTTTCATCTGAACAGCGGGAACCCCAGTGTAGTTTAGTATTTTGTGCGCAAGGAAAATGGCAACATAACTTCTGGGCTTCATTTGAGAATATTGGGGATATCCATGTTGACATTGAACCGAAACCGAGATGTATAATTAAAATGTTCTCATTTGCGAAACAGTTTCTAGTTTTATTCCTTTAAACCACTACGGCCACGGGAATGTGACGCAATCTTACCTGCGTAGCCTACTCTGCAAAGCGGATGGCTAATTCGCTGAGTTAAAAAAAAAGTCACTTTTAGTTATCAAAGTTTGAATGGGTTTACACGTGATCTGAATTTGCCTGGATGGGATGCACAGTGAGTTTCCTCTGTTGTGAAGACGATTTTTCACAAATGCCTTTTGACCAACATGAGGAGAAAAAGAAAGAGAGACTCCCAAACAAGGTAAGAAATGACAAGCAAACTGTAAACAGGACTCCCACATAAGTGGGCGTAAATGCATGCTTTCCGTAGGACATTGAAAACTGACATTTTCAACCAGGTGTTCGACCCAAGCAACACTAACGTGCAAGTGCATATTTTTTTTTATTATAAATTGTCATTTTGGCGCTATAGTTATTTTTTTAAATTCGTCATCACATAATAGACTACTTAATTCTGTGGATGAAACCGGTCTAGAGTCAGACAGTTCAACCAAAATGGCACACTAGATGTGCTTCACTTTTAACCTATTGCTGGAATTTGCCCACTATTTATAAATAGTTCTCATGCACTAGCCGATGGTGTTCTTAGCATTGTAAGCATGGCACCCTTTTCAAACTGCAGGGTCTAGATCGCCATCGATCTAGGAATATTGTAGTAGGCTACTTTGTGACGAGGTCTTAAATTGTCGGGTTATGAAGGTGGTCTCCACTGTCCTCCTGGGTTCGAGGGGGGGGGGGGGGGGGGTTGGTTGAGGGTCGTGAGGGCTAAGGTAAAGAGGGTTGACGAGTCAAGAACAGGGTCTGCTTTGTGGTCCAAGACTCATGGAGAAGCAGGAGCTGTGGAATGCTGTCGGTAACCTTTGCACTCCTAGCTTCACTGACAATCTTGGATTCATAAAGAGAGGGTGGGGGCACTTTATCCCTCAGCTTAGTCAGCCCAAATTTGACCTCCCAGAGCTTGTCACAATCACACTGTCTATTATCTCCTGGGAATATAGTCCTATTTCAAACGCAGAAATGTTGTAATTTTTGAAGTCTGAAAAATTGTGAACAATTCACATTTTGATGATGATTTGGCAGTTTTGTAGTTTCATGCACTTTTTGTTATACCCTTTGTCCTGATAGACAAAAGTCTAAATCAGAAAGAGTTTTACTGGACTTCGTCTTTATCATATCCTCAACATTCTGAGTTAAAAAGACAGCATTCATAGTCATAGTTAACTAACATCTGAGAGTAGGTCTTATTTCTAGTAAAGCAAATAAAAAAAATAAGAAATACACCTAGTATGTTCTACTGTAAACCCTTGGGCTTAGTTAACTTGGCATCAACAGATTCACCAGGTGACCTTGTGTCTGCAGCAGTTTGAAATGTAAAAGGAAAACAACATCTATATTAATGTTGTATGTATATATATATATATATATATATATATATATATATATATATATATATATATATATATATATGTATATATATATATATATATTTTGGCACAATATTGCATTGGCCTGTATTTGAAACTCAAAATCTTCTACCCTGTTTTATTAATACATAATTGTACTATTCTCTTTCAATATGAGTACAACCTTTATAAAGATCAGAGTCAAATTGTAAGCGATTCTAATATCTCTGGGGGAGCATGTTTATGATGTAGGCTATGCATACAAATTGTGTTCTTTTCAGGTCCACATAAGATTGGTAACAAAGTCAAAGGAAATAGCGCCTCTTTTATTAAAAGAAATCCTAAATATTTTCAAATACTGTAGAAAGGTAGAAGATGGTGAGACTCGAAACTGCTGACGTGTGTGTTAATTGAGGCCAACCTCTTTTCATTACCCTGCTGGCTGCAATGGTTGTCAATATGAAATGAAGTGGAAGGTTCCCTGTCGATCAAAGTAACCGACCGCGGGCCTACAACTGAAAACTTTGAAGAGTGCTGTGTACATTCCAAGGAAATGTTCCCAACACAGTTACAAAACACCTGGACCTCATGCAAGCCAATTCTACTGAAAGCAAATGAAAACAGTGTCGTACAATACTGAAGAAGAGAAACCATGGGGTTTATATGCTGTTGATGTTATTTAATATCAATTATCTTGACATTTGTTATCCTGAAGGAAGACCATGATCAAAGGAACATGAATAACCTAATGTGCTTCTTAAATGAAATTGTTTGAACACTCATCATATCATCAAATTATTCATATTTTTCAGTTTGGACGCTCGGCTTTAGATGCCTTAAGCCACTGGTGGGGTTACAGGTCAATTCATTTCCCATCGAGAACCAACTCGCCTAATTGCATTCCTATTTTGTTTTACATGAATTGCCATTCCAAGAGTTTTCCCTTTACTTAAGCAAACATCCTCTCTCCATGAGGTTGGTCAGGTCAATGTCTCTATCATTCTGTTGGTGTTGGGCTTTCTCAAGTTTGCAGACGACTTGATAAGGTATGCAGTGAGGTGAAAGTTACCCTCCATCCTATATTGCATTCCAGCGGATGACCAACCTGCGGGGAAAACAGTGCAGCCTCTGTGCTGTGTCTCTGGGGCAGCCTATCGTCTCCCTGGTTCCTGCCAGCAGCCTTGACCCGGGTATGGGCCTCTTAACAAACCCTGCTCTGTGTGGGGAGGTGCCCACATGTGCTTGACCTGGGAGTGGGTTCGCATGCCTCCAAGTGCTCTTCCTCGTCGTACCTTTCTCTGTAGCATCCGTGCCCCACACAACGTTGCCCACCCTCATCTGGCGTTTTTGTTGGGCCCTTTTTAAAGTGCTAGGTCGACGGTCTCCGTGTGAAACAGTCGCTTGAAAGTGTGTTGTCGTGTCTCGATAACCAAAGGGCATGCTGCCGCTGTTTGGGATCGTATACCGAAGAGAAAAGTGATATGTGGGCATATTACTGTTGTTCATTGATAGGCACGTTGCAGTGATAAAGATCAGACACAGTGCTATGTTTTTCAGTGGTGTCCCTTAGAGACTTGCCACGACAAGGTTGATTTTATTTCGTTCCATACCTCGTGTTTGGTTGGGTTCTCCGTCTGTGCCATGCAATATATTGCAATGTCTCAGACAGTGGGCAGACCAAGAGGAATGGTTGTTGACAAAGTCCTCTGTTGGCCTGTGCCTCAGCCTTCCTCCCACTCAACTTAAAAAAACAACTGTGTTTGAGAAACCAGCCAGTAGAACACTGAGGGAATCTTTAACGGCTGATAGGCCTGTAAGGCGACACAAACAGGGGTGCCATTATGTCAGTTTATTTTCATTCGGAACTTGTAAAAATGCTACACCTAAAAAAGCTGAATGTACCGAAGGGATGAACAAAACAGGCTGATTCCAAGCATTCGCTAGTCCAATTGTCAAAATGGAAGGTTGGCTGGTGTGGAGGATAACCTAAAAAACATGGACTATTAGATATACAGTAAATGGGCAGCCAAGTGACTTAGCTAACCATTTGTATGTTAGTGTTATAACTCTATATTGTTGTTTGGAGTTGCTGTGGTTGACTTTGGTATGTAAGGGGTGGTTTGAGACTATAAGCAGGACCCCTGTACAGAGCTATTGCACATTGCAACATGCTGCATCTTTTACATTCTAAAATACTTTACACTGCACCTTTACAGTTCCACAATACTATTTTACTGCATCTCTCATGTTCACTGTCCATGTTTAGGCTGTTGGTAAACCTTCAGAGCTTGAGCTGGAACGTTTAGGGAGAGGGGCTGTAAGCCTATTAATAACGTGTCAATGACTTACAATGGGTCACACCAGACTTGAACATAATAGTAATAGACATTCAATACACCCTAATCAAGCAATTATTTCCCTTACTAAGGCCATCATTGACTTTCTTTTAAGATTACAGAGTAGACCAAAAAGAATCCCCTAATGTTTCGGGTCTGGTTACAGTCACAGGAAGAGGGAATGAATTCAGTAGTCAGTCACCAATTTTAAAGGGGATCACTTTTCCTGACATCCCTTCGGAGAACTAGGCTTCGCTTGCCCTCAAATCTTTGACAGACCTATTTGGAATTTACACTTTAAAGTTCAAGACCTTTCAATTCTCTCTTTTAAGTTGACTTATCAATGTCAATAAACGGTGAATACGGTTGAATGGTGGGGGATAGACTTTAACTGGACACAAAAAATCTAGAACCACAAGATGATATAATAGAAAAGGCGTTCATTCATTCCCTTTATCATGGCTTCAGCTAAGCTGACAAATCTATGACATTCAAAAGTATACACCAGATGACAGAGCAACTGTATGTCTCCCCAAAACATTCTTCATTATAGAAATGCTAAAGAGAGACCTTACTTAAACACCTTTGTTCTTGACCTTATGGCGCAAGAGGGATATAAAACAGCCCTATGAGCCCTATACCATGCAGCGTCTGTGTCTTTGTGGGCCTATGAATGCAGTCTTTATGCAGCAGCTTTGTTGACATTTCTCTTCTGTGGGGGATTTTCTTGTCTTCTGTCTAATACTTGGCCAAGCAATGTGGCGTTTACACTTGGCAACGTCCAAATCCCACAAAGTCCCGCTCCGGGGGCCTTTGGAGGCCCCCAGAAACTCACCCCAGTGATGGACAGGGTGCTCGGCTCCTTCCGGTGGGATTGCCCTTGCCTCTCATGTGGCCTTTGTTGATATTTGTCAGCATTGTCTTTTCCCTGGATCTTTTTCGCAGTGCTCGGATGCGGCTCGACTCCCGGGATAATTAGTGCCACAGCAGCAAAGCAGGGGTTGGGCATGGCTGCATAAGTCGGTCTGTTATGTTTTCATCATCGGGTGAATTACTCTTCTTCAGGGAGGTAATAAATCCCCTCCTTTTGACATGCTGCGCTTACTCTGAATAGACACAGGAAGAAAGGCCCTAACAAGCTGAGGCAGATCACTGTTTTTAAAGGATAGGTTTTCAAACTTCCACATTCCCCTACAGAAGAATTTTGGAGGTATTTGCGCTGGAATGCTCCTGGGTCTCAGCGGATTGAGAGGGGTTCCTTCCAAGCCATCATAATACAAGCGTTAGGTGTTCCAAATCTGATTTGTGTTAATCTACTGCAAATAGTGTGAAAGTAGGCCAAACTCAACTAAGCTACATATTTCAATGGGTATTTTTGTGCAAAAGTATACCATAATTAGAACCAGGAATCACGATACTGGCGTCAGGTGGCAAATATTCCCAGTGGATTGCAAGTTATCAGAAGCTATATCGTAGGTCGAGAAATGAAACCTCCGCAAGTGACAACATTTGCGTTTACTTTCAAGACGTGACAAACCTAGATAATAAAATCAGTGTTTAAATGAAAAAAACTGTATATTTTGAAGGAATTGCATTGTGTGTGTGTGTGTGTGTGTGTGTCAAATGGCTTACCAAAACAATACAATTACAGTTCAATGTGCCAATTACAGTTCAATGAGGAGAGCAAGTGGCATCATTATTTTTACTCTGTGACTACAGCTGCACATGTGCCATGTTAGCGCCCTGATCCCACTTTATGAAGTGTGCGTGTCCCTCCCTTCGGGTATGAAATCCCTAATCAAATCATTCTCTTAGACCTAACATGTGTGGCACGCCAGGCTGAAATCCGGGCATGCCATACTTCCACCTCCTACACACGGCTCCATTTATTTACAGTGTCCCCTGCTGCGCTTTTAATGACAGTTTATTTAGGCACACAACAGGGAGCTTTTTCTCTAGACGGTAATCTGGTACTTGTAGAACCCCTGAACAGATCTGAGATGAGGGGAGAGAGAGGGGAGGCTGCTGCCACTGGGTGTGTGTTGGCACTGAGACTTTGTGACACCTTTTAAAAATAGCCTGACTAACTCAACATCCTAACATTGGTACTGAACCCTACTTGATACCACTCACGTAGACGATATCAAATTGTACAATCGTAATGTAATGATTATCCTACCAGAACAGAGAATTATGTTTTTTTCCTTTTGTTAGACGCAAATTAGAATAACACGTTTTTGTCAACATGCTAAAGCTACTCTAGACGTGACGTTTAGCATTGCATTATCTTTACAACAACCTGGTTCCGTTGTCTTTAGAAGAGAATAGCAGACATCATCAACTGGGACTAAATCTGATCAGAATTCGGGACACACATCTGTAGTTTCAAACCGGCACGTTCAGCCGATATGTTCCTGCTGCCTTTTACCAACGCTAATAGGAACTGTATCAATTTAGATAAGTGGCTTTTATTGTACTCATTTAAACAAGCCATGCCTGCTACTTAATCCATTACTTATCGTAATGCCTGATAACTTTCTTTAGATCTCTTTCATTTTCCGCCAGACTGGAGGGACTGGCAGATTAACTTTGGGTCTGGAACCTGCAAACATAATGTTAGCCATCTCTACTCTGTTTGGGCCTGCACAAGCCCTTGTAGGCTCATCACAGATATATGTGTATTTTATTGCAAACATAATGTTAGCCATCTCTACTGTGTTTGGGCCTGCACAAGCCCTTGTAGGCTCATCAAAAATACATGTGTATTCTATTGCAAACCCAATGTTAGCCATCTCTATTCTGTTTGGGTCTACACAAGCCCTTGTAGGCTCATCACAGATACATGTGTATTCTATTGCAAACACAATGTTCGCCATCTCTACGGTTTGGGCCTACACAAGCCCTTGTAGGCTCATCACAGATACATGTGTATTCTATGGCAGAAAGTATGTTCTTACATCCGAGATGGCAGGGCTTGTGATGCTATTAGGGTTTAGGGTTCCAGTTATTAGGCTCACCTTTGAATTGATTCAACGGAATCTACCCATGTTCCCTCCACCTTGGGTGTGCTGACAACTTAACTCTGATGGGAAGGGCAATCCGTCGAAGAAGTTATGCATTGAAGATTGTATTTAAATTACTTCACGGTGTTGCAAGAAAGGATCAGTAATTACGAGAAGCATCTGGTTGTAATTATTGCTGCTAATGGAGTTCAGTCTAACAAGGGGGGTCACTGTTTCTCAAAGGTAGCTGTTGAACGATTTTTTTCAAGAATACATTGGATAAATAAGTACAGCTACATTTCCAAATTTGCTGTTATTTTTTAATGCATGTTCATGGTTTAAACTGCAGAAAATGACAATACATTATTGAAAAAGGCAATGTTTTATATTTTAATGTTTTATGTTTCTTTTCACTTTTTCGACTATATTTGCTGAACGTCACCAAATTCAAATATTTTCTCTTGTCAATCTGTTGTCCATCTGTTTCCACATCAAGATCACACAAATAGAAACTTGTTCCAGTAACACTTCGTTCAACAGACTGTCCAAACATTTGGCTTTCCATGACAGTTTTATGTGGGGCATTTGTTATTGATATGGTCTCTGGGTGCATTGCTGGCATTATGACATGGGCAGACATGAAAAGAAAGAGTGAAAGGAAAATAGAAAGCACACACACAGAACTGACATTCCTTTCTTTCAAGTTGGGGCCTAACATGTAGTCAAACCAATAGTACTGTACTGTATCTTCTCTTCGGTGACTATTTGGTCCATTTTAAAATAACAAAATATATTAGAGATATGGTGTACTATGTTTGTCTGCAAACTTTTCGTTTATTCTAATAAGGTGGAAAGTGCAGGGTTTGCCAGTAGGTCGGACCGTTTGTATTCTTTGACCAGTAGATGGTGTTGTTGCCATAACTAAAGCAATGGACATGGCATGTGGGCAAGCAGAGCAGTTGTTTTGAGTTGACCAGGATCTGCAACTTTCAAACACGCTTTGTGTTTTGGCAAGACCTTTCAATTAGGCATAGCAGCAATTCTTCTACATTGCACCAAAACCTCCTCGACACACACTGATTTGATCCTTTGCCTTGGGGCCCTGAAGTTGTTTATGTTGTTGCCCTGCACACCAGGCTATTTAACCTTCTCACTTGTCTCTGCCAAATCGACCAATGAAACAGACCCTGCATCAATTCTGCTCATTTCAATGGTTTGGCTACGGATTTATTCACAGCTTTGAAGTTCATTACCGATTAGCATGTAATGAGAGTGCCACCACCAAAGGTGGTGTTTGTCTCTAAATGCTTTCTTTCTATCTCCTCTAAACTCTGGAATCATCCATAAAGGACGTGGCATATTTCCAAATACTGATAGAAAATGTTTGCAACCAAATGTCTGGCTGTGCTACCAGCATTTTAAGTTAATAGCACAGGTGCTAACTTGGAAAAAAATGCCAGCTTTGAGCCCTGAACCTACAGACCACTCCAGCCTTTTGAAACTGGATGAGGCCGGACATTTTGTTGTAAAATGTTTGATGGGAATTTACTGGCTAGTACCATCCTCTTTGCCTGTGTGTGTGTGTGCGTGTGTGTGTGTGTGTGTGTGTGTGTGTGTGTGTGTGTGTGTGTGTGTGTGTGTGTGTGTGTGTGTGTGTGTGTGTGTGTGTGTGTTTTGGATGGAAGGGGGTTCTGGAAGCACCTGCTCATAGGAACTGATGGGTCATAGGTGCTTAGTGAACTGGTGGTCTTAATTAGCTACGGCCATCCGCCTTTTTCACTACACCCACAGCAGATTTGCTTGTCTTTTATATTGCTCAATTCCTGTGCAAGTTGTTTCGTGCATGCTGATTTGTAACAGAAACTCTCCCCTTGGTAACCGCTAAACTGTCTATATATCTATTTAACAAACTTTAGAACACGCACTCACGCTCTCACACTAGTGTTTCTTGTGATCAGTATCAGCATCAGCCCATGTCGAATCTCAGCTCTTTATTCAATATGGCACCGTTCCCTGAACCCCCCAAGGACCTTGTTTGCCTAGAGAGCATGTCATCATAATGTCATAACGTTAAGTGTGTAAATTGCATGCACAACCCAGGGTGTTGTTTGTACTTGGTAAGTAGTGCCGCTGGTGTGTGTTTCTTGAAAAGCATCCAGGCGATGACACGGCCTGGCCTGTTGGGGGTATTGACCTCACCTAGGGGACACAAGCGGGTGTGGTGCTGGAGTTTACGACCCTATCCCTCTCCCTTGGTCTCGAAGGGGGAGGGGCTTTAGCCACTTGTCTGACTCCTTTGCCCTGGCCACTCTTATCACTATCACGTCCAGCCCTCTGTCCAGGGGAGACCGAATTTCAGTTACGCAATTGGGTGGCCAATTTTCTATTAGCTGTTCAGCTGGGAACATTTTACTGGGTGCCAATATTTCGGAGCAATATTTTGTCTAAGTATATGCAGTTGCAGGTATCCATCGAGAATTGTATGTTCAAGGAAAGAGAGAGAATACTAATTGTCGTTTTTCAAAATTCCGTGTGTTAGTAACTTATTACCTGGTTTAAAAAACAATAACACAATAAATATGTTTGTTAGAATCTGATATATACATTTTGCCAATAAATCAACAGCAATTTCCTAGGCATTGATCTTGATAAATATCTTTGGTGTTAGGAATTCCGGAATGGTTTAAAAGCATGGCTCTTAAATTCATTACCATTATTTGAACAGATTAGGCTGAATTGGTTAAGCTATATTATGACTCTCAAACTCAATGGTTTCCCCTTTGGATTTTCAGAATTTGGACAATGCTGCATGAATTTAATCGAATCTCTGATTTAAATGTTTCTGTCGAAACACTTACTAGACCAAATAAATTGTTTGATGTCAGTATCCTTACTAAAGCGCACGTTTACTGTGATTTAATTTACTCTGCCAATCCACTGCAACTTATTCTAGATAACGTGGGGAGCTATACAATTCTTTGTTTAGTATTCATGACTGGACAAGTTTCCAAGTTCCGTCAATGATCAACATGAAAGCTGAGCGAAGAGCAGACCAGAGCTTTTGTTCCCCAGAGCGAGTTAAACACTGACCTGGAGCAGAAAACATCAGGCAAAGAGCAACTGATCTGAACTGTTCTCACTCTCCATGTTGTGATGTGCTGAAACCATCTTTCCATAGTGTGTCTGTATGTGTGGAAAAGGCAAATGCTTAGTAGCAGGATAATGGCTTTGTATCTGTGTGAGTGTATGTGCGTTTCCCAGTGTGTGTCCTTGTGTGCTTCCTTTCCACTTGCTAACAATGAGGCTCAGGAAATATGTCAGAATAAAGGCCAGACTGTCCGACTATCTTCACAGAGCTGGTTTAGGTCCGAGCGGCCATGACTGTCTCCCTTAAAGCAGGCAAGGCGATTTTGATATTGTAGACAATTCCACGTTGCGGATCCTTAAAGAGGAATTTGGGGTCCCCTGAAGTGTCTAAGGAACTTCCCTGTGATGTCTCTTTGGCTGGTGAGTGTTGTGGGGAGCAATTCATGTCTGTCAGAAAGACTGGTCAGATTAGTTCACCTAACTGTAAACATGAGAAATAGCTGTAGTTGCTAACCTTAGACCATAGATTAGCATACTTGTTATGAACATGAAAACAAACTATGACATTTATAGTGGGTTCACCTTTTGACATTTTTAGCAGGAGACTACATTTGTCTGCTTAGAAAATGTCTTAAATATCCCTAAAGAAAAAAAGTGTATATAATTTGCATTAAAAAAAAAAAGTTCCCAAACTTTATAGGCCTATCTTAAGTAAAAATACAACTGTTCTTGCCGATTTGTCAGTATAGTCATCAAGATAGGATTCACACAGAACACTGACATTGGGAAAAAAGTTGTATTTACTTCATGCTATTTAGTCTTTGCTTGAAAGCATGATTTTGCCTACAATCGGGTATATTAACTTATAAGTGACCTTTGGGGGCACAGCTCTCCCTGTCTATCATCACCAATGCTTTATCTTGTTTATCTAACAGAGGGTGTGACGCTGCAGTCCTAATGGTGTTTTTTGTGATAGTACTTTTCTCCACTCGAGTATGATCTTGTTCTATCCAACTGTAGGAAAGAACAACCTTGTCCTATGGGAGTCCTAATGAGCGTTTGTCAACAGCTCTGACTGAGTCATGTTACAGACCGGGTGAGGGAGGTAGAGCGGAGTGGCCTTAAACTGTCCTGCAGTAGCCTTTCATCAGCAGACCTCTAGGAACTCGCTCAACAGTGTGCATCATAGTCTCATAGCCCGAATTACTAGCAAACTGACATTTACCATTTTAATTGTATTGAAATTTCATCACATATTTGTAATATCATTGGTGGTTTTGGATTATCTGAAAATGTTGAAAGATGCTTATGGTGGCAATATAATACAGGGACATTTTGGCTTATTCTTTCCCTTTCGAACATAACTAAATTTCTACCAAATTCAGGATTTGGTGGACAAAAGACAACTCCAATTGGAGCTCTGTCTCTCTCTCTTTGTCTTCCTCTAAGCTGCCCATCACTTCAGTTTAGTGTGGCCTCTCTTTTCAGTTTCTTCTAATCTCCTCAAATCCGTGCAATCCGTTCTGTGGCTGGAAAGTCCTGATCATAGCCTGGGACGGCGCCCATTTTGAATTATGGCTTTATCTCTCCTCACCAGGATAAGGTTCTACTTAACCCCAAGGCGAGGTGGTTGTGTTATCGCTGTGGTGTGTTTGAGGATCTGAGTCTGGTGGCCAGGTTCTTCCCACAAGACAGGGCTGTTGTTGTTCTTTGTTGGATCTCGTTTGGAGCCCTGGGGTAATGATAGAGCGCAGAGACAGTTAGTTTCAGGGCTTGTGCCTCGCCCTCTTTTTCACGTAGCCACCGTCACAAGCCACCCTACATTTATTCACTCTCCAGGTCATTCAAAAACACGTTTTCCAGTTTCTGGCTTCATTTAGGTTCTTTTGAAGACATTTTCAGACAGCTGTACACCATAAGGGGTGGATAAGGAGGCTTGGACAGGAAGAAATAGGTGACTTATTGTAATGGCTGCAAGCATGACCAGTAGAGTAAAGTGGGGCCTAAATTGGTTGTGAAATGATGCCAGGTTGTTCAGTGTCTTTCGAACATGACTCTAGGCCTTTCTGTCACTCGTACATTTTTTTTTACTGTGCTCGCAATTCCTAAAATGGTTTCTGAGATGGATGGAGAGAGGGGCAGGGGTTAATTGTTTGATCAATAGAGGCGGAGGCAGGGGGTAAGTGTTCGCTTTAATCACAGGCGCTTTTTGTGGGACTGGGTCCCGGAAGCCTAATTAGAAACAGCGTGTTGTTTAGGCCGCATGTTCCCCCTGGGTTGAACATGCTATGGCCGGCCTTTTCATGTTTCATCTGTGCTACTGCCTCGGACTCATTAGAGACGCAGCGAGGGGACTTTACAGGCTTCCCCCTGTGCCGTTTCGTCTGAAGCACAAACCCGCTGTGCAGTGGCGTTAACCCACAGCCTGGCGATGGAGGAGGGACAGACTCACCTCGGGTGCTCTTGTATTACAGAGAAAGTGTACGTCCGACTGTCGTCTCCAGCCGGTTCGAACTGACGAGGAACAGGCCAGGGACGTGCTGGAGAACCTCTAGGAATGAATATGGGGGATTCCCCAGGGATTGTTGGCGCTAGTGCTGAGCTGATTCTCTGCGAAGAACAATCTTTAACTCAGCTTAACCCTATGGAATTGAAGGCCAGACAAAAGCAGGGCAACGGTTAAGTCTTTTAAACCGTCCGTTTTAAAGGAGAGTGAAAAAGCGGGGCGTGTAAAGTAGAACTGTCCTCGGCTGTGGAGTGTCCTCGTCTCTCCTCTCTATGAGCAGCCACCAGCTGGGGCCAGCCCATCTCCTTGACCTTTCGTCAGAAAGCTCTGCTGTCCACTTCCCTTTTCCATTCTCTGCTAAAACAATGGGCCTCCGATCCCCCAGGGCCCTGTTGGCTTCCCAGAACAGGACACAGCCAAAGTGAAAATGGGATCAAAAAGCCCATTGTTTGGCCGTGGAGCAAAAGGGGAACTGTGTGCGCAGCAGGGCTGCTGTCATGTGGATTTCGGAAATTGAAAGCTAGTGTTCAGTTGGCGGTTAGCTCTGGTACTACAGAACAAGGAGGATTGCTTTTCTGCTATGACAACAAACAAATATATTCCTAATTCAAATGCTGTTTAAGTTATGAAGAATAGCTTTACAATATTAAATATAAATAGAATATACATACACACATATATATATATATATATATATATATATATATACATATATATATATATATATATATACAGTATATACTGTATATATAAATCCAATAATCATTAAGATGTGGAAGTTGGCCTGTAAGATTTGAAGCTTTTATGTCGAAGAAAGGCCATTTTACTGTGTTTTTATATAGCCCGTCTTCCTAGCGGTTGGGTTTATTCTAGAGCAATCAGCAACCTATTGGAAACATGTTTTTCAATGCTATACAACTAGAGCAAATGCATGTATGTACACCTGATGTTACATACTAAAAGAACCTGAAGACTGTTTTCTTCCACACATCAGTGGCTTTATAAGCTATGAAATGTAGAAACAGAATTAAGATGATCTATATCGTGGCTTGCCAACCCTACGAGAACTAAGTGCTGACAGAAAATGTAGCCCAGGCCACTACATTTGCTTTGTAAATGCTGCTGCATCGATGCCAGTTGGGGATAACTTTAAGCCCAATATTATTCTTTTTAAAACAATTAAGTACACTTAAAGAATGAGATTGAAATGTTATAACAAAAGTTTTTGGTTGAACTAATAAAAACAAGTAGGTCATTCATGAGCATTATGTGAAATGGTATTCGAACACATTTCAGGAATTGTATGTGTACATTGCTCACGATATTTGCGATTCAAGTGAATGAAATTGAACCTGATGCTTCATGCGCTCATCTAACTTGAAGCTTCAGTGTTCCCAGTTCACTCAGACTGTGTAGGAAGTCTCTGGGGAGATCCTGCTCATAGGCCTGTTTGGTGGGGGGCGGATAATATTCATTAGGAATCCCTGACCCCTATGTACATAGACGACCACACCCACACACACCCACACCCACACACACGCACAAACACACACATGACTTCGGCTCGGTTTCATTTTACAGACGGTTTCCATAGGTCACTTCCATTTGATGACAAATACCCAAGACTTGTCCCGACACCTTGGACAGAACTAGCGATGCCCCTTTGAATGTAACTAACCCCCCACCCCCCACCCCCACCCCCACCCCCGTTTTCCTATCAGCTTAAGTGCCTTTCGCTGCGGCCGTGTGCTGCCTTTTTCCCCGCCTCTTCCTCGCCTCTCCTCCACCTCTGATTGGAGAGGCTCGCAGCATCCAGAGACAGAGACGTGGCATCGAGACAGGGCTCCGGGGCGGACGTCAGGCGCGACTCTCAGAGAGAGTCAACGCCACGTGAGACCGTCTTCTACTCCGGGCCGAGGGATCTTGTAGTGGCTGAAGCCCAAAGAAAAGAAGGAGCAGATCGGGTAGAGGATGTTCTGGGAACCCCGTCCATAGCGGCGAGGCGCGGGGCGGTCTGTGGCCGGGCAGGACCTTTTGTTTTAGGGCAGGCTGTGGAAAGGTGCGGGACAGCAGGGGGAGGAGGTGGGTCGGGGAGGATGTCTGGATTTAGCTGGTGTCTCTCCACAGTCCTCGGCTGGGGGACCTATGTCCTCCTGTGTGTCTTTCCGTTCTGGAAAACCAGGAAGAATAAGGGCAAGGTAAGCTCCCCCGCCCTTTCTCTTTTGGTTGCCTTTGGCATACTGATATCTTGTATCTCCTGTTTCTATTATTAATAGTTCGTTGTTTTTCTGTCAGGTAAATTACACTACGGTGTTAATTGAGTTAATTGACTAAATTGGGCACTGCTATATGGCAGCATCATGCATCAGAAATATTTTTCATGGTGTCTTCTGGCTTAAACCAGATGGGTCAGACATTATGTCCAATAAATAATTATTTGAATCATACAAAGCTGCATAAAATAATCTTCTTTTGGGAAGAGCTGATAGCTGACATGTGCTGATAGCTAGCAACCCACAAAATATTTTCTGGAATATGATAAGACTTATTCCCGATAACATTGTTTGTGTCTGCATTTGTTTTTGTTGTTACCGTGCAGTATAATTTTTTTTGTCTTTGGAGAAGGAAATGAAAGGCTACGTAAAGTGGTGTTATCGTTATCAAGGCTTTATGTATAACAATATCCTCATGGATAGCCTGCATCCTGTCCAATCAAACTGGAATGGAGGCAGCTGGTGTAATGCCTTGCACTGCAATGGCCACTAAATCAGCCGTCCCCATCATGACTAGCAGCACAGATGCTTTAGTGTTCAAACCCTTGACCAAACAGACGAGTGACAGAAGACGTCGAGTCGATTCTGAGGGCACAACATAGTGAGGGCAATGGCTGTTAGGGCACCAGAGAGACAGATTACGTTGGGTTGCCAGCACCTTAAAGGCACACACACACACACACACACACACACACACACACACACACACACACACACAGCCAGTGCCAGCTTATTTCCAGGCATCAGTTTCACTGGGGCACCTTGCCAGACAGTCTGGGTTTTACAAACAGAGTCATTAGTCCTGTAAATGCAGCCGCCACTCAATACCCTGTTACACACACACACACAAAACACACACGTGTGCACACTTAATTAAGGCGGAAAGCTTTTACTCCCCGTGGCGGGCTGCTTGGCGAGAGAGAGAGAGAGAGAGAGAGAGAGAGAGAGAGAGAGAGAGAGAGAGAGAGAGAGAGAGAGAGAGAGAGAGAGAGAGAGAGAGAGAGACAGAGAGAGAGAGAGAGAGAGATTGGTGGTGGGGGGGGGAGGGTTGATCTTAACATGTACTTCTCTCCTGGTTGCCCATCCATCTTTCTTCAGTGTCACTTTGATAGGCGGTGCACCGGGCTTTTTGTGCCTCTGCCTTGATGATAACGGGAGCACTGAGCACTTTCCCCTCATTGAACTAATGCCCCCTGGGGGCCTGTGTAGAGGGGGATATAGCAAGCTTCTTGTTTCTTTTGACTGTCCTATGTCCTATACGGCAAGATCTTGCGATTACTGTAGTTGGTGTTTGATAGCTTCGGATGAATGCTGGGAGGAGGATTGGACATATTTATGTTGTTATTGTGGCTGATGTGGTTAGCGAATAGGCATCTGGGTTTGTTAGAGTGGGAGGGTTGACCTTAGCCAAGGGCATGAGTGCAGTAATCCGAGTACAATTACATTAGCTCAGAGACCAGGCCCACTTTTTTACATTCAACTGCTTTACGTTCAGTTGCCTCCATCCAGCCCCTTCCTTACATACAGGCCGAACCCAAACATTTCAGTCCCCAGTGTTTCAATTGGGTGGATGAACAAATATTACTTTATCTAACAGTTAATTAGTAACCAGCATGGGTGTTTTCACAGCCCTGTGCAGGTGATACCGTGTTAAAAACGTTGAACCTGTCTCATCATATGATATCCAGTTCACGGACAAAAACATTTGAACCTGTGTTGACCCCCAGTATGATGTTGTATGTTTTATCCTACAGTGACCATTGATCTAAAGCAGAGTTCAAAGGTCTTTAGGGATGAGGATGGGGGTGCCTGTACAGTGGGCCCCTGTACAGTGGGCCCCTGTGTTGCGTCCTTAGCATTCCGTTTTCAGAAGCCCTTCACCTGATCAACATCGAAAGACAGAGAGGGCGGACGGTTCTACTAAACCACTGCCAGACCAGAAGAACGGCGAGGGGCCCACTACACGAGAGTAGAGCATACAGCCTGAGAGAGGGTTAGGAGATGAATTCCCTCAGGAAAAGCGACATAAGATGGAGTAAGCTCCAAACACCTGGATGAGGTCCAGCTACCTCACTTGCAGCCCTGCCCATGATGTCATTATGAACGCTGTCCTTTGGTGTCCGCCATTTCCCTCTATCTCAGTGATAACTAGTGGTCCTGAAAATCCCCGAGCGATGAGCTCAGACGTAGAGAATGAGCGAACGATAAGACCCCAGACCGTAGGTCTTTTCGGGGCTTCTCTAGACCTGTAGGAAAAGACTCAACAGGAAATGTATGGCTTCGTCCGCTGAACTTGGCAATGACTTCCATTGGTTTGTGAGGGGTCATTACCACACTCATTATAGCGGAACACTGGCTCTAATAGCTTAAGCATAGCTAACTTTGTTGCATTATTTGATGCTCTTTCACATGCGTTTGAAACAGCACCCCATTAATGATCAGAATCACATTGAATGAACGAACGTAGACTATAGCACATTATGGGAAATGGGTGATAATATGAAGGCACAATTGACAAGACTCAAGATTGGAACAGCCAAACATATTTCCAAAACAAAAGAAAGTTAGGACTCCAAGGCTTGCAATAACTGCATTTGCTATTGTTTGATTTATATGTGCACATTATAACTGATGAGCAATTAATTAACACAGAGTAGGCTACCTTCCAGCATTTACACTTGTCGTTTTTTTATTAATTTTTACATTAACAATTTTCATAAACGTTCCCACCCATAGTCAGTTTTCATCATGTAAAAAGCTGGAAATATTCTGTAGAAGAAAGCTAATGATGGCTTTTCAACAGCCCCCTTTTGGTGTTAATTTCTGTACACCTGGCTGTGGGTATCGCAAGAGCAGTTAAAGAGACAAATAACTGATTTCCTTTTGCTTTAAAATGTACTCCCCTACCCTTGTGTAAATGTCCCTTTGAAACCACAGAAAGCGAGGGAAAACGTGCACATACACGTGAGCTTGTGTATGGTGGGTGTGTCAGGATTGTGTTCCACACACACGGGGTGGGGTGTGTGTGTGTGTGTGTCGGATGGAGGCGGGGGGACAAGGGAGGAGGGTACTTCCTCTCTCTGTCAACAAGTGAGGTCACCATCAAGAAGGCTTCAAGACCAGAGCCCAAAAAGTCTGTGTGTCTGTGTGTGTTCTCCTAGCAGACACACACACACACACACACACACACACACACACACACACACACACACACACACACACACACACACACACACACACACTACATCTGGTCTGGAAGGAGCACGCCCTGCTGCTGCTGCTGCTGCTGCTGCTGTGTCATCACACATACACACACCAACAGTCTAAAGCCTGTTAGGAGCACGCCCTCATGCTGTTGTGCCATCGCACACACACAATCACACACACAGTCACTGTGTACACACACACACACACACACACACACACACACACACACACACACACACACTCATCTTGTCAGTGCTCCAGTTTCTTTCAATCCTTCTCAAAATGTCAGCTCATCTACTTTGGTTATCTCTTCATCAACCCACTGATCTATCCAGCCGCCGATCTGTGTCGTTGCCTATTGTGTATATTAGTATCTAATTAGGCTTATCTCAGTAAAGCCTCTCTCTTTGTTAAGGGCCACACTAGGCTTTGTCTGCTGTGTGATCTAGTCAAAGGCAAAGCAGAGGGTCAAAGACATGCTAAAAGCAAGGCTATGATGGATTTAATTAGCCTGAGCGTTGGTCTCCTCCTCTTTCTCAAAATAAACCCACGCACGCGCCCGCACACGTGCACATAATCAGCCCTTTCATATGCGTGTGCTGGAGATGGCTTCTGATAGTGTCGCTGTTGCTGACGGCTGGGGCCTGTGATCTGATCCTCCGGCTGATAGCTTTGTCCCCACAGCGCCTCAATCAAAGACCCGGGGGACGTGGGTAATCTCCAGTGACGTCCCGAGCCCGCTACGTGTACACGTGTGTTACACAGAGGGTCTCTGTGTCTCCGCGCGGGGGCATGTGGCGAGTGTGTGTGTGTGTGTGAGTGTGTGTGTGTGTCGCGCGCGCGCGTTTCTTTTCGTGCGTCGTGTTTGTAGCTGATAGTCTTCACTGTGTACAGAAAGATGAAAATCATGGTGACACCTAAAATCACGTTCTTGGATTTATTGCTGAGGCTGGGTGTGAAGACTGTCTGTTGGGGTCGAGTGTTTTTTTTTGTGGGGTGAAGTGAAAACAAAAGATTTAGACATGAGAAGTGAAGGAAAAAAGTGCTGATAGCCCCCATCAGGGAGCGCTGTTGCAACTTGTATACTTGGTTGGAACAGATACGGGCGAAGCGTCGACAAATATCGCGTGTTTGTTCTGAGGGTTGGTTTTGAGTGTGTTGTGATGGGACTCAAGGGGTCCAGACACTTCGACTGTACACATTTGGAAGACGGCGGTCATGAAACGCTGCATATGAACGGTGGCGTTATTCACATCACGTTCGACATATGTGAGGCACGTTGTTTCCCCAGCATGAGGTAAAGGAGGGGAGAGCAGGGGACGGAGAAGGTTACTCCAACAGCTGTCATCGGCTGGGCTCTATCCGAGCACAGCTAATCTGGATTGGAAGGCGTTCAGACGCGTTGCAGTTTGATGACTCAGTGCTGTGTTCTGAAATAGATCTCAAGTGTGCCGTGCAGCCTGGCCTCACATGTTAATCCCTCAGCCAATCAAAGTGAATCAGGCAGGTTTTTGATTGAGGATGGATGTCAGCACTTTGAGTTAAGTCCCCCTGCTCCTTCCTACGGTAGTGTGGTGATGGTGCAACATATCAACTGTCAAATATCAGGATTGAAGCTGTGGTTCCTAACTATTTAAATTTGTTTTGTTTTGGCTGTCTACTCCAGCACATTCACTATGCTATATGCTCAAACAGACTTTTGGGAAATATTTTGATGTCAATGCTATTGTGTATTCATCTAAATTGTTTGGAAAGTATGAAACTCGCCCGGACAATTAACTTTAAAAACACTAGGTTGTTAAAATAAGATCAAAAACGAATGCCTCTGCAAATAAATCAATAAACTACTTTTTGGTTACCGAATTGTTAGCTACAGGCCCTAGGTTAATGCTCTCTGTGATGTTTGGTTAAACCGGGAGAAGGTAGAAAGGAAAGTCTGTGGCGAGGAGGAAACCCGTTGAATGGCATGCTGTCTGCAGTTAGCCGTGTGGTTGGAGGTCCGTCTAACACAATGACTATGGAGCCTCAGGGAAGAAAGGAGTCCACCGTGTTTGGAAATGCTGAGTCACCCTCAGCCCTCAGCTGCTGGAGCCTGTCTCTTTGTCTCCCGCTCTTCAACACTGGCTCTGTAGGGTGGCACAGAGGATGGACCAGGGGGAGAAGGACTCTTGTTCTGCCATGCATTGTGTATGTGTGTGTGGTGTGGGGGGGGGGGGAGTACTGCGCACGTGTCTTTAGAATGCAGTAAAGGTGAAAGAGGTAGCGATATATTCCTTTTACATCTGTTCTTGTTTTTTTTTCTTCTACCTTCCCAATTACATGCGTGTGTGGTTTCTTAGTCTGTCTGTGTATGTGTGTGTGTGTGTGTGTGTGTGTGTGTGTGTGTGTTTGTGCATGCATTGTGTGTGTGCTTGTCGGAAGATGCCCGGTAGAAGGGAGACCACCGTGGCCATTGATAGGAGCGGTGAGAACTTAATGAAGCGGCCCTGCTTCCCAGCCCTGCTGGGCTCCTTCTCTATGGCCAGGAGGCTTTGTGTGCTGGGGGGCCTCTTTGATGGCACTGCTCTGGCCTTGAAAGGCTTCTTTTCCCCCCGCGCTTGATTTGTTTCAGGGGAGGAAGCAAGGCAGGAGAGCCAAAGAGAAGCATTTGAGCAGATTCGCAGATGGTTTTAAATAACAGAGAGAGAGAGAGAGAGAGAGAGAGAGAGAGAGAGAGAGAGAGAGAGAGAGAGAGAGAGAGAGAGAGAGAGAGAGAGAGAGAGAGAGAGAGAGAGAGAGAGAGAGAGAGAGAGAGAGAGAGAGAGAGAGAGAGAGAAAGAGAGAGAGAGAGAGAGATGGGAGGATGGAGGACGACAACACAGGACGGTCAGCGTGGGACCAGATTAAGGAGGAAAAATAGAGACGCTGAGAGGAAAAGAGGGAACATCTAAAATATTAAACCGGTGTTCGAGCGCAAACAAGAATAAGCAACGTGTCCGACCAGGAGAGCGAGGGATGGGGGAGGTGATGGGAGAGAGACAGAGAGAGAGACAGAGAGAGGAGGAAGGGGGGATTGATGCAGAAATCAGGCATACAGGGAAAGAGAGAGAAGGGTGGGGTGGGGGGTCAAGGAATGAATGTAATTAAGAGTGGAGAGAGAAGGAGAGGAGGTGAAGTGGCCGGGGAAAGGGGGAGGATGAAGAGGGGAGGCTTCTGCAGGGAGGAAGGGAGGGAGGGAGGGGGGGGGACTGAGAATAAGTTGAGGACCCTCCCCCTTTGCTCCCCTGGAGTGGGGCTGCCTGACCCCAAAAAGCTTTGTAAAGGTTCCCCCAGCGGAGGAGGGAAAGAGAGACAGAGGCAGAGAGAGCAGGGAGGGAGGCTGAGACATCCGGCACCCAAATTAGACCAGAGAGCCGAGTGGAGGGTCGGCGCAGGAGAAGAGAGAGAGACGGAGGGGAAAACAGAAGGGGACTCGAGGAAGAGAGAGAGAGAGAGAGAGAGAGCGAGAGCGAGAGAGCGAGAGAGAGAGAGAGAGAGGGGGAGAGGAGAGAGTGAGAGCGCCGTGGACCCAGTGAACATGAGACAGACAGAGGGAGCGAGAGGAGAGCGGAGGGAGCCTGCCCATGGAGTCTGAGCCCCGGAGACCAGACCAGACAAGCGGGGAAGCCGGTTCTGGAGTAGCGGCGTCCCTCTCTCCCGCCTGGCCATGCCGTCCGTGTCCGTCAGCCTGCCCGCCGCGCTGGCCGGCCGAGCCCGCACCTGGGTCTGCCTCTCCTGCATGTTCTGGGTAAGCTCTGCGGCTGTGCCACTCTGCACGGCGCCGCCGTGAGGTGGCTGTGTTTGACGGGTTTATTTTTAGGGGCCGTGTGCGTGTCAGCGGCGCGTGTTTTTTTTCGAACGGTGTAAATGCGTGGGAACACATGGTCTGGGCTCCTTTATGCAGGTAATGGAATGTTTGTTGGTTAAAGAATATGGTCTGAAATGACTGCCTAGGTGGTCTGTCCATACAGAGTGAAAGGGGTGAGGAGGTCTATCATGGTCTACCAGGTGGTCTGACAGGGTACGGCTCTGACAGGTTGAGGGGGTGTACTGGGGGGGGTCATTGAAAATGTAGGCTCATGATTTGTATTTATAGAATGAGACAGGCAGAGAGAGAGAGAAAGGTAAAGAGGGATCAACTTTCCCTGCCCCGATTTTAAGGTCAACATACGTTCACACTGCACCCTAAAGGTCGGTTAATCTGTCACGATCTCAAAGCCTCCTCTCTTGCCCTGGCTTGTTGGGACACAGCTATTTTCTCTCTCGCTCCTGTATAATTTAATATGCAGAGTTTCGTGCTTTCAGCGAAGGGGTTCTTGTGCGTGCCTCTGTGTGTGTCTGTGTGTGCTCTCGGAGGGTGTGTTGTTGTCTGAGCGTGGGCAAAGTGGACGGATTGTCCACATGTTCAAGAAGGGGTGTGTCTAGAGTATCAAGACTCTAGTTTTGCTACAATCATTCAGAGGAAAACATTTCTTTCCTTGCACGGATATATACAATATACGGAATATAAATATCAAATTGGGATTTGGAACTAATTTTACAAATGCATTTTTAAGTATCATAGTCCATTAGGGTATATACAGACTATTGAGATGTACCCTTGTCCATTATGGCATATATAGACTATTGAGATGTACCCTTGTCTGTTATGGTATATATAGACTATTGAGATGTACCCTTGTCGGTTATGGCATATATAGACTATTGAGACATACCCTTATCCATGAAGCTATGGTACAGATTATTGAGACTATTGATATGTACCTGTTTTTGGTATGGGATGTTTCTTTTCTCCCACTAATTAGGGAATCATGCTTGTTTAGTCTTTTGTAATTTGTCCACAATATTCATGAATATAATCAAGGTAATTCAAGAAATCTAATATGAAGGTGCTCATATAACAATGATTCAATTGCTGACTGAATTCTGAGTGGAACCAACAGTATGTAGAACGTATTGGAAAACAAATAACATGCCTTTCTGGTGTCTGTTGCCCACCTGTTGCATGCTTTAAAATGACCGGGACGGTAATAAACGAAGCCATTTTCTCTTCATGAAGAGACCAGCCGCCTTGAATTTGATGGCAGGCTGCCAAAAAGCATGAGATGCTGCAAAGAAACAGACGGTGCCTCAGACTGAGCTGTGTAATCCAGTCAAACAGCAAGAGACCGCCATGACAGAGGAGATAAAGACGTGAAATTGTGCGTGCTGGGGAACAGCTTGTAGGTGAAGGTGCTCTAGTCCAGGGGGTGGACGTCGTTGCAAAATGGCCCCTTAATCAGCACTTTGGTTAGGAAGAAGGCTGAAGATTTCGCCTGGGCAATGGACCACATCCATGCAAAGATCATTTACAACTTGATGCTAATTTCAACAGGCCTACTCTAATGCCACACGCATTTCTTTCCATATATAAAAAAACAAAAAATGATTTGATCTCAGGTTTACTGTATTCCAACAATGCAAAAAAAAAAAAAATGATAGTCTGCTTTGCGTGAATAGTTCCTTCACCTTGTTGGACTAAACTTATATTTCCCTTTAGTTACGTTGTTAAATAAAATGTGTGGTTGCGTGGAGCTGAGTTCATCATACCCACCCACACAGAAACAGAATCTCACAGTCATAGTAATTAGCCTCACTTACAAATCCTGTTCTTCTGGAAGGGCATGATAACTGTATGCAGAATCCCCTCTAAATGACTAATCTTTTTGACCTCTTGATCAGCTAACTGCATTCTTATTTCTGTGGCCGAGGTGGCCGAGTTGACTGAGAGGTCACTAGTTGACTGGAATAAAAGTACAATGTGTCTCACTTAGCTGGAGCTGGTATCAATCAAGCCTGCTGTGTTTATGAGCCGCCTTTGTTTACATCAGCCCGGCCCCGGCGTGGGCCCGTTTCAGAACCCTGGGTAGGACGTTTACAGATGCTGGGTCCTTAAAGGAGTCAGGGCTCTTTAGTTCTTTTCTTATGATCCTTTGTTGGCTCGGATGCCGCAGTGCCAGGCGTGTTCCACGGTCCCCACCGCTCCCAAAGTGGGAGAGAGATTCGACGGAATAGTTTAAGAAACCCCTGCTTGTCCTAAGCCCACAGCAAAGAGGGATCGTGCCTACAGCTGGATAACCCGTTTCGGAGAAGATCCATGTAACAGACACTGCAGACTAGACAAGGTCAATCTGCACCAAAAAGGAAGTGTATTTTTGGCTGTAGTCGAGACTGTCGTGAATAAATTGCGATTTTCGAGCTTGCAGACAGACAAAAATGGCCATATAAAACAAAGGGGAAGTGACATTGAGGACAAGGGGAAATGAAAGCAAGTTTCTATGCGTAAGCCAGTGGATGGACAAGAGAGGTGAGATAAGAGGGTGACCTGATAGGGGGACAGCATCCAACACCTGAGCTCAGCTAAACAACATACTGAATAATTTACGAGTCCAAAAAAAAAAAAAAAAAAACTTTTTAGATAGAATTTTGAAGAAAAGGCCAATCAGAGCCTAATCAAATATCCCCTGGAAAGCATAAATACACCCCCGGCCCCAAGTTCCTTCTCAGGTCACAAAGAGTTTAAAGTTTGAAAAAGCAGCCAATGTTAGCGGTCTGCGTGAACCGGGAAGATCGGTACCAAGGCCCGCGAGCTTCAGGGGGATTTCACCGCGAACATAGGCGATGGCCAGGAGCTTTGAATGAAACAAGGTGCCGGAGCTGTTGTTGCAGAATTACTTCTGAGAGTGCCGCTCAGCCCGTGAGCCAACACAAATATTGACCCTTGGCTAAACCTCCAAGCTGTCGTGGAGGTCAGGACGCTTAGCAGAATGATCAATGTCCATTACTGAACCAATCTGGGTCCGACCGTAGGTTTCAGTGCAGACTAAGCTGTAGTTTATTACCAAACTTGAGTCGAGTACAAGCTGGTGTTGTTCAGTTCAGAGTCCGCCTAAGGATCACGTACAAATCTGCACCCTTAAATAAGGGACTACAAGCAATCTTTCACGGAATCCTACTTATTTGAAACAGACTCGTAGACATTTAAAAAATAAAGCTGAGGGAAATATCAGACTTCTTGCGACATTAGTTTTACTTATGTGTTATTCATCTTCTTTGTTTGTGGCTGTTTTGTCCTATTCCCCTCCTGTTTTCACGTGTCTGCTTCGATTTTACTTTGCCTTTGTTCATGGGATTATGTTCATGGGAGGTTGGTCAAAAAAAGTTGCACATGTGGGGCCTTTTTAAAATATAGGAAGATTTCTGCCATGGTAACATCTGGATTTGAGTTGCCTCTGTGTTTCAGTGCTCTAATGGATTTACCATGCAGTTCTTTTTCGGCATGGCTCCTCCATTTTCTTATCCCAGACATAGTAGAATTGATCACATACCTTCACCCAGTGTTCCCGCTCATTCTGTACCCCCCCCCCCCCCCCCTCTCTAATGGTGTGTGGTGGTTTTATGGGAATTGTGATAATCCACAGTTTCTTTCTCAGATGATTTATGAGAGTTGCCCTTGTTAGCACTTTACTTATTTCTCCCTGTGTCCATATTTCCATTTTTGGGTTTACCAATGATCTGTAAGGTTTTTCTAGCTCTCTAGCCTGTCCTTACCAAGTAAGAAAGCCCAACCAACATTACCAGTCTTTAGAAAATGTACAATTCAACAGGTATGGTCTCATTCATTAACCATCTGTACAATTTGGAAGGGAAAATCCCCCAAAATTCAATGGTTATGATGTTCTTGTTGAGCTATTACAAGGACACACCAACACAAGTTACAGGTACACACTATTGTAATAACACTATCCCAATAACAACCTGGTCCCAACAAGGGGCTGTAGTACCTTCAACTGATTAGTCCAGTTGTGCTATCCCTGTTGATGTCATAGAAGGATGGACCAGCAGAAAAAAAGACTGTTTATAACTTTAGACAGTTAAATCCTAAGATAGGAGGAGGCAATAGCCTGCCATGTGTACAGTAGGATATCCTCCACAGTCCCATACAGGAAATTAAGGCAAAAAGCTTGAGGGGGAGTTTGGAGTATGTCTCCTTTAACCTTCTCAATAAGATTGTAAAGCCTCTCTTCAAAGAAACATGAAAACAATGTGGAATTTGAAGATGACAGTACTTTTATGATTTAAAGTCCAACCTGGCTAATCGGAATTCTATTCAGAGATAGTTCTGTTCACTCTGACGGCGGAGCCGGCACACCTGCCTCACGTTATCGTTGGTGGAGTCTTCTTCTGTGGTAAAACTAACTAAAGCACAGGCAGGTTGAGGCTTCACAGAGGATCAGTAAGGGCTGCAGCACAGTCAGGAGATTTGGAGGAGGATGGTCAAGGGAGAGGAGTTCTACCAGGAAGTCACATTTCATAAAGGCTACCTAGCGCTCTCCTTCATCAGTAGCGTGCCTCTTGTAGGAAACACTAGAAATGGCACACAAACAAATAGAACTTTGAAAGAAAAAAAAAAAATAATAAAACCTCACGACTTGAGGTTGAACAACGACTGTCCAGGCAGTGTTTAAGTTGGCACTGGGACGAAAATAGCTGATATTTATTCAGCATCATATATCAACGCTTTATGTAATATGTATGAATGTTCTCCATTTCCATTTATTTGCTATGCTTTATGTATTTGCCTTACTTGTAAACCTGGTGTCTCTTGCAGAGGAGATACCATTTCTACAATCAATTGTGCGTAGATGATAGGAAATGCAGTCTCACAATGTTACTCTCACCAGCTGCTTCTCACATCCAGTGGCGTGGTAGAGATCATCCTTCATCGTGGGCTGTCTGGCCACACCGTGCTGTCCCATATGTCATATCTATCCCATATGTCATATCTGTCCCATATGTCATATCTGTCCCAAATGTCATATCTGTCCCATATGTCATATCTGTCCCAAATGTCTTATCTGTCCCATATGTCATATCTGTCCCAAATGTCATATCTGTCCTATATGTCATATCTGTCCCATATGTCATATCTGTCCCATATGTCATATCTGTCCCAAATGTCATATCTGTCCCATATGTCATATCTGTCCCATATGTCATATCTGTCCCAAATGTCATATCTGTCCCATATGTCATATCTGTCCCATATGTCATATCTGTCCCATATGTCATATCTGTCCTATATGTCATATCTGTCCCATATGTCATATCTGTCCTATATGTCATATCTGTCCCATATGTCATATCTGTCCCATATGTCATATCTGTCCTATATGTCATATCTGTCCCAAATGTCATATCTGTCCCATATGTCATATCTGTCCTCTATATCATATCTGTCCCATATGTCATATCTGTCCCATATGTCATATCTGTCTTATATGTCATATCTGTCCCATATGTCATATCTGTCCCATATGTCATATCTGTCCTATATGTCATATCTGTCCCATATGTCATATCTGTCCCATGGGGTTTATGGCGGCGAGGCTCCAATCAATACAATGCAGGGCATCTGTTCATATGCACTTTCTTAATGAGGATTCAATGTAGCTAAACTTTGTTAGCAGTCCGGCAAGGTTGTTGATGCATTCAGTTCTTGCCTTCAGTTTGTTCTGCATGTGGTTTCTGTTACCACATTGGGCCTATACATAAAGCTTGAGTCACTCCACTGTGGGATGAGGAGCATCCATTAGTGTGACAAAACAACTGGGAGAAATCACAAACATACTGGCCGGTAATTCTCCTGGGAGCGAGCCAGGTGCTTGTTGTGAACTAATTGTTTATAGACTGTTGGAGGTCTGACGATTAAAAAGCTACAGCGTCAAATCTTATGTCTGTCCTAACGGTAGGCGGGTGGTGTGTGTCATTAAGAAAGAGTTGTTCTGAATCTTTCCAAAAGGAACTTGTTTTAAATGCGCCTCGTAAAGCAAAATGGTAAAAAAAAAAAATTACAAAGAGTTACTAGAGTTATTCTCTAGTAAACCAGCTGGGATATCACCTCATGGCATTGAGGCAAAATGGCTCGGTGTGAGCATCAATAACACGGCCTTCAAATGGCTTTGGTCGCCTTTTATTAGAGGAAGAACTGTAGATCGGGGGCGCGTCACTAAGACTAGACCTGTCTGAAGACATTTTAGGTTGAAAACCCCAGGAAGAAAAACTCTCCATGTATCTAACCAAAAGAGACAGACTAGTAGCGAGACTGTAATAAGTGCAACTCTACGACTAGTGAGAAGCGTTCAGGTAACAGTGCTCAGATGATTTGGCTTGGCATGGGGCCCATTGGAGGTCAATGGGTCACCGAGCAGGAAGTGAGATGGCTGGGAGCTTCAGCCTGAGAATCTGGGGAGGTGTGGTGATCTGTAAGTAATTAGGCTTCAAAGCCGACAGGAAACCATTGTGGGGGCCCCCTCTGAGCTGAGAAAGAAGGGGGAGGAGGGGGGGGGGAGTGGTGGTGGTGGTGGTGGTGGTGGTGTGGTGGTGTGGGGGTAAGGCAATCTCTGCACTTATATAACAGCATCCTCGAACTTGAACTCGTGTGGGTGTGGCCATGTTGTTATGCTGAGTGGGTTTTGTTTGCAACGGCCACAAATAAAGATGACGTTTTTTTTTCTTTTTTGATTGATGGCCTGGGACTTTGGAAGCCATTTGATGGCTTTTTACCTATGAAAATAAAGCATTATATCATGGTGGGTCTGGTAGCAGCATTAGTTTCAGTGCATCACCAATGTCAGTCATGTTATTACTTACCTGCAGAAATATTTTGTTAGAGATTGATTTCTGAGGATGAACATGGCACTACATAGCTTACCCCCTGTCAAATTATTAAAACCAAAGAAAAACAATAACCGGCAGTCATTTCAGCAATAGCATTCCAATTCTAATCACGTTATGAAGTTATTTCCTTGTTTCCTGTCTAAATCCTATTACTCGGGTTTTAACTTTTTCCCTGAAGAATGTGGCTGGATGAGTCCCACAAGATGCACAGGGGCCGATGACGATGACAATAGCGCCATATTAATTCACAGAATTTGTTTTGGTACAAATGCAATCTGTTAGACCCGGCTACACAGGCACAGGTCTATCCGAAGCGAACCTCTCTGTTCCCTACTTCTGTGTAAACGGTGGGATTTTCTCTTTGCACTTCTGGATGACTGAGTAATTTCCTCCCTGGGATCCACTTCGCTGGGATGAAATGCATGTTGAGAGGAGGAGTGGGGGGTGGGGGGTGGTCAGGGGTGGGGGGCGAGGGGGAGAGATTGGAATGCCTGAGGTGCATTTCTACACCCAAATCAAAAGCAGGTGATCGTCACTAGTGGCTGGCTATGGACGGAGAAATGAAAATTTAGGGGGGAGTATAATTCTGTAGGAGACAAAGGGAGCAGCGTGGGGAACACACTTGTTTTTTGTTTGGGCACCTGTGCCCCAGCCTTAACCTGCCAAATGAGATTATGTCAAATCTCCATGCCATTCTAGAAACTTAACAGCAAAGTGAACAGTGTTCGTCTGACAGCATTTTTCTGTACTGCACAATAACAGCATTAAAGTTGAACCTTTCTGTGTTAAGGTCAAAAAGTGATGTTTCTAGCAGGCTCTTTGTGCCTCCTATTGGAAGAGAACGACCACCAAATGAATGTAATTGATTCAACCCAATTCATTCCAGCTCAAATGATTTGCATGCATTTCAGCTTGGTAATACTCCAAGTACAATTCTATGCTGCTTTAATCGTGGTCACTTGATGCATTGAGCAAAGGATATATTGAGACATTTATTTTAATGAGGTTATTCATTTCAGTGTGGATTGTCACACACACATACACACACACACACACTCACAAACACACACACATATATATATATATATATATATATATATATATATATATATATATATATATATATATATATATATATATCATTCAACTCTGCCTCATGATACTGACTTCTACTCATGTTTTCCTCCTCGCTCTGGTAAGCCTATAACAGATAACAGATAGCTTATTGGTGTCAGTGAATTGTGACACAACTCAACTCTCTACTCTCAAGCGTCCCGACCACACATCTGTCTTTTCCAGTTAGACGTGCAGGTAACGCTGCCTAGAAAAACAAACAAACAAAAAACAAAACAAGAGTTTCTACAGACGAAACTTAAACGTCCTGTTGAGATAGGCGCCTGAGGGTTCGAAAAACATTTTATTTTTGGAGGAGGAGGAGGAGGAGGAGGACGGGGTCCCGACACTGGCGATGGAACAGGCGTGAGGGCAGTGGGAGTAGTCTTTTTAGAGGGCCTGTGAAGGGTAAACAACAGGATAATGGACTGTAATGTCATTCGGGCTAGGCGGTCATCAAAGTGGCGAGGCGGTGTGCATCTCCCACATTGTTTAGACTGGTGAAGCACTTCATCAGAGTCCTATACAGCCAAACAAGTCCCTTGTGCCAGGACTCATGTTTGTGATGTATCATAAACGTTGCAGGCTCCCCAGCTCTTTGAGGCACTTAGTCCAGGATAGACAGTTTCTTTCGAGTCGTTGTTTTAGATGCGCACGAAGGCTTTGCTTGATCCATTGCCGATCCTCCTCACGGGCCCCTTTGTCTTGTGTGGTATTTCATTAGAGATCTGATGCTCTAGAGGGGAGCAGCATACTTCACATGCTCTCTGCGGGGGGTGGACGGAACATAGTGTGGTTTTGATTGAAATGGAATAGGGGGTGATTAATAAACTGTCACGTCATTGTCTCCACGTTCGTGAGAGGGCTCAGACCTGGTAAATGACTCTGCAGACCACTGCGCCCCGACAGCACAGCAAACATTTGGGACCCCCATCAGTTGATATGTGCAGGTAACATCTGGAAAAAAGGACGGGAAAAGAAGGCCTGCAGTTGTTGCAGGATTGTAATGTGTTAAATCAAGCCTAATGACTGAAAGCTATTTCCCACCCCCTTTTCCCAAAGCGTTCCTTGATTATTCTGACAGAAACAGGGTGCTTTTCCAGCTCACTTTGACGTGGCCTTCTCCCATTTATCGTGGGAATTCCTTCTGGAGGCCTGAGCCCTGCCATGGAGACCGTTCCCGGGGGGAGGGGGGACGGAAGGAAGGAAGGAAGGAAGGAAGGAAGGAAGGAGGAAAGGGCCAAACACACTTCCCCTCTTCCTATCTACCTGCCCACCAACCTACCTGCTGTACCCACACACCTACCTACCAACCTTCCTACCCACCTTCCTATCCCCATGGTTTATATCTCTGCGATCCAGATGAGGACTTTTGACTTTTGTAACTGGTCAGTTGTTCTCTCCCAGTTCTCTGTTGTCTTCCCCATTGAGCTCCCCCACCCCCATGCAGGCCAGCCAGTAGAGAACTCCCCCCCCCCCCCCCCCCCCCCCCCCCCCCCCCCCCCCCCACCCCGACTCGTTCTCATTCCTCAAAACTGTGGACCATTATGGAAACACCATGTGGGGGCTATTATGGTGCTCACGTGACGCAGCGGAGAAAACTCCAAAGATGAGAGGAAAAGAGAGGGCCGAGAGAGTGAAAGCGCTCGACGGAGGGGTCCGAATATTAAACGAGAGAGGGGCAGATGCGTAGGAAGGAGAGGCGATGGAGGGAGGGCTGGAGGAAAGAAGGCACGGGCATGACGGGCTGGATGAAAGGCTCTGGGTGACTCCGGGGTGGGGGTGGGGGGGGGTTACATGGAGATGCTCATGTGTGAGTTAAAGAGGAGAATGGCTAAAGAAAAAGAAACAAAAACATGCCCGTCGAAAGCTTTTGATGCCCTGAACGAGGAGGAGAGTGGGAGGGAGAGAGGCACAAAGCAGGACAGGGATGGAGGTTGCCAAACCTCGCGGCACGCTGGCAAGCGTGCGGTGTTTGTTTTGATGGAGCCACATGTCACATGCTCGTCTGTGCGGCGTTTAACATGAAGGAACTCCACCAGCGATTCTCGGACTGTCTGCAGCTCTTTGAACCATACGTAGGCTACAGTTCGAAAGAGACGTGAGCTTACCATCTTCTTCTCACAAATACACACACGCACGCACACACACGCGCGCACACGCGCACGCACACGCACACGCACACACACACACACACTCAAGGCCCAGATGGGGACCACCCGAGCGACCCCAGCGTGTCCTGTTAATGTCTGAGCCAGGCAGATGGTGTCCCTGTGGGAGAGGCACTGTGTTAACTAGGGGATTATCCCAGATGACTCGAGGGGTTTCTGATGGTACAGTGCTTCTACCCGCTACCTCAGGGTCTTGAGGCTAGGGTCCGCTCAAGAAAGAAGGGGTGATTCCGGATCACAGGGTCGTCTATGGGAATATCGCCACTTTTGGTTTTATGGGTTATTTTAAGTGCGTGTGTGTGTTGGAGGGGGTGGGTGTTTTAGGGTCGTCGCAGTAAAACTGCAATAAAGGAGCTTAATGAGGTTGATGCTGTGGTGGCTAAATTTGGGCATCCTAACAGATGTTTGAGATATCCATGACAATGACGGAGCTAGAATGGAATATTCAAAACCGCGGCCACGAGCCTGTTTTGTGATTTCTCAATCGAGAAGCTGGTGTCCAGAAGAAAGACACCCGGCTGGATGAGTGTGTGTTCTATGGGACTATTGTCACTTTTCAGTTTATGACTTGCTTTAATGGAGTGTGGGTGCGATGAGTGTGTTTTAAGGGCCGCCACAGTAAAACTGTAACAAAGCGTGTTAGTAATGTTGATCACCGAGCTAGATCGAAAAAGTGGCACAGCCCTGTGTGGTCATTCTTTGAATTTACAGACCGTATGTGTGACAGCACCAAATGGGCCGTTTCGGTTCACACCAATTATACTGGGTTAATGTTTCTTTAATAGTTAATCATTTACAAAACAGACTTTCATTATCGTTATTATTAGTAGGTGGAGTGTTTGCATCAAAACTTGTCCCCCTACCAACGTGGAACTAAACTCACATCATACTGTGTGAGTGTGGCACCCTCTTTCACCACAGCCAACCTCCCCTTTTGAGGGTCCCAAGCCTGGAATCGGAAGGTTCAACTCATCCTCTTTCTCTGTGAGAACATGAGAGCGAGAGTCAGAGACTGAGTGATTGACTGAATGCAAGTCGAAGGGACTTCTTTTTGCTTAGAACGCTGACGAAAAGAAAACGACTTCTCGAGCTGACCTTATCCTGCCGGTATGTCCTTAAAGAAGGGCCTGTAGGAGCAACTAAATGATTAATTTAATTGAATTGAATTGTTTCCCCACAAGTCTGAAAATGTGAAACTCTCTTGGTCACTAGGTGTTGTTCTCCTTTGTCGGTTCATCTATTTTCCAAGTCGAGAGCGGAGCCCAGTCTGTCTGAAGGAGCGGTGGCCTACATACAGCGGGCTCCTCACGGTCGGCCCTCTCTGTCTGGTCCCGAGGCGATAACCCAGAGGCCATAGAAAGCAGCATGACACGTTGCTATACAGGACACGTCTGGGGCTGCTACCCGACATGGTTTCTATTCCGGACAGGCTCACGTTCATTTCTGCTCCTTTCTCTGCGAGTGTTTGGACATGTTTGTGTCCGTGTGTTTGTGTGTGCATGTGTGTGTGTATGTGCGCGCGTTTGGATGTGTGCGTCAAGTGTAAATGAGTGTGTTAGGGGGGGTCCCAGGGGGGTTGGGTGCTGTTCCCAGGAGTGGGGGCTGTATGCACACGCTGACCCTGGTCTCCTGGGTACGCTTTGGGACACCACCCATTCTCATTTAGGGAGGCACACTTGGGAAGCCACAGTGCATTCTCAGGGATTACCAGTTTGGTAGTGGTTGGAGCTAGCAACGTCTCGAAACGCAAAAAGGGAAATGCGTGTGTCTCTTGTGTTCGTGTTCCCCTCCCAACCCTCAACCCCTTCACCGTCTTTCATCCCCACCCCTCGTCCCCCCGTCACCCCAATCTCACCAGGCGTCCCCCCTGCACCCCCCCCCACCCCCCACCCACCCGGGGCCACGCAGACCCCTGCGAGCGAACGCTTCCCCTAACGATTGGAAACAATTAAGGCCCAACAAAAGGAGCGTTTGGCTGTGATTGTTTTGAGACCTTTGTTTACGTAGTGTTTGGGGTAAACAATGGAGCCCGAGTCTGGCCATCAGTGAGACAGGCCGTTGGTGAGACAGGCCGTCAGCGAGGCATGCCGTCAGTGAGACAGGCCGTCAGTGAGTAGACCTTTGTTTGCTTGGATTTACGAGAGGGCGGGCTAGACGTAGTCCAGCACTACTAATATAATTCAGAACGGCTTTCATACGAAAATAAAAACGGCAACCCCATCATCAGCTCCACCTAAAAAAGTAGGCCGACAGTAGGAAGGATAGGATTAAAGGATGTGGCAAAATGGAAGTTAAGATGAGGTACTCCAGAGCGGTCTGTATTGTTTTGTTTTTGTACCTCCCCTCCCTGCTGCAATGGGGTGGGTCTGGAGCATGACAGAGAACACTAGAGGCTCTGTTTTTTGGGGTCCCCCTCTATCTCAGGCAACATTCAAAACGAGACTACATAGATTCTAAGATTGAGACATTCTGCACACCCTGCCGGTTGTGTGTGTGTGTGTGTGTGTGTGTGTGTGTGTGTGTGTGTGTGTTCCTGTGAGTAGCCTGTCTTTAGAATTTTGGGGGGGATGGGGGATTGTGTGTGTGTGTGTGTGTGTGTGTGTGTGTGTGGGGGGGGGGGGGGGATTTAGACACAGTGTGCCAAGTGCCAAAAAGAACAAAATGCCAATAGGGTACAGTCAGGTAGTAAACAAACTAATGAAGGAGCTGTATCTCCATATTCACCTGAAAGGACAGACTAGGTAGCATTAGTTAACGGGGCATTTCATTGTCATAAAAATAAAAAATAAATGTTAATAGAATCAAAACTCTGAAATGACTGGGGCTCTGTTTTGACTTCAGTCAGTGAGTGTTTTGTTTCAAAACACTGTGATATCATGTGTCTTTAGGATAATAATTGTATTTGACAGTGAGTTTATGAAAAAATCATCATGATTCTCTCCTTTTATGGAGAATAATATCCAGGAATAACTCCTAGCTCCCTAAAGCCAGAAATAATACATCACCAAAGCACAATTCCTGAGCTATGACGTCCTGTTTGGGTAAATGTATTTAGCAGATAGACGCTGAGAAAGCTACAGTACTAAACTTCTGTTTCAAGAGTAGCTCTACATCTTACAGTCTATGGATCAGACGATTCTTCAGATCTTGACAGCGATTTCCACCATGTAGTGCCCACGTTTGCATCTACACACACACACACACTGTCCCGTCCCTAAGTATTTGGACAGGGAAATATGTTTTGAAGTAAAACAATGACAAGGTTTCTGTCAAGAAATATGGGTTTCTATCAGAAAGGTTTACAACACAATTTCAAGTGCAGCCACCATCAAAACATTACCACATTAAGGTGTGGGCCAAGCAACGTCTCCATGGTGACCCTGAGAGACAGAGCTGTATAAAAGGAAGTTAGACACAAAAACGAACATTAATGTGAACCATTTTGCCGGGGCTGGGGCTATGTATGAAAAGAGCTGCAGTCCCTACATGTTTTTCCTCAATATTGATGTCAATACCCTGAAATGAAACGTGACAGCCTCCAGTTTTAACCTCATAGCCATTGTTTCCTTTTCTTCAAATCCATGAAAGCTGCAGTACAGAACCGAAACAACCAAAAATGTGTTGCTGTCCAAACACTTAGGTGTTGGCACTGTGAATTACCCTCCCTCTGAAGACGCACAGAAGCACCCTCTCCCAACGACAGCCGCGACAAAGCAGAGTCCCGTCGATGCGCTGCGGTCCAGACAGAACCTTGGCAGAGCGGGGCTCTAATCCCCTGTAAGGTTGGCAGACAGACTCCTCTTTACCCCCGGAGAGCCCCCTCGCCAAAAGAGCGGGCCCCCGACACAACTCGCCTCATTGTTTCAGGCTAACTAGATTAGGCTAATAACATCATGTGGTGGCGAGGCAGAAGGAGGAGGCTGGCCTGTCTCGTCGTCACCATGTGGCTCGGAGAGATAGAGTTGGTAGACGCGATCCCTGCCATCCCTTGGGGGAGCTTTGATGGTCCTTTGAGGTGGGCTGCAGTTTGGTGCCCCCCCCCCCCCCCTCACCACACCCTCCCCCACCCCTGAGCTGGATGAGCAGCATTGTCTCCCTCACACGTGTTTTTTTTAGCAATGTTGTATACTAGTATCATACGACTTTCAAAACATGTATTTTGTCAGGCTAGCTAGTACCTTACAATGTAAATATTTAAATAGGACCCAACCTTTCTTCTAACTGCCGTTCTCCTCAGCAGTTGAAATGATAGCTTTAAGAGGCTCTCTTCTTCAAAGCAGTGGAAAAGCTGCGTGATTTTGCATAACATCTTGCATTTTCTTAATTAGGCACCACCTTGTGGAGGATTTGCGGATTGCTTTTCCACCCCCGATCCATTTCCAGCTGGAGTCCAGCGGCGTTCATCGTAACAGTCTACCATTGTAACATCACTTGTACAGGAGCTGATAGATGGAGAGGAAGAGACGTGAAGAAATTCTAATTAGGATTTGATTTGAGCCAAAGATTAGCTTTTCCGGACTGTGAGAGTACAGGTACTCTGGAAGAGGTCTCAAAAGGAAGACAACAATAGCCCGGCCAAGGCAGTCACATAGAGAACATATGGAAATAAAAGTGAAAAAGCAGGAAAAAAAATGGCCTGCTTTATGAGTCAGTTGGTCTGTAATGGCAGTGTTACCTCCTAGCATTGCAGCATTGAATTACTATCAGGTGCAAGGGGGAATACAAATGGCTCGATTCGGTGTCTTTTCTTTAGGTGTGGTAACGAGACGCAATAGGAATTGCAATGCTTTGGTAAGTCTGACAAATGACCCCTCTCCCGCCTACAGTCACGACGAATCCCACCGCCGCCCAGCCAGGCCACACAGGAAGTGACCTAACGTAGACCACATGGCTGGCCACTGCCCGGCCCTTTCTCCTTTGTATTTTCTACTCATAGTGGGTCAGGTGTGGGCAACACATGTCTGAAGTGACCGAACACTAAGTGGACATTCACTGGCCCGATACATTCAGTGACCAAAAACATGCAATACGTTGAATTAATAGTTACATGTACATACACATACAAACACAGAACACAAACAATATAATCATTCATCTTTTGTGTATAGTTGCGTGTAGCATAAAAAAGTATAAAAAAACGAACAAGGTCTATGAAGACTACAATGCTGGCTGCAGCATTATCATCCAAGACTATAGTAGCCCGTTGGGAAGTGTAGTTAATGCAAGCGCAATGCTGTGTTCTCTGAGAACATGGTGAAGACCTTTTTGAAAAAGAGGTGGCATTGATATCCTCTCTCTACCTGTGACCTTCTTTTGAAAGGTTGACTCCCAAAGGGCTGTTTCTGACATCCACTAGTGTGTGACGGGTTTTGGCTGAGTCTCTTAAGGCTGGAAACAAGTCATATTCTGACTGCACCAAGATCCTGGCGGATCAACGGCATGCAATACGTTCGAATAGAGATCTGGGGCGCCGGACAATTGATCTTCCCAGTGCTGCACATATCATTAGGCCATTGCACGTGGTCCACACTGTGCTTCCTTCTATCTTTCTGTTTGTTTTTGGGGTGATGTTGAGTTGATATCAATCAATGGCCCGTGACATGCTGCCTATGGAACCGCCGAGTCTTCCCGGCACATAAATTGGCCTGCGGTGTTATTTTAGGTGGAGGCTCCTGCAGCGCAATGGAGGGTTTATGATCACCTCGACTCCGACCGAAAGCAAAAGCCACAAGTCCAATGGAGGCCAGCTGAGAAAATAAGCCGGAGGAGTGATGTCACGATGGCCGCTCCTCGAAGAGCGACGCAGACCGCAGGGACGGAAACGTTACTCGGGTCCACGGGGGGGGACGCCGCGGGACACTGGGGGGCTTTGACGCGGACTGTTCTGCTGCCCAGGCTCCCTCTCCAAACACCGGTGTCAGGAGGCAGACAGGAAGAGGGGGGGGGCAGTCTAGAGGTGACGGAAGGAGAGGAGGAAAAACACTGGACAGACAGAGGGCTTCCTTGGAGGGGGGGAGACCGCGGGCCGCTGTCGGACGAGAGCCGCCCTCCCAGGGCTGGCGTAACACCTGCCGCGCCGCGGAGGAGGGATGGGGGAGGCGCTGGGGAGAGGGATGAGGTTACGTGATTTGTCTTTCTTTTTTCCGCTTTGTCCTGTTCTTTCCTCAGGAGGAGCGTGCGTCTTTCCATGAAGGGAGGGGAGGTTTATTTGCGGCAGTGACACTAAAACCCGAGCCGGGCCGAGCCCTCTGCGAGCGGAAAGCGGTGTGCGATGTCATGGCTAACCCTCGCTCTTTGTTTCTCCGCAGCCGGAGGAGTTCGAGGCCGTCCACTCCCACACCTTCAGGACCAAGACGTTCCGGAAGGCCAAGCACTGTGGCGTGTGCAAGCAGACCGTCAGCCAGGAGGGGCTCATCTGCCGAGGTAAAGTGGAAGCCTGGCCTACGGCTCTGGTCCAGGGTCTGTGGCGCGCCTCCACCCTCCATTACTAATTCAGATCCCCCCGCGTGCCAAGGTCGGTAAAAGACTGACCCAGGGTCTGTTGTCTTTGCCACCTTTATTACTAATTCAGAGCCCTCGGGGGAGGAGGAGGCCGACATCGGACCCGGGGTCTGTGGTCACGGCCAGGGGTCGTCTAGGGTCACTCAAGGTCCTGCGTGGTCACCAAGGGGATTAGAGTGACGACAGCCAAAAGTCAATGCGCCTCGAGGGGAGGTTAAGGGTCAAAGGTTCTCAATTGGGTCAGCAAGGTATCCTAAAGAGGCCGGGTGTTCAATTCATTCGCTGACTTAGATCATCGGTGTGCCAGTGAGGCAGGGCTGACTCAGCACTGTGTCGAGGTGCAATGCCAGCTGTAGGTCTCACGGGATGGCCCGCTACAAAACAAAGTTTGAAGACAAAAAAGGTGTCCCTCTGTGTTCGTACGGGTCTGAGCGGAGCCAGGCAGCGGTAGAACGCGTGAAGCGCCACACGCTTGAAGGAACGTCATCAGACGAGGCGCCACGTGGAAAACGCCGCGTCTTTTTTAGGGACTGACTTTTCGTTCAATGCCCTCAAATGACGTACAACCTGGAGATGCACAGACCGTCACACTCATTCAACCGATCCTCTTTACAATATCCTTCTTAACGTTGTTGTGCGGAAAGTGTTTTTCTTTGGTAATGTTCGTTTTCTCAACACCATACACGAGTGGCGGACCTGAAATGTCCCACCCCTCGCACCGTCGTCGACATATCAGTACAATAGCCGCCCTTAACATTCGTCAACCTCCTTCTGAGGATTATCCCTGAGAACTAAATATGAAAAGACAAAACAAGTGTGGAAAGACTACATTTTTAAACTCGTATTTTCGCAGGGAGGCCTCGTAAAAAAGAGAGGTTTCTGTCTGGCTAATCCGGGGCGGAGTGATTTGGCCTGCCACTTCCTTCTCCAAGCACAGGATGGGTACCTCATATGCACACAAACCAGGGAAAACAAAGGTGCATCCTCTGTTCCCATCTCCAAATGAAGGGCTGATGTTTTGTTAGGCTCGCTTAGCGTCGTTTGGCGAGCAACAATTTTAACATTATTTTTATTTGAAGCTGGCCAGAAAGTACTTCATTTGTCATGGTGGCCTTTTGTACTCTGTGTGTGTGTGTGTGTGTGTGTGTGTGTGTGGGGGGGGGGGGGGGTACGTTGGTGTTGTGTGTGTGTGTGTGTGTGTGTGTGTGTGTTGTACATCCCAGACAGCCAGACAGCTCTGGTCCGTGTGGAGCGGATTTATGAGGTCAGCCAGCGAACTGTCAGAAGAGTACATGGTGAACAATACAGCCTCACCAGGACAGCCCCGCTGTCTGCAGACAAACACACACACACGCACACACAGCTTAGAAAACGGTCCTATTACTGAAACTGAATGTGATTAAGAAAAATGTGTAGTTAGATATCTTCTTAAAGAAACTTGTCTGTTTTTGAGTGCCAGATGTTATTGTTATTGTTTGTATTGTGAACAGTAGCAGCAGCGGTCTGTCCTCCACCTCTCTGTTTACAAACACGCTCCAGTCACGTGGTGGACCACCGTGATTACAACGCCGACATCCTCTTCCCTCGTCCGCTGTTGCCAGGATACGTCGTTAGGTACCATGACAATGGTCCGATGACGCAGGTTACCATGTGTTTTCCAGTAAAGGGCTGGGGCGGCGGTGTATTTCTGGAAGTTCAACCATAAGAACACCCACTTTCCCGGCCGGAATAATGGGCCTGAGGACTGGAAGCGCGCTCCTACTGAAAGATCATTAGCAGTACCTGCATGCATTCTCACAGTTGCAGTAACGGCATTGTAGAGTTGTAGGGAAGTGTTTTATACAATTATAAGATGTATTTGACGTCCTCAAAGTGCGTTTTATATTGTCACTGCATCAAAAGCAAGGTCATAACTGACTGTGTGTAGATGTTATGTTGGGTGCGACAGTAAGGCAAAATCCTGTCAGAATAGTCAAAAAATGTAAACACACTTGAGAAAGTGAGTGGTGAGGTTATCTGATTCAATATAGCATATTTCCTCAGTGTTGCACTCAGTCATTTGGAATGTAGCAAATCACAGTGTAAGCAAAGATTAGCGCGCGCGCGCACACACACACACACACACACACACGCACAGACACACACCCATATGCACAGCAGCATTAGCAGTTCAATGTCATGTATTGATTTGTGTGGAGATTATATTAGCTTGTCTAAACATTACTCGTTGCTGTATAAAAATAGCCCGTGCTGTGGTTTGATCAGGCTCACTGGATAAGGTTTGCCTTAGTCAGTAAGGAATTCACGTTTCATGGATTGTCTGTTTATAGAAGGACAGGGAGTTGTTTGTCCAGGGATGATGGATTGGGGCTGTCTTTCAAACTAACATTGTTACCTTAATCAGGTCAGACGCTCAGCATCCAGACTCTAATTAGACATGGCGTCTAGAGGATCATCGTTGGATCTTGGATTTTGAGATTTCACTCTTCAGTAGAGAAATATACATCGTGTTTTCAGGAGGGGGAGCTCGGCCAGATCCTTGCTTTTGGATGTTGCAGATTGTTCCCAGAGCTCTCACACAGAATCATGGAGGTTGTCCAAATGGAATGTCCCTAATCCTCCAATCGTGAATACGGAATGAATGATATCACCGCAGCTCCTTAATTCCATTACCATTCAAAATAAACACGTTGAAATTAAAAACTGAGATTATTCTTCTTTTTACGGAGAGGAAATCTGTCTGCGACTTTAATGGAGATGGATACTTGTTGTTTCACTGCCCTCTGCTGGATAACATCCAACAAGCAAATGTTAATTGGGACCCTGTTATGTTATCACCACGTATTTACTCAGTGTCAGATAGTAAGGCGAAGTAAAGCAGTTTGAACATTTCCCAGGAATTTGATAGGATGGAGCCCCAATTCCTTGTGATGAGAAGCTCTGCGCGACTCGACGCCATAACCTCCGAGCTCAGTGGCTCCCACCCTGGGGTTTGGTTCACGTCCAAAAAGTCAGAGGTGAAGGGAGAAGGAGACACCCCTGCGTTTGGGAGTCCGTCTTGTTGCCAGCTCAGACTAGTCCGATGTGTAAGGCAGCTTCGGTCGGTTTGACGGGTCATTCTGAGGCTCTGAGATCTGTATTGCAAACGGGTGGGCCCCCTCCTATAGGCGTATCACTTCTTACAATGCCAGGTCTACTTTGTTGTAGGTTTTCACTTTGTACTGCGCCTGGCCATAGTTAGGAGTCTTTTTTAAGAACTGGTGGCCCTTTCGAAGAGAGGTGGCTTACCAGCAGAGGGAAGCAGACTCACTCGCATAGATGCCAGACCGCTATCATCTCTGGGTTATGCCCGAACCCACCCTACATTCACTGAATGTTTATATTTATATGTGTGTGTGTGTGTGTGTGTGTGTGTGTGTGTGTCTGTGTGTGTCTGTGTGTTTGTGTCTGTCTTTGCGCGTGTAGGGGGCAAGGTATATTGTAGGTAGGGATGTTCTGTTGTGACTGCAATTAGAGTGAGTTGGCCAAAATGCCTGTTGGAGTCACAGTTAGTCTAACCCAGAGGATGTTGATGATTGCGGTGTGGCGTGTCGCATAGATCGGAGGCATCAACGCATGATCACAGCATTTCTCCCCCGTGATCGAGTTCCATACAGTCTCCCCAGCAGCTGGCTGGTAAGGCTCCCCTGTGTTGAACTGGGTGATGATTGGTTACGGTTGCGGGCCTGGAATACTGTAATTGAATAAAAGGAAGCAGCTGTCTCAACAAATGAGTTTTGACTGCGCCAGGACTTCCCGGAATGTTGCAAACAAATAGATACACACGTCGAAAGGAAAACAAATAGGGCTGGGAAGGCTGTTGACAAAATGAGGGGAGTTCCATGTCCAACCCGCCGCTCCACATGTTGGGAGGAGATAGCCCACTCAGGATATTACACAGCTACACCCCAACACCATGCGAGGGAACCTTGCACGGTCATCGCTTCACGCCTGCGTCAGGTCGGGGAGCGAACACAGAGATCCCCAAGGACAAGCCGGAGATTCGGCTAGCGTAGCGCTATCGGTCGCGACGGGCTGGGAGATGTCGTGGTGCCACAGGGAAGGGGTTCCCGTTCGCCAGCCAGGCTGTGCTCCTGGCCCCTGTGCTGATGTGGTTGCTGGGCACGCCAGCATGGACAAACACAGGGATGTTCTCATCCCCAGCTGTCTGGCGGAAGGGACGGAGGTTCTCTGGTACTGGGACTCCGTTTTGGAGTGGGGTGACGTAAAGCTCCCCGGGGGCTGTGAAGGACCTCTCTAACGGGACCCACGCACACACACACACGTTCACTCACGTACACACACACGTGTTCAGTACAGTTTAGACATTGATGCATAGTTTAGACACAGTTGGGAAAATAAATGTGTTTTGTATTCTCAGGAGTGTATTTGTTTCTTATTTAGCAAAGTCCTGTGTACGGCTATGTAAGGGTGATGACAGACTTAATGGATATTTCCCTGCTAGGCTTTCCGTGGTTGTCGACGCGATGTGCTGGTTTAACGTAAACGTGCTCTGGGCATGCAGTGTCTCCAAATGAATGAGAGAGCGAGAGGGAGGCAAGCAGGCAGGCAAGGAGGGAGGGAGAGAGGGAGGGAGAGAGAGAGAGAGAGAGAGGGAGGAAGCGGCCCAGCCCAGCTCTCTGATTGTGTTCTGTGAGCAGCAGGGTCCTGCCCAGCCCTCTGGGAGCCCCGGCTCATTACAGCGGGAGACGGGGAGGGACGGGAGGGAGGGAGGGAGGGAGCCCCGGCCCTTCTCCCTCCATCCATCCCTCCCTTCCTCTCTCCCTCCTCTCTCGGCTGCTAAGAGCATTCCACAGTCCCTCGGTCATACAGCAACCAGCCCTGCATGCTCCACACATTGTCTCCTCACACCAACTCCAAGCAGCTCTCCTGATCTCACCGTGTTACCTACTCTTGCATCTTAGATCCCTGGTGTCCTCCCGTACATCACACACTCTCTCCCTCCCTCCCTCCCTCCCTCCCTCCCTCCCTCCCTCCCTCCCTCCCTCCCTCCCTCCCTCCCTCCCTCCCTCCCTCCCTCTCCCTCTCCCTCTCTCTCTCTCTCTCTCACTCTCTCTCTCTCTCTCTCTCTCTCTCTCTCTCTCTCTCTCGCTCTCTCCCTCTCTTCTCGGGTTGGCCACCTAGCCTCCCTCTCTCCTCTCTTCCTCCCTTCATCATGTGGGTGTCTGCTGTGTTTACGCTGCTAGGCCCTGACTTCCTAACAAGGTAAAGCCTAACCCTGAGCCCGCTGAGCTAGCTCGCAGCGTTCACACCCAATATGGAAGTCCTTCTGCCTCCGCTGGCGAGCCCCGGGGGAGGGGGCTGGCTGGGGACTGGCCTCTGGATACGGGACTGGACACTGTCTCTGGTGCGCCTTATGTTGGGAGGGACATTTCTTTGGCTTGTCCAAACAAATAGACAGATTTATTTTTTGTTTTGACCTGCGTGGATAAACATCCTATTACCATCTGTATTCTGCCATGATTCCTCAAAGTAACCTGCGCATTTTGGCGTAGTGGATCTCGCCGTTCTGAAGGTTTTTCGGCGGTCTTAGCGGGAATAAACTCAAAGCTGAAGTGAGCGGTTCACTCCAGCATTTTCCCGAGTTATTGATAGTTATTCGGCTTCAATTATATTCCACGTAACAGCTCGCCTTCCTCCCTCCCCCCTCTTCCCAACTCTCACGTTATACGGGAGGGACCTTAAATCAATGACTTAACAGCGAATCATAATAAATATGTCGTGTAGCTGGAAGAATGTGTCTCGAGGCAGTCCGCCTGACGTATTGCATCACAAGGTGCAGTGAGTTCTGGTAATGTGGAGGGGCCCACAGGATGTCCTCCCCGAACACTCTTTTGATACCCCGCGGTGCCGCTGACAGATACCTGCTCGGGTGGTCCCTTGTTGACCCCTCGCTCGGAGACACACTGTGCACAAGAAGGACACCTTTTGAACTCGCCTTCCACTGCCATCACTTCAGTATCACGGATTCTACATCGCTCCCCCGTTTGGTTTTCTGCACACGTTTTCGCTTTTCCAATGACAACTCCGCTGTAGTTTCTTAGCCAGACTCTCTTGTTGATACAGTGTTTTTTGTTGGGCTTAAGGGCAAATATACAATGATCCTTTCTTTAAAGTCATAAAGTATATAATCTGGAATGTTTGGTGTGTTTTCCAATTCTACTTTGGCTGTTTGGAGATGGTGTTCTTTTCTCTGTGCTTAAATGCCTGAGCTAATTCACAGAAGGTTAGCGTTAGCATACAGCCAATTTCCTCCCAGTACATGGCTCTTTGATACATTGCACAAAAACCTAAGAAAACAATAACTTTAAATAATATGTCACTTATACCAGAGAGAACATGTGTTTTGTAGCTTTAGTTTACTTCATGCTTCATGACCATCTGCTATGTCTGAATAGAATGCTGAGTCATTTTTTGAAAACCCCTGGTTTGGCAGAAAAGCCCCTTTTTATGATTAATTTACATAGGTACGTTTTTAAAAGTACTAACTCAAAAATTTCCTTTTTTCCACTTTCAGTGTGCCGGATAGCTTGCCACAAGAAATGTGAAGTAAAGGTAAGAGTAATAACTTCTCAAACAATTCATATCATACACTGTAACCTTTCATAACCATTTTGTCAAATGGACTTCTCGAAGCTTTAGGAATACATTCTTCCAGAAAATGCCTTCTCAGAGAAAAGATTCTGCCTGCAAACGGCAACCTCTCGAACGCTCATGTATGTGCATAAACAAACAATGCTAAAGACTCTTATCCTGGAGGCATCTTGAGCTGGCATCAGTCTCCCTCTTCTAAAACCTGTTTAAGCTTATCAGAAGGAAATGTGTTGTTGCAGAGAGCAGGGGCTTTCAGCGAGAGCGGTCTCCAAACAAGTGCACGCTGTCCCAGTGGGTGTTTGGGTTGGCCCAACCTCAACGTGTTTTTCTAAAAATAAAGACCTCTGCACAGGAAAGGAATGGGCTGGAAATGAGAGATGTTGGGTGGGCGGGATCTTTACTAAGGGCAAGTGCCATGAAAGACATGAACAGGGGGATCACGTCGACCATCGTCGTGCAGCCATCGTTGAAACGGTCCCCACCAGCTCCCATCCTCTCTTCGGCCTATGGCGTGGCTGCTTGACGGGCGAGAGGATCGACGGCTTCCTGCTCGCTCTGCTCTCCACCCTCCACGCTCTCAGCTGCTGTTAGAGCTCTCGTGAACGAGCGGAAGTCTCTCCGTTTCAAGGCCGTTTCCCTCGATTGCCTCCCCACGCATCCCTGCTATCCAAGGCACGTTGGAATTCCCTCGTAGCCCCGACTTGAAATGGGTTTTTGCGAGTGAAGGCAAGCTAGATCCCTATCGGCTTTCATTACGGCTCCCATGGCCCGAGGAGAAAGTCTTGCAATGAATCATTTGCCGTAGAAATCGGCCCAAGCACTCCGCTCTCTCCCTCTAACGAGCGGGCTCAGTTCGATTCTTATGTGATCTTACATGTTTGGAATCCGCCTAGTCCTAGTAACTCTGGCTCCGATGGTTTACACACCGACTTGCTACAGTTATACATCTCCACATCCATATTTAGATGCACACCTGGCCCGGGCCTTAGCCTTAGCCACAAAAAGCAAATGGTCAGACATCACATGTACTTGCCGAATTTTGTGTTTGTGTGCAATCTATGCGAGTGTGCGTATATGTATGTCTCTGTGTGTGTGTGTGTGTGTGTGTGTGTGTGTGTGTGTGTGTGTGTGAATATAAGTGTGTGCGCGTATATATGTGTGTATGTGTGTGTGTGTGTGTGTGTGTGTGTGTGTGTGTGTGTGTGTGTGTAACACGTGTGGTTGTTACAGTGTGTGTATCCAATAACAGAAGGCTGCAGGAACACCACGGTAGAGCCAGCAGCACCTGTGGGCTGACATCACCACCACCTGGACTGGCCCTGCCAGTGGCCTCCACTAACACAGCCTTGCCCAGCTTTGGCCCAGCACTACACGGGGAACAATGCCTCTTTGGAATCGAGCATAGCTGCTACAAATGTCGGTCCCACTCGGCAAACTGAAGAGTTCATTTCTGTGTTACTCCTCTATGCTACAGGTGTTGGTGACAAGCTGAATTGTTATTCGCGCCAGTCTTAAACGCCCAAATAGGCTGATCTTTTTTTGAGGAAGGTTATTGTTTGGGCCAATTTTTTCAGTGGATACTGGTTGTGCCAGTCTATTCATTGGATACTGGTTGGGCCAACCTGTTGAGTGGATACTACGTAGGCCATTTTTTGTGTGTGCCTTGAGCTCTATTGCACTAGTCCAGGGGTTCCCAATTCCTTTTTCTGATGTGACGCCAAATGAATGTTCACAAATGTATATGACTCCAACATGCCACAAACATGACCCACAGTTTGGGAAGCCATGCGGCCAAGTAGAATGGACGCCATTAGTTTGTTGCTTTGTTGCTTGGACCTCAGGCTTCAGGTCCTTCAGCCCCATATGCCTGACCTGTCACAATGACTAGAACGAACAACCGCATGATGTTATTTTGTTTGGAAAACTAGTAGTAGGTGGATGGTAGTGCGAGGGAGCCTGAAGTACGTTGTTTCAAAGGTTTTATTTGCTCTGCCATCCAAAGTGGTTTGGTGTGAGGAGGCCCTTTACAAAACCATATTTATGATGTTATATAACTTATACATGTTCGGGGGATATTTATACTTTTTAGTAGGGCGGCTTGGAGGGCCTTCATTTGCTTGTAGATTGCAGAAACATGGAAAGCATGTAATTGAGACTGCTTATGGAGAAGCCAGTGTTTGGATTGAAATTCCCACCAAGTAACGTGCCAGCAAAGTGTGCGTAGATAAGCCGGCAACTGCATTTGTTAAAGACAGCGAAAGAAATGCTCTCTCTCTACAAAATAATTGCCCAGAGCACCCAATTGCTTCTGACTGTAGAGTCACATTTTTATTTTTGCTCTGTGGGATTTATATTTAAGTGTAAAGAATCTCTCCTGATGTGCGTGTGCGTGTGTGTGTTTGTAGAAGGAAACGTGTGTGTGTGTCTGTGTGTGTGTTTGTAGAAGGAAACTAGTGTGTGTGTGTTGCGCTGGTAAAAGGGAGGAAATTCGGAGGAAGCGAGAGAACACGAACAACGCACTGTTCCTTCTGTTTTGCACCCACCCTCTCTTTCTCCATTCCACGGGGATGAATTATGGGTGTTTTCATTTCCCCCCCTCCCCCCTGAAAGTCCCTCAACCTTTTTTTTTCTTCTTCTTCAGAACCTAAAAGACAGGCATGTTTCTGTTTGGACTGGCAGTCCGTTTTTGTGATGTTGATATTTTTGTAAAAGTCTTATTTTTTTTTTTCTTCTCCTTCTCACTCCTCAGTCCATTTCCCTTGGCGCGACTCGTCTCAGTTTTATTCGACGTTCAGCTGATACTGAGAGGCCCGGACTGCATGTTGTTTATTGTGTTTTGCCATGGAGGAGTGAGAGCTTGTGAGCGGATCCTTGGGAACGGTGGCTAACTTTGAGCTCTCTGTTTCTCTCAGCACTGGCCTTGTTGGAATGCCGTTTGTAGATGTATTGCATGCTAACAACACGTTTCAAGCCGCCATAAAGTTATTCCACATTGTCCAACCTGGCTGCTTCTGACCGAAAAGGTGATCAAATTAAACCGAAATAAAACATGGCCATGTTATCGATCCTATCTCCAGACTCCTCCTCTGCTACCCATCATGCATTTCTCTGATAGTAAAGACCCACTGCTGTCTTTGCCCGTCTTTGAAAGGCCTGCTTTCCTTGATCACCACGGAGACCCTGGAGCCACAGCGGTGTTTACCGTTCAGACCCACATGTTGTTCTGTTATCGCGGCCCCTGTCCCCCTGGCCTCTGACAGGAAGTAGGGTCTGCTGGGGTCAAAGTGCCGCTTCGGTCTGGCGCTCCCACTGTCGGCACCGGCTGCCATGTTTGGAACAGGCCGTGCCGTGATGCGAAAACACGGAGCGCCCTGAGAGCGATGCGTGTCTGCTCTTCAAAAGCACACCGCCGGCATACTTTCAACAGACCCGGACACACCTGGACACACGAGAGCTCCGCACCTGATTTGTTTGGCGAGCGGTTCGATCGCTCTTCCCCGCCGCCTTCTCCTGCCGCGATGCACGGTGTCTGTGCCATGCGAAGAATCACGGCGTTTCCTAAGTCTAGCATACTGAAGGTGGACCTGGCCTGCGAAGGACTGGAAATGTGGCCCGGGGGGGGTTGGACGTCGGGGCCTCGTCTCCCCGGCCCCTCGGGCCCCCTGCTCCGCTCCACGGAAACCCCGCGGCCAGCGGCGGCGGACGGGATCCTCTGCCGCGGGCCCCCTCTTCTCTGGTTCCCTGGACTTGCCTCCCAGATGAAGGCGGAGATATCACGCACCGGGGGTGGGGGGGGGGGTCATTGGAAAGCTCCGGCGTTGCGGAGCCACAGCAGAGCGCCTCGCCTTCTCGCGGAGAGTTGGCTGGCGAGCCACCTCTGGACGCGGAGGGAGAACAGGCACGCTGGGTTTCACTCTACTGCTCGGCGGTTCACGGAGAGAGAAAGAGAGAGGGGAAAAAAGGGGGGGGGGGGGTTCACGGCAGGGAGTGTGCCCACGGCCTCTCTCTTCCCTTCTGATGCTCGCCCAACGCGTACGTTTCTGCTTGGACTCCAGTAAGGAGTCACCGCTCCAGGACAACCAAGTCAAACCCAGGGCCCTAGCCGTCTGTTGAATCACTGAGGTGGTGAACGTCGACGATAACGTACCAATCGTACACTTCGGGTTCCATTCCGACCTCACATTAATCATGCTATGTGTGTTGTTTAGCTATTATCTATCTTAATAGTATGGATGAATGGGTTGCTGTTACTAGCGAGCATTTAAGGGGCAACATGCCTTCCAACAATGCCTCCGTTGACACCTGTTCTCTAAAACTCCCATTCAAAAAACAAAGCTCAGGCCGAGGCTTGGCTTTCAAACTGCATCGTTGCCTCCGCCTGACGCTCTGTGAGCCAAAGGGGTGTTGCTGTGATCCCTAATATGTCTGCACCATAACAACAAGGTTGTTAGGGAACAGTACGGTAGGACCATTAGAAAAGGTAGGGGTTCGAAGGATTTGTTTGGGAATATAGTGTTGGTTTTGCTCTGGGTTGCCGGAGTTCCGAACGGCAACTTTAAAGGGTGTAGATCTACTCTGAATGGAGGCTTGGATTGGCATATGTGGACTCCCGTTCCCCCAAAAATGGTAGAGTCGACTAATGCTATTATTATTTGGCATTTTTGTACATTTGCTGCTATGTCACCATGAAACCAGTCTGTGCTCCGGTCACGATACCAGTTAAAAAACAAAATCATGGTGGTGGTGGTAAAACAACTTGATGTTTCCGTGTGAATGATATTGTTGTCAATACTGTAGAAGGGAGGGAAGGAAGGGAGGAGTTTGACGTCTAATTCCTGTTGACGGCACGGCCATTTTCAGTCCCTGCCCTTTCTCAGCCTGAGCCATCCAGAGGAGGGCAGGGGGAAACAGAAACATCATTCCAACATGGTGTTCTGACCGGGGAATTCAACCGGACAGAATCCGTCCCCCACGAACCCTCCAGCCTCCGACATCGCCTGCTCGAGCAAAACCCGTCGTGCACCAAGCGCTTTGACCGGAGCAGAGCGGAGGGTTAGCTCGCGGGTTCAAAACAACAACGGCACACCCATGATCCCATCAGCTGACCTGCACCCGTCAACCATCCCCGTCCCGTGCGTGTGCTTCCAGGGGAAGCGTGAACATGTGGTCGCACAGGGAGATGAGCTCCGCTCAGCTGGGCTTAACGAGGGCCCCCGGGGGGGATCCCTTGTTCCTGGTGGAGCTCAGGGCTGAGAGCCGGCGGCGTGTTTGGTAAACCTGAGAAGCTCTGCACATAGATACAGTCGAAAACAAACCTGAACGGCCAACATTTCACATGACGGAGCAATCAAGGGCTTCTGGAAGGAATGTCAACAGCGAGTAAGCGTACTGAGACGAGTGGGAGGGGGAGGGGGGGGGGGGGGGGACCAGTCCAGGACTCTGTGTCATACCATGTCCATGAGCGTGTCATAGTTAACTGGCAACGCCACCGGCCAGTCCTCGCCCACCTTCTCCTCCGCGGTGACTGTTTGTGTGGGTGAGGCTTGGTGTTGCCACAGCAAAGGGATGGATCCGTGTTGTTGTGCCGGGATTGGGAAAGCCTGAGTCAGCCTCAGGGGCTCCAACACAACCAGCTGTGTGTGTGTGTGTGTGTGTGTGTGTGTGTGTGTGTGTGTGTGTGTGTGTGTGTGTGTTTTGCCTCACTCCTCCCAGACATGACACCATCCCAAAAAATGTTGTCTCTTTTTTTCTCAACACGCTTTTTCAGAGCTGACCTTACTGCTCACTAAAGTTGACCAGGTCCTTGAAGCCCAGTTATCGCTCACAGACGGAATTCCTCTCTCGATGACGTCCATTGGTCAGCTTGAATTGTATTGGTTGCTCTGGGCTTTCGGGGTGTCGGTCAACTCATGCTCCGACCACACGTACGGGGGCATCTCCTCTCGCACCTACCACCTCCCTCCCTGAGCGTCGGCTAGGGCACTGCCCCTGTCCATTACAGACAGCCGCCCTGGGCTCAGCGGGGTAATAAAAAGCAGGACGAGCAGGGGAAATATGCCAAAGCTTTCATGTATCAGGCGGGAACAGAGGCATGCAGCCTGTTCTCCCACCCTCACACAGCTATCATTGCACACTAATTAGATTTCATGTACGCTTGCATGCGGCTATACACACACACACACACACACACACACTGTAGAACCAAGGGAAGTTCCCAGGCGTCGTCTGCTTGTTCACTTAGCCGTGCGGTGAACGGTGTGTATTCACTGTTGCTGAACAGCCATGTTGTTTTGTTACTTCCTCCCTCCCTCCTCCCTTCCTTCCTTCCTGCCCCCTTGTCATTAAGGGGGAATTAAACAACACAGAACACATACCAACATCTGTTAGGCACAGCTTTACCCAGGCACTCAGACAAGAGGTAACTTTGAAGGTGCCCGCCCAATAGCCCATCAAACAATAAGGTGAGTGTTTCCATCCGGTAACCGTGGGTTTCATATTGTGTAGGGGCCTGTCTAGCCTGCTGAGGGAGATGATAGGGAGAGGTCAAACCTTTACTGGACGTCTATGAACGGCCTTGAGGTACTTTATTAGATATTTAACAGGACGCTGTAGTACGGGTTATAAAGTATTAACCTGGAGCCAGACCGCTACTGGATTTTTGGGGCTGATGCCGATACCGATATTGGAGAGTAAACATTTCCGATAACGATATATCTCCACATATTCTCCACACATATATTTTTGCCACAAAATTGTGTTTATGTATTTATTCAGTGTATCTATCTATCTATCTATCTATCTATCTATCTATCTATCTATCTATCTATCTATCTATCTATCTATCTATCTATCTATCTATCTATCTATCTATCTATCTATCTATCTATCTATCTATCTATCTATCTATCTATCTATCTATCTATCTATCTATCTATCTATCTATCTATCTATCTATATATATATATATATATGTGTAAACATCTTTATACGCACACACACACACACACACACACACACACACACACACACACACACATAATTACATAGAATAATTACATAAACACATTTTTGCAATTATCCCTCATATGTAATTATAAAACAGGTGTGCCACAATGTTTATGTTGCTTGCTTTATTGTTTTACGTCTGTTCCAATGTTTTATGCTGATGTTTCCTCTTGGCCAGGGCTTCGTTGTAAACTCGCTTGGTTAGATAGGGGATCCAAAAAGCAGATTTTTCTTTTATTTTCACCGATACGACATATCTGTGATAGGCCCATATCGGCCCATAAAACCGGTCCGATCAATCAGTCGGGCTCTATTAACTGAAGCTCAGGTCAATTTAAACTAAAAAAATGTGCTTTTAAAATGCATTTACCTCTAGATAAATATGTTTTAGATGACTACCGTTTTTATAAAATATATTTATAAAAAATCTACAATGGCGCAAGTTTCAACCAAGGATATTAGCTAAATACCATAACCGCATTTCTGGGGTGATGTGGTGATTCCCTCTGAGGAAGAAGCGCCGTGGTGGGGCTGCTCAGTTGGAACCAGCTCCTGGACCCCTGCCGGTTGAGTTACAGCATACTCCATGAAGTCCTTGACGATATCTCTCCCCAGCTGTCTGTGTGTGTCGACATGGGTGTGTGTGTGTGTGTGTGTGTGTGTGTGTGTGTGTGTCCGTGTGACGGCGTGTGAGACGGTGTGTGTCAACTCATATTTAACTGAGAAACCCGAGAACCTGATAACAACGAGAAAGGGAGAGCGGGGAGGAGAGGAAGAAGGAGGGAAGTGGCCGCTAGGAAAAACGGGGGCTTTTGTCTGCTGTCAAGCTGAAGTCCAGCCCCTCAGCTCCTTGGGAAATGTTGCTCCATGCAGTTTTTTTTTTCTTCCCAGGAACTCTTCATGCTTACAAGTAAGGACTCAGAGAGAGCAAAAGAGAGAGAGAGAGAGAGAGAGAGAGCGAGGGAGAGAGGGAGGAGAATGACTAAGCGAGAGGGAGGAGAGAGAGAAAGAGCGAGCGAAGGAGCGAAAGGGGCAATCGCGTTTGCCTGCAGGAAGACTTTCCCAGATCTCCGTGCTGAGTGCTGCATTGCGCTTTTCCCAGTTGTTGGCGGCTAAATTCTGCCTTTGGCTCCACTCCTCTCGGCTTCTACAGAGAGACACGCGATACATTTTACCCTCACTGTCTGGCCAGAAAGAGAGAGAGAGAGAGAGAGAGAGAGAGAGAGAGGGAAGGAGAGGGAGAGAAGGAGAGAGAGGGGAACAGAAGGACAGAGAAGCGACGCACTCAGAGCCAGGAGTCCGGACTTTAGCGAGGCGTCAGAGAAACATACACTCTCTTCAGCACCCATCCACGCACACACACACGCACACACACACACACACACACACCACTTCACCTCCACATCACATCGACGAGGTAACGGTCTGTGGATTATTCTTTTGGGCAAATAAGCGGACTCTCTGTGGACTGGGACTGAAAGGACAATGCAGCACTGAAAGACCAGTCAGTCAGTGAGACACAGAGAGAGAGAGAGAGAGAGAGAGCGAGAGAGAGAGAGAGAGAGAGGATGGCGACGGCTGTGTTCCAGGTAAGCAGACTGAGCCCTGGGCTGCTCCATCGGACATTGTAACAACAACCCTCCGGCTCGTTGATTTACTTGTCCCGCGGAAAGAAACGGAAAGATGAAGTGTTATCAGGTGTGACTCGTGTGTGTGTGTGTGTGTGTGTGTGTGTGTGTGTGTGTGTGTGCGTGCGTGCGTGCGTGCGCGTGTGCGTGTGTGTACGTGTGCGCACGCATGCGTTAACATATAGCTGGTGACTTTTACCTCGGTCCAACTTTACTTGATCTATGTTTCAGTCATTTCTCAGTTATTTGAGCGATGATCCCACAATGCTTTTTTGTCGAGGTATAAGCTGCACCAACCGTCTTCATTTACCCGTGTGTTACAGCTATGTAAAACCTGAACAACTTGTAGCCAGTGTCCGTGTGTGTGTTTGTGGTTTATGTAATGTAAATGCGTTTATGTAATTATTCTATGTAATTATGTGTGTGTGTGTGTGTGTGTGTGTGTGTGTGTGTGTGTGTGTGACAGTGTGTGAGGAGGTGAGAGGTCTTCAGCGATGTTTGCGGCGGGGCCCAGGGCTCTGTTGTCAGTGACGGAGGGGGCACGTGGAGCGGTCCTCCTCCACAGGGACAGCAGACCACTGAGGCTAATCCTACCACAATAGGTGTGTGTGTGTGTGTGTGTGTGTGTGTGTGTGTGTGTGTGTGGCCATATGTGTCTGTGAGTGAGAGAGAGAGAGAGAGAGAGAGAGAGAGAGAGAGAGAGAGAGAGAGAGAACAAGTTATATGGGGGAGTGTCTTTGGATCCGTTTCAAAAACATCAAACAGCAGTGCCCCTGGAGTCCTCTGTGATATGAGTGTGTATGTGTTTGTGGGGTCTCTGTAGGGAAACAGCATTTATAAATATATGTGTGTGAGTGTGTGTGTGTGTGTGTGTGTGTGTGTGTGTGTGTGTGTGTGTGTGTGTGTGTGTGTGTGAGCCCACCTCCTTATATACATACATGAATGGTCATCTTTTGACACAGCAACAGGCTCAACAGGTCCTTTCTTATGGAGCTGTGTAGAAAGTGCCAGGTGGACATGCATCTCTCCCTTTACATTAGTTCACCATGGTCATAAACAAGGGGCCAAGCGATGCATTTATGTATGTTTTTAGAACCGGCTTTAATGACACTTTTAATATGTCTATTTGATTTTAAGGGGTTTGCATGTTTGCATGCAGCCGTGTGTGTGTGTGTGTGTGTGTGTGTGTGTGTGTGTGTGTGTGTGTGTGTGTGTGTGTGTGTGTGGGGTGGGGGGTGGGGGGGGGGGCTGCGTGTGCGTGTGCATGTGCGTGTGTGTGTTTGACCCTGACCTTCATGTTCCACCGAGGGACCCTGACCATGAGAAGCCACAGGGAACAGTTTCCAAGCGTGGGAAGCCCACAGCCGTTTGGGAATGTTTGGGCACTTATTGCACACGCAATTGCTTCCAATTTGCCCCGACGTTGGGGGGAGTTAGTGGAAAACAGAACATGTTCATCAGAGAATGAGAGAGGTAGCTGTTAGTCTGAGCTGAAATATGTCCCCGAGGTAACGCATGACTGTTTGCTTGTGTGTGTGTGTGTGTGTGTGTGTGTGTCTGTGTGTCTGTGTGTCTCTGCGTGTGTTTGCGGAGGGGTTGGAGTGCATGCCTATATTCTCGCATGGCTGTCACTTTAAAAATGCACCGCGGTAGAGTATACTGTTATGCTACACACACATGGCTCTGCTTCCATCACGTTTCTGTGCTATCATCACTTCCAGACCAAATTCCTCCTGCCTTGCCTCACCACCTCGCTGAACTCCGTGCTGTGACCGACAGCGGAGACGAATCCACACCGACGTGGTTCTGTCCAGCTCCGGACCCTCCCCGTGACGGCACTGAGCAGGGGGGGCAGGGCGCCAGCGCTGGCCTGGCTTCCAGTTGCTCCTCTGGGCTCAGTTGCTCCTCCTCATCACCACTAGCCCTATCACCACCAGCAACGCCGTCCACTAGTGAAGCTCTGGTGACCAGTCGCTCCTCCACCCGGGAGGCAGGGTTCAGCTGTGCCAGGCAGAACACAGGGCGTACGGAGCGTTAGACACGGTGGACGGGATGCGTTAGTGGAGATGGGATGGAGCCTTTCTATTTGTCTAGGACGTGTGTGTGTGTGTGTGTGTGTGTGTGTGTGTGTGTGTGTGTGTGTGTGTGTGTGTGTGTGTGTGCGTGTGTGTTCTGTGTTTTTGTGCCACTGTGGCATTTATACTAAATGCGTATTGCATCAGGGGAGAGTTCTGCAGTGTCCTGCTTCATCAGCACCCCTCCCCCTCTCTACCTAATTGTGATTAAGGATGTGTGTAGACGTTTCTGCGGCAGGGCCAGATTCTCCCTCAGTAGCGTTTTACACCAGACAGGCCACCGAGGGGTTTTGGCCTCGAGAACAGTGCTCCCCTGATGTCTCTTATGGAAACAAGTGCTAGTGCATGTATCTAAGTGGATACATTCCTCTCCTCTCCTCTCCTCTCCTCTCCTCTCCTCTCCTCTCCTCTCCTCTCCTCTCCTCTCCTCTCCTCTCCTCTCCTCTCCTCTCCTCTCCTCTCCTCTCCTCTCCTCTCCTCTCCTCCCTTCTCCCTCTCCCTCTTCCTCTTCCTCTCCTCTTCCTCCTCCTCGCAGCTCCCTTTACTGTGTTTACTAGTGATGCTAGGATCGGCTCTGACGTCATCCGAATCGGCATGTCCACATAAATCCTCCACCCGCCACACACCCGAAGAAATTATTTTCTCAGATTTAGAAAATATCGCACCCGATCACGCATTAGGATTATTTCTCAGTGGGATATATGTAAGCGTGTATAGATATATGTAAAATCTACTTGTAGATAAGGAGTCTGTCTCTGGGTCTTTGGATTTGGATTGCCGAGTAAGTGAGCACAGGGAGAAAGTGTCTCCAAAGACTCCAAAGACAGGACAGCATAGGAAGGGTCCACCCACTACCATACTGCACTGTTCCTGTGCTTCTTGCAAACAAGGGCACCACCTTGTAGGGAGGACAGAGGGAGGGGGGGGAGGGGGGGGGTGAAGCCAAATGTTCTGCAGCAGGTTTGTGGGGCTTTTAGTGTAATGAAGAGGGTCTTAAGAGGCCGTGCTGAAAGCCCTACACGTTGAAGGGGGATCAGATAACGTTCTCGTTAGCATTCCCCGGAGCGCCTTTAAAAATCCGCCACAGTGTCCCGGAGCCGTGAGTCGTCACTTAACGGAGTGAGTCGTCACTTAACGGAGTGACGGGCAAGATGTCCGCTGCATCCGAAACAAGCGGTAGGCCGTCACTGGAGAGGTCTATGAGCTGACAGCACGGCGCCGCACATCTGGGGGAAATGTGTAACATTACGCAAGGCCGACGGCGATCAAAACCTTCCGAAAGGGTCGACAGGTAATGGGGGCATTTCTCTTGGGACTTCCAAGGCAAATTTCGCTGCCTTTTATGGAGAGTTACGTCACGAAGAAGCAATGGTTTTATAGATGTACTGTTTGAACGTGAATCGCGTCGACATCATGTGTGGCTCACCATTAACATGGTCCTCATGTTGAGTGGCTGTGGCCCCCCAGCCAGCAGCCTCTGATGGAGGTCCCCTCCTAATGCTGCTCTAACGGACAGCACCGGAGCCAGGCAGCTCACGGCGGCTGATGATGATGGCGCACAATAAGGCTGGGGGGCGTTGGGATAGTGGCCCTCTTCTTCTGCCAACGGTTACCGGTGGAAAGTCAAGGAAGGGGAGGGAGGGAGGGAGGGAGGGAGAGAGAGAGAGAGAGAGAGAGATAGGGGGGGAGAGAGAGACAGAGAGAGAGAGAGAGAGAGAGAGAGATAGGGGGGGGAGAGAGAGAGAGAGAGACAGAGAGAGAGAGAGAGAGAGAGAGAGAGAGAGAGAGAGAGACAGAGAGCCGCCTCCAGTCCTTTCGACGGCTCCATTTCCCTAGCGTTTTAACGTGGCTCGTGAGCTTGACAAATTGTCTTCACATTTGTGGTGTGCGAGTAACATCCACCTCCCTGGAATCGACCCGACCAATGGCAGCCCTTCCCCAGACCTGTCAACGCGGTTGACGCGGTGCGTTTTGTGCTGGCATCAAATGCAGAGACCCAGGCCCCCTGGCCTTCGTCCCGTAGCGGCTCGCCTCGCCCGCGATGGACACCCTGAGACGGCCACGTGGTCCCCGCGACCGCCGTCGCCCTGACGTCCCCTCCCCTCCGCCCCCGTGTCTCTTCCCCGCGCCGCTCTCCAGACGCCCGGCCCGCACGCTATGTGAAGTATGCCTCCTCCCCAGGGGAACGGTGGGCGTGCGCCAGGGCTGGAGAGGATCAAGGTGGGAGCGTGGCCGCCGTAACACCCTCCTCTCTCCGGTGAGGCCCTTGCTCTTATCGGGGCCCTCTCCTCTCCCTGCGGAATGTTTATGGAAAGCAGACCTGTTTCCACGGCGCGGCCGGAATGCCCTGGTGTGGCTGTTTGCTCCCCCCCCCCGCCTGATGGATTGCTCCCCAGCACAAAGTCAGGAAAGAGAGGTGTCACCCAGGGGCCTGTTTGTCTTTGGGGCGGGGGGTGGGGGCACCCTGTTTGTCAAAGGGGGGACACCCTGTTTGTCAAAGGGGGGCCGGTGAATGCCCCCTGCACCGTGGGTGTCGAGTGGCGCTGTTGTCCAACGGTATCCTCATAGAGGAGTGCCTGGCCCCACTGCCTCGGTCAACTGCAGGCCGGTTTATGTGGGACTGTGTTAGGTCGCCGTAGGTTCTGTGTGCATGTGTCACGGAGGGGAGGAGGGGTCTCGAGTGTACACACACACACACACACACACACACACTCACACACACGCTATGCACGTACAGTCTGGATGCTGTGGAAACAAACAGACGAGCTTTATGCTTTTCTCATGTCAGGCTATGCTGCTGACTCGCAGGTTCTCTCTTATCTATCAATATTGTTCCAATTCGTTCCGTTATGCCTGGACTCAAACATCAGCGGTTTCCAGTCATCGTCTGCAAAACAGAATGTGCTACTTTGACTGTGTGTGTGTGTGTGTGTGTGTGTGTGTGTGTGTTTGTTTTTGTTTCGTACGCTATGTTCACAGCCATCTCAGATATGATGTAGTAGATGCTCTTGAGTCTGAGGAAGAGCCTTGTGGCTCGAATCGTCACTTCCTTCAAAACCAACCAATGGGCTCTTTCTTCTTTTTTTGCTTTCCACCCTTTGGATTCAGCACCCAACCAACAGGTATTCTGGAGGTGCTTGTTTTTTTCATACCGTTCACTAACCAACCAACCCGCGGACAGAGAGGATCTACGGCTGTGAGGGGCGGCCTGTCTCAGCCTGCCACCCCCCTCCCCCAGTCTGAGTGGACCAGAAAACACCATCACCTGAAGGCATGGGAGCTGTTCTTTAATGTCACGTCACCCTTACTTTACGAAGCCTTTGTTTCTACGGCTGTGAGAGGCAGCTTGTCTCAGCCCCCCCCCCCTGTCTGCAGAGTCACCTAGAGGGATGGGAGCTGTTATGTAATGCTCCGTCATCCTCACACTACGAAGCCTTCGTTTCTTTACTCACTTAGGGTTTGCCTTTCACGTCCCTCAAGGTGGATGGTGGATCATCAGAGTCTGTTTATGTTAGTGTAGTAACGCTCTTTAAATATGTTAAATTCATTTTCTATTCCAAAGCACTGGTGTGACGGTATTGGATGTTGGTATTACTTGGATACAAAATTATTTAAAGTCATACTTTCAGCCCAGTTTTCAGTGTTTCCCATTCATTGATTTTTTGTAATTCACCAAGTTATAAGCTAAATGGTTCCCTGTGCAGTTAAAGTCATCAATTTCTTAGAACCTTTCATAAGAAATGTTGGCATGGTAATTATTACTAACCCCGTTAACTGAAATTGAATCGGGACCTTGTGAATCGAAATACAGTCGAATCGGGAGTTCAAAGCCGATACCCAGGCCTATTCCTAAGGCTCCCTCGTGATTGGAAGTTAACCTCTGGCTTGGCTCACTGCCTTTACCTTGGAAGGGACTCTATCGGTCTGCCCCCCCCCCCTTTCCTTCCCTCTTCATCGCCATGTTTCCCTCACTTCCTCCTCTCCCCCTCTCTCTTTCGTTTGCCTATTTTTTTCATCCCCTCTCTCTTCCCCCCTCTCCGTGCCTCAAGCCCCCCGGCGGCCCCCACCCCCTCCGCCCCGCTCTCTTCACGGTGCCGTAGATTTACGGCCTGGCCCTCTGCCAGAAAGTGAGAGCCATGATAATGTGTAAATCAGCGCGGCGCTAAATACTGGCTCCTTAAGGGTCTGGGAGGGAGCAGCGCCCCGCTGACGGCGCTGGACAAAAAGAAACAAGCCGGAGCCTCTCCCCGCCGAGACAGCACGGCTGCCACGCCGAGACGGAGGGAGACGGAACACGCCGCCCGTCTGCCCACCACTCCAGCCCCGGCCAGGAAGAAGACACAGGGGACAGGGACACACACACACACACAGGCACACACACACACAGGCACACACACCCAGAAACGTGAATGATTAGGAACGTCGCCCTTCCCCCGAGCAGGCACACCCTCAGACCAACGCCGTGTTTGATCAAAGGGCCATGTCACATTCAATGGGCTGAGGTTCAATATGTTGAGTGACTCCTTTAAACTGCGCCCGTGGAACTGCTGAGGTGGGCTGGAGGCCACTGTTTGTGTTGTTACATTTTTGTAATATTTCACTAAGTTAGTGTTTTTATACGTTTTGTCAGGGCCCCTCCACGATATTGAATTTCAATTACCCAATATTGACATAGCAAGTGTTACTGAAGGTCACTCTTATTTCAGTATCGCACTGGGAGTTTTTTTGGCCTCTTTTAAGAGCCATCGTCCTAGCGCCATGTTCTCCTGGGGTGGGGAGGGAGCAGGCATGGGCGAGGTGGGGGTGGGTGGGGTGGGGGGGGGTGGGGTGGGGGGGTGGGGGGGGGGGTTCCCCCCACCGTGGGTCCTCTCTGCGCTGTCCATACCCCAATATGTCCATGCTAACCTGAGTCCCTGGCTCCCTCCCATCGCCTGGCCACAGAGAGCTCGCTGCTCCGGGTTTGTAAATTGAATTTGCACTCGGCATATTTTTGCGGCGGGGACATGCCAGATGCATGGATCTGGATAAACATAAAAGCACTCAGGACGGCCGGGTGTTTATGCCAGTGGAGCGGACTCCCTCAGAGGCTGGAGCGGCCACCATTTTTTACCCCCGTGGAAAATAAACGGCCTGCATGAACGATTCATCGCAGCGTTATGATAGGTTGAAGTGGAGGGTTTTTACAGCTGCAATCAATCCATTCGGTTTTGTTTAGGTTGTTTTAGTCAGACAAATACAGAAATATACACACAAAGGCCTGCCTAGGTTGGTGTGGTCATAGGGATGATCTTCAAACGAATGGATAAGGCTACGGAGTCATGTTGATGCCATTACTACTTATTTAGATCTTTGTCTGGGCGACCGATGGCAATTATGTAACAATCCGTTATCTTTAAAAGGTTTGGCAGCAGGTTGGGGGGTGGGGTGTGTGTCTGTGTGTGTGTGTGTGTGTGTGTGTGTGTGTGTGAGTGTGTGTGTGTGTGTGTGTGTGTGTGTGTGTAGGGGAGCAGCTAAAAACTGGATGGTGGACGAATGACCGAGAAACTTTTGTCTGTGGGAAATGGAGCCTGGATGAATGCTGCATGAACACAAGCATGAACGGAATGCAACGACACAATTACCCATTATTACATTTCACTCAGTTGTACACATGCTGCTGGCTAGCCCCCCCCCCCACCCCCCCCCTCCCCGACACACACACACACCCCAGCCCACCACTTCTACTACTGTACATCACAGTCCCTTAAAAGGCAGTGATGGGGGAGCCTCAATGCCGCGCGAATGAAGTCAGTAACGCTGCGTCAGTTAGTGGAACGACACTTGGCTTGACGACGCCATGGCTTCTCCCCCTCCTGTCCTGCCACAGTCCACAATCCCAGGGGTCGGTGTGGAGTGCGTCGTCCTCCCTTCCCACCCCTCCGTGCCTCTGGCCCCCCGCTGGACGCATTCCAGAGCGTCCAGGACAGGGGTTTCTCACAGGGGCCCGACACGCTGTTTGACCCCGTTGCAGTGCGCTCACAAGCCCTGGTTCCTTTGATTGACATCCCCTGGGGAGGCCTGGGAGTGACTGTGAGGAGACTCCCGGTCTCAGGGTGGATAACCGTGGCTGTTTGGTGGCCCACTATTCATGGTCCGTTGTTGTGTGTGTTTAAGGTCAGCAACAGCAGATTTGTGTGCAGGAAAAACTGCATATTTTTGGGTGATAATAGTTTTTGGGGTGTGTTCCAAAACCATTCAGATGGATGGGTTTGGTGTTCACCAAAGCTCACAGATGGCCTAAAACCGTTCTGCATGGCTGTGCTCCTTCCCAGACCAGATGCCCTTCTTGATCTTGACTTTGACACCTTTAAAATGGCCGCTGTGACCCCATGAGGACTAAATGAAGGGGTGTCTGGAGTGCTTCTTCGTTGCAAGTGGACCAGCTGTCAACGGTGTTTTCTGGAGGGCTTAAAAAGCCCGGGGTCAGTCGATGAGCCTGTCCAGGCCCAGTGAGGAGGCAGGGTGTCTGGGGCTGAAGACACACACCAGAGGCCCGGGAGGAGTAGCCGGCAGGGTGTGCGGAGAGATTCCGACTCCGGGGAATGGCGGCGGAGCCCACGTGCTGCCGAGCAGGGGGCAGGTGACGAGTGGGAGCTGAAGCGTGGGAAGATGTGGAGCTGGACTCCAGGAATGCCGTCCGCCAAGCAGAGTCCGGCATTCCACTCCGGTGCACTCATAGGACGAGATTTATTTAGCTTATTGCAATCTCGTATTGCCAGACATTCAGGAGAAGTGGATTTTGTTTTTTCAAAAGCGTGCTCCTGTGTCTCTGCACGGTTCGAGGAACATCAATGGCTGCCGTCAGGGTTGTGGTTTAGGCGCTGGCTATTTTCTTTTGGGGGGGGGGGGGGGATTTCGGTCTGTGATGCAAACAACCCTTACCTGGCAACGTTGACCGTTCCGTCTGTCCTCCTCCATCAGAGAAACAGAAATACTTTGCTTGAACAAATGAACTTGAGTCCAATGAACTTCCCCCACACTCACCGGTGCCTTCTCGCTTTTGGAGACACATTTGACGTTCTTCTCTGTCTTCGCGCCGCTTGTTTCGATTCAAGATTGCACTCCTGACTGACTTACAGCTAACGCAGTGCAGCTGTGGAGACGGTCGTCGGTGGGGCTGAAGGCGATGCCGCTCTGGAGGTTAGACGGGACCAAACGTGGGGCTGAAGGCGATGCCGCTCTGGAGGTTAGACAGGACCAAACGTGGGGCTGAAGGCGATGCCGCTCTGGAGGTTAGACAGGACCAAACGTGCCAGCGCTGGGAACGTAAAGCAGAGCCCTCCTCCCTGTGCCAGGCTTCAGACACAATTAGCGGAGGATTGGCCTCTACGCATGGAGGGGCTCTCAAAGGTTAAGGGCCTGGTGATAACCCGGGCCTAACATGACAGCGCTGCACTGCGCATTTAAATCACAACGGAGGTGAACAAAAAGATGAACGGGGGAAAGAATAGGATCGGTCTGGCCATCAGGCGCTGTGATATAAAGCTGTGTGTTTATTTCAAAAAGGTTTCCTTCCCTAAACTCTTTTTTTTTTTTTTTTTCGAAACAAAATATTATCTGAAATAAAAAGCATTACAGAGCCTAAAAGTAGAGGATAGGATGGATTGGATATCATTTTTTGAAGCCCGTCACGAAAGTGAAAAAAGGGGACACTTGCTTGATGAGCCTGTAAGACATGCACAGGAAGGAGGAACTCGATGATGCCATCCTGTTTGTGTCACTGGCCTCATCAAGCCCTCATGTCCCCCCCCCCCCCCCCCCAGTGCTCCGTCTCAATGTTCTCTGGAAGTGCTCCGTCTCAATGTTCTCTGGAAGAGGCTGTTAGTGTCCCACTCGTCCGGCTGTTCCGAGCGATAATCCCGTTAGCCAAACAGACCGTGGGGTTCTCTGGGCCGTGGGCTCAGACGGCATCCTTTTCAACACCACGAGCTCCCTAGTGCTCGATGAACTCTGGGTGCAGCTTCTCAGCTTCTGAACGCTTCACGTGTTGTTGTTTTGAACTGCTAGCTTTCCAGAGGGGGTTGCCATTCCTGCATGCGTGACGGGTGTCGTTTCGCGGCGCTGTGAAATCGTCTGCTGCTGTTCGGTCCGGCCTCGATGCGAGGAACCAATTGTTGACGTGCGGACGTCTCCTGGTCCTGGCCAGAATGTGATTAAGTCTGCCACTGGGTTTTTATCTGTCATATGAGAACAATGTGACGGAGAAGACAAGAGGGTCCATTCACCAGCGCTAATGTGCAACATGACTTGAGTCTGATGTCTTGATGACATTGCTAAGGAGCTCCTGCTAATAGAATCTGCAGTCCTACTGTATCCGTTGTACTCTACTCCCTTTCAATGCCACCACATCTCCCCTGTTTAAATGACTCTACTATACTCTGGTTCTGTTGGAGTTACTACCACCACCACTCATCTGCTGTAATGCTGTAATAACCAATAGTTATTTAAGAATATCCATAAACAGTAGTACCATAAACGTGACCCTGTTTTATTTGTGTCTTTATTCTCAGGTATCTTCGCCTTGTGTCCCGACAACAAACTATGAGCTGGTGAGTGACTTTTCCACTTTTTTTACATAACCTCCTGCTGGATATTTATAATACAATCAATCAACTCAGCCATTTCCAGTAATTCCTGTTTGGTTTCGGGTTGTTTTGGGTCTTGGGAACAGTATTCCAACGAGGTGGAATTTGACTTTGCATCCGGAGGGTTTGTAAGAGCAATAAAAACAAGTTGGCTGCATTACCTTATTCGGTAGTGGGTTTTTCCCGCTCCTCTAGTGGACTTGTGCTGGGTTGGCTCTGCGTCCACTATCCAGCATTCTCCTTTGTCACACCAGGCTGTGGTGGTTGGCAGTTGTACGCTGGCCTCCACCGCTACTCCTGGAAATATTGACTTATGTTTCACAGCCTGTTCCTCCCCACTCCCTGGACCCCTCCATCCTTTCTCCTCTTCTCCCTCCTTTTGTCTGTGTGTGTGTGTGTGTCCTCTGTCCTCTTTTTCCCTCCTTCTCTGTGTTTTTATGTGTGTTTGTGTTTCCAGTACATTTCATTGTATTGTTTGACCCTGTGTTAACCTACCTGCGTGTGTGTGTGTGTGTGCGCGTGCGCGCGGGTGTGTGTGTAACAGCCCACGTGTCGTTGCACGATACACAGAGTGTTTAGAGTGACGCAGTGCACTCTGTGGTCTGAGGTGGATCGTGCTCTCCTAGCCCCTTGTTTGGTGAATTCCTCCCTGCTCTGAGAGGCGGACAGACGGGATTTATGAAGCTGAGTGGCGCAGGTGCAAAACTAAGGGAACATAAATTGGTTTAATTGAGAGAGTAATGGAGGAAAAATGACAAATATTTCACATTATTTTGTTTCAGTGGAAAGTAATTAAAGGCACATATTGTAATGAGAAGAAAATGTTATTTTCCAGTATGAAGCACTTTCAAATGCAGAGTTTTTTTACTCCAGTGGGGAATAACTATTTAGTAGTTGCAGTCATGGTGGCTACAATGTTTTCCTTCTCTGGGAGTTAATATGTAGGTATGGCGTTTAAATAAGCGCCAGTGTGAGGATGCGCTCCGTCAGGGCTGCTGACAGCTAGAGGAGATAACCTAAGGAGATGGAGCTACCCCCCCCCACCCCGCCACCATGATCAGAGACAGGCATTCCTCCACCGCGGGCCCGCCCCCTCACTGGAGACCCCGACTAACAGGGAGAGAGAGCAAATAGGAACCACATCCACAGTGGGGATCCACAGGTAGATTGATAGGGAGACAGAGTGTGTACCCACAGGGAAGAGGGGAGATGGACACATGCATTGCCTCTATACACGACCAACATACACAGTGAAACTAACGGAAATGCCGGCATGGCTGTATCTTTGTCTGGTGTTTGTTTGTCTGAGCGCAACAAGCGTTTGAAACCGAGTGCTGTTCAATGATGGAAATTGCGGCAATTCAATGCTGTGTGATGATTTGCGAAGGCCAAGATAGGCCCGATCAGCGTCGGGGCATGGCCGACGTTCTGCCCTGTTACGTTCCGTGTACAGATGCAGACCAAGCGTCTCGCGACGCAATGCGATTCCTATCTCCCAGGCATCTGTGTGGATGCACATGTGAGGCTCGCCGCGCTGCAGGACAAAATGGTGCCCAGCCACTCTGCCAAGTGCACACATGCGTGCTACTCCCCCAGAAACGTGCTGAACCAGGTCAGCTTTCCGGACAACCGATGGCGCTTTTATTTTTTTATAAGATAAGGCGTGCGAAAGAGGTTTCGGGGGGGAGGGGGGACTGTATCATTCTTTCATGAGGAGGCTCGTGGGACATGGTCAGTTGTTTGTACTTTCTGGAGGACATTTTGTACAGTTTGATTTACACACGAATGTTCAAAAGGTGGTTGGTGATATGTTAACCAGGGAAAACAGAATTCAGATAAAACCTGTACAACCACAGAAAGGATGATTTTATACATTTTTTTCTCCCCTTTTTGGAAACATCCGACTATCACCATCAAGTTGCTACGCTGAGAATTCGGAGGCTGCATCACTTCAGGCTTGCCATAATAGGGCATGAGAGACAGATATAGAGGGGGAGAGAGAGAGAGAAAGTGGAGGGGGATGTGTATATGATGGAGGCTGTGTGTGCGTGCGTGTGTGCGTGCGTGCGTGTGTGCGTGCGTGCGTGCATGCGTGCGTGTGTATGTGTACAGTACGTGCCCCTCCTTGTTTATAGAAGCTGAGTCCCCTAGGGTCACTCTTAAATTCCGGGACAAAGTTGTGGTTGCGTAACCTAGGGAGCGAGCTGAAGGTCCAGTGCTGGTGGCAGGGCGTTGACGTCCCGGTCGGGCCTGGTGGGAACCAGAGAGAGGTCAAAGGGCGCGCGGGGGACACCACTGACAGCCGCACCTTCCCTATAGCACCGGCCACAAGAATTCCCAGCCTTTGGAATGTTTTCATGGAGCGTTTAAAAGAGACCACTTAAGTGCTGGCACGGAATGTAAACACAGACACACAAACACACACACACACACACACGCACACACGCACACAAACACGCATATGCAGAATATGCATCAGGGAATCATTGGTTTTGTTCGTGTGCCTACATGCAAATGTATGCTTAACATATCCTCTTGTAATTCTTGTGTCGATGTGTTGGTGTGTGTGTCATTTTCGCTCCCAGCGTTGATGAGGCAGCAGGCCAACCTGCTCCCTCAGCGCTCCACACTCAAAACAAGTCCACCTTATTTATCAAGTGTCACATTCTTAACATCGTCTGGACAGAAACCAACCGCTTTTCTGTGAGCTCACGTTGAAACAAGGAAGGCTGAATTGCCTTTTTAGGTAGACAAGTGTAGGAAGGACAACAGGGAAAGGCTGTTATGTGAGACGGTGGAGTTTCTCTTTAGAGCGTTTTAATTTGTGATGAAACAAACATCATTTGGGGAGTCTTTCAAAGATGGGGCCAGCACCATCTAGGGAAATCTCCAGCCTGCTGTGTAAAGCCACGTACCACATCTGCATCCTCGGTGGACGTTAAATGGCATGCATTTCCAGGGCTCAAGCCTGGTCTCAGTTTGTCCCAATGTGGCATCGGGCTCATTCTGTTCCCAAACTGCAGTGTCCTTTAGACAAGGAGAAGTGAAGGAAATAGACAAAGTGTCTCAAAAAAATGCAACATTATGACCGCGAAAACCCCCCCCTCAGTTGAGTTAGTAAGTGAGGAATTGGACAAGTGTACGCTAATAGATAAGTAATTGAAAATGAATACGTTGGACGTATCGTTTGTTCTTGCTGTAGTACTTCTTATTGCCATTGGGAGGCAGTGAAAGATACACGAAGCAGCCAAGTCTTCAAGTCTGTGTTTTGTTTCCCTCCACACAACACTTAGTGTCTGACGAGTTGTTTAATGCCTTTGTTCTGATACTGTTTCGGTAATTGTCATTTGGACTAGACGGTTGAGCGAACATGAAGGCAGAGCACCGCCTATTTTCCTCTGTCGCCATAAATAGGCTGCGCCAAGCTTTCATAATGAGATTTTAAACAAAAAAACACATCTTTCTACCTACGTGGTTTGAGGAATTTTCATTGGGACATAAATGCTTTCCCTGGGGCAAGTCATGTGAAAACGCTCTGACCACACCTTCAACGACTTTTATTTTGGAGTTTCATACCTGGCAAATGAGGCCCTCAACGGTGATTTAGGGGCATATAGCCTGCGCTCTGCGTATCATTTCTTTCTTCTTTTTTTTATATATATATATATTTTTTAGGTTACTTCAACCTATGTTTGGGGAAAATAAAACTAGGCATGGTTCCAACTGCTCAGTTGAAACTTAATAACACAGAAGAGTGCATGAAACAACAAAGCACGTATATTGTCATTTGGACGTAGTCAAGGGACTCATGCCAACCCAGATGGTATGTATTTTCAACCCTCCCGAGAAAAAAAAAATGGAAACGTTTAGAAAGGGGCCGTGACGGAGTAAGAGAGGAAGAGAGGGGGAGAGAGAGAGAAAGGGAAAAAGGGAGGATTGAGAGTGGCAGCATACACCCACATGGCTGACTCAACCCAGGACTGTCCAGACTGACCAAACCAGAGGGCTTTGGACTCGCACACACACACACGCACGCACGCACGCACGCACGCACGCACGCACGCACACACACACACACACACACACACACACTCACACACACCACTGATACACTCTACACATATATTCACATCTCATGCAAACATTCTCTCAAACACACACACACACACACACACACACACACACACACACACACACACACACACACACACACACACACACACACACACACAGACACTAACACAGTTCTCAAGACACATACACACAAAGACACACACACCACTCATCACAGCTGTGTCTCAGGTCCCATGGGCTCCAAATGTGTGGTGCCTTGTTGTATATTTAGCTCTGTGTCATTATCAAGGAGCCTCTGTTTGGCTATATTGGTGCCCTGGCTGAGGGAAACTCCCTGCTAGGCTACCTTTCCTCTTGGGCCTTGCTCAGCAGCATAACTGGTCAAACTGTCTCTTGACAACCCTATAGGGAGATAGTGTTTCATTGGAGTTAGAGGAGCTGGGTTGCGGGGAAAGAGTCAGGGGTCTACTGTATATCTGGATAGGTAGGTCATGCATAGCTAGAAACATAGCAATGTTCCTCTTATTGCAGCTAACGTCTGTGGTTAGTGTGCAGTCGGTCGTTTCAAATCGAAGAGGTTTGTTTGTCTTCCACGTGACCAGAGCGGCTAAACCAGTAAGAACAGCTGAATTAGCAAGGTTTAGCAGTAGGGTTAGCGCCTTAGCCGTTAGCGATGGGATCAGTTTGTTTAGATATTATGTTAGCTTCTTAGCAGATAGTTATGGTATTAGTTACTGTAGTCTAGACACAAGTTAGCTTCTAAGTGGTTAGATTGGGAATCAGTTAGGATATATGTTAACAGAGATAACTAAACAGGTTTGCTTAGGTTAGGCGAAGGGATTAGAGCTTGGTGCCATTAGTGGCCAACAGCCACTAGAGACTACTTTAGTAACTCAATAGACTACTTCAGTAACTTAGAGTATGTGATGATTGGGCTCCAGCCACTAGAGACTACTTCAGTACCTTAAAAGACTATTCTAGTAACTTAGAGTATGTGATGATTGGGTTCCAACCCCTACAGACTACTTCAGTAACTCAATAGACTACTAATGTAACTTAGAGTATGAGATGATGTGTCAGACACTCCAAGACCCCTGGTCGCAATTTAAAAATACATCCAACAGTATAGAGAAGAGTAAACACACACCGTTATACACATATGCTTGGATATGTGCATACGTGCGTGTGTGTGTGTGTGTGTGTGTGTGTGTGTGTTTGTGCATGTTTCTGTTTGTGTGAATGTGTGTGTGTGTGTGTGTGTGTGTGTGTGTGTGCTTGTGTAACATGCTGTTATGGAGAAAACATGGCAAAAATATTTGGCCATGCTACAAATCCACAGACCCATTTTAGAGCTTCCAGGTTTCTAAGCTTTTCCAAGAGATCTCTGGGGGGCTCAACCATGCTCTTTTCATGGCTTAAAGCAGACGAGAGGACCCAACAACTTGGCCTCCTAAACACACACACACACACACACACACACACACACACACACACACACACACACACACACACACACACACACACGTACACACACATCTCCTCAGCAGAATGAATCTGTGCTGTTTAAATGGTTATTTGTCTACTCTATGGACTTGTTTATGTAACACACAAACACACAGGGCACAACCATACTGCACATACAAACCCATCAATAAACAAAACAAAAATGAACACAGCACAACCCACTTTCCATCCATCCATCCGTCCGTCCATCCGTCCGTCCATCCATCCATCCATGCACTCACCCACCTATCCATCTATCCATCCATTCATGCATCCCTCCATCCATCCATCTTTCTACCCCTCTCTCTCTCTCTCTCTATCTTTGCGGGCTGGGCAGCATTATAATTTACATTAGGGAGCATACACATTGGAATTGAGCCTGTATGGGTTTATGTGTGTGTGACTGTGTGTGTGTCTGTGGGTGTGCTTTCCCTGTCCTACTACATTTCTCTAGACGTAGTTGAACTACTTCTCCCTTCTGCCCTTAAATCTAATTTGATGTGCTGTTACTGACAGTTGGAGAATGCTATGTGTCTTGTCTTGCTCAGTTCTTGTTCAATTTCAGAACTTCAAATACGTTGTCAAAATCTGTTAAAAATCATCTTGTCAAATCCTACCTGTTGGACTCTTTGAACCTGGAGTCAGTGTGTAGTCACCTCAGGAGCAGAAACATTGTATGTAGACGCTAGTGGTAGCTGTAGTTTAAGTTTTCGTTTTTTGTCCTATGTACTGTTTCACATTGAATCAATGTTACTGTTTCCGTCTTACATAAGTAAGACGGAAACAGTAACATTGATTCAATGTATATTTTAAAATATAGGGAATTATTCCCTACGTTATTCCTGATGTTGTTCCCTCCGTTCACAGGATACGTGTTTATTATCAGTCCCTAAGACCCGGACCAACATGGGTAAAATGGCCTTTATGTATTCGGCCCGTATAGATGGAGCGTTATGCAGAATTCCCTTAAGCTTCCACAGCTGGTTTCTTTAGGGGAATTAAAAGCTTTTGAAAATGAGTCTTTGAATAACTGTTTATGTTTAATTAGATGACAGGTGATTATTTGATTTGGTTTTAGATTTTTCTATGCTCTGTGTGTAACTTTATGTTCTGTGGCTTGCTGCTGCTTTGGCCAGGTCAGTCTTCCGAAAGAGATTTCAATCTCGATTGCAATACCTGGTTGAATAAAGGTTTATAATACACGCATTCTGCCGTGTCCTGTTAAACTGTACACCAATAATCTTTCAAATCTCCGCGGCCACACAGTGTTTTTTTTTTATGTCTTTATGGTCAGCTGTTTGTCTTTTGATGGAGCAGGTGCACTGAGTGCACTGTAAAGCTTAGCTTGCTGGGGTGTGAAGAGGTGCAGCGGAGGAGAGTGGGTAGAAAAGGTGTGTTGTCATGTTTTCTCACTCTCCGTTCCTTCCGTGTGTTTCTTTCCACCTGCAGGCTTCGGGAAACGACATTCCTCTGAAACATGTAGAGACCATGGTGAGTTGGAGATCCTACTTTTTGCGTGTGTGTGTGTGTGTGTGTGTGTGTGTGTGTGTGTGTCACTTAAAATGGGTTTGTATGGGTTGGAGCTTCATGTACTGTACATACATTTGATTTTGACTTTGACAGGGTATATAGGGTCACAATATATTGTCATTCCCTGTAAGTAAGTTCTTTTTCTTTTCTCAAACCAGACTCAACTTTTTGTAGATCTTTCTGGCATTATTTATGGCTTGGGGAACTTGAACCCCCATCCAACTAGTAGACAGCGATGTATTAGTAACTGGATGATTCAAGGACATTTTCTTCTGCTGAATTACATGTAAGGTTGCAACCTCGGGGGACTGTGACACACACACACACTCACACACAACACACACACACGCACGCACACACAAACATTAAGGACATGTGCTTTACCACCAGTTCAGCATGCGGTACTCGGTGTTGTACTTGAATGTTTGTCAGTTGCTAAGTGAGCGTCGTCTCGCCTGTGTGTTTATTTTCTCCTCCAAACACTGTAGAGCCACTGATGTGTTCTTAATAGGCTAGCAGTTAGCATAGAGAACCTGTGACACACTTCCTTTGGGTTAGGACGGAGTCTTATTTAGTCTGAGAAAGGAAGGTTCACATTACAGATTTGAGGGTTGGGAAAAAAAACTCTGTAGCACCAATGTCACGCTTTGTGTATGTTTTGTGTGTGTGTGTTTGTTTTGTGTGTGTGTGTGTGTGTGTGTGTGTGTGTGTGTGTGTGTGTGTGTGTGTTTTAGGGCATTTCCTCCCTGCCATTCCAGTGGCACGCCCAGAGAGCCTGCTCTCAGCGTGTCACCCCGGTAACCCCCTCATCATCTCCGCTAGCCGTAGAGAGCTCCGTCTGCGTGGTCTGAAGCCCGCTCCACACCGCTGCTGATCTTTCTCTCTCTCTATGGCGGCACGTCTCTATTCTCAGACCTCTCCGCGTGCGACTCCGCGTTGGGATGGGAGGGGCGTCCAGCTGTTAGAGTGCTGTTGTAGTCATTCGTTTTAGAAGGTCACCGAGTAAGTTAGTGGGATGTTTGTGTTTCTGTGTGAGTGAATGTCGAATGGCAGATGCGTGTTTACCGGTACTTGATACTCACAGCTTTGTGGAAGGCCGAAGTCTTGTTGGTGTATGTTTGTTTGTATCGCGTGTATCGCGTGTCTGCATTAGGGATATGTATGTGACTGTGTACGGTGTGTGTGTGTGTGTGTGTGTGTGTGTGTGTGTGTGTGTGTGTGTGTGTGCGTGCGTGCATGTGTGTTTGCTCGTGCGCGTGTCCTGGTCATGCCTCCTAGCTGAGTGGTGGCTCTGACGTGTGTGAGACCTGCCACTGGTGCCTTCCAGCAGGAGAACACACTGGTCTCATGATCGCTGGGCCAAACATGGCCCATGTTGGTTTTGGTCCTTTCCTGTTGATCCTTTGAATTTCGCCACGTTGTCTCCGTGGTAACAGCATGTGATAGAGAGAGCGGCGTGTTTGCTGTTTGATTTGATTACACATATTAGATTATACGCATGTCTTTTTTTAGTGTGATGTCTTGATAAAGTGTTCTGGCTCTTCGTTCTGAAGACATAGGAACAGTCATACCACCTACTGTAGGTCTGCCCTACTACCGTATCCGCATGGACTATGGACATAAGGCATGGGGTATAGGTTTTAATTGATGGGGTCTAAGCTGTAATTAGATGTAGTCTCTTCTTTGTTTTGTTCTCAATAACGACAATCAAATCTAACCAGTCACCCCTATGAAGTCATATTTCTTCTAACATAGAATGTAGAATCTAAATGCACAGATGTTGTGCATGCATGGTCGACCTCTGACTCTCTCAACTCCACCCCGTGCATATGAGCAAACGCACGCACGCACACACACACACACACACACACACTTACACAGACAGACACACACACACACACACACACACTCATGCACGCACACACACTCTTTGTCAGGGGGTGGTTCAAAACAAGGGATACATTGCGTGATGACATTTAGTCAGCTGACGGGATGTGTGTGTGTGTGTGCGTGCGCGCCTGCGTGTGTGTGTGAGGGAGGGAGAGACAGAGAGCGCGCATTTCTCGGAGGAGCCCATAGCCAAAGGAGCGAACCAAACTCGCAGCAAGAGCAAAGGAGAGGGGTGGGGACTCGGTGGGGATGGGGGGGGGGGGGGGTAGAGATCGAGACGGGGTAGATAACGAGATAGAGGGGGTGGGAGGGAGGTAGTCACTGAGAGAGAGAGAGAGAGAGAGAGAGAGAGAGAGAGAGACAGGAAGAGGGAGGTTGAGAGAGGACGGAGGGAGAACAACAAAGGGGAGAGAGGGAAAGCAGGCTAGTAGGATGGAGTCTTCTCCCACTCGGAGCGTGCTGTGCTGCTGCCCAGAATAGCAGCGTCCTCCTCCACTGGAAGCGAGGGAGAGACGAGAGCGAGAGAGTTTTCGGAGAGCCTCCCTTTGAGGGTACAGGAACTTGGGAGGACGAGAGAAAGCGAGAGGAAGAGGGAGCAAGAGACACAGCTTTCCTCTCCAGAGATGAACAGGGGAGGGTCTCTGAGAAGACGCCTCTCCTCTCTGCAGGGGGCATGGCGCTGGAGCACGGGCTACCTGTTCAGAAAGGTAGGGAGAGGGCGGCGGAGGGAGGGAGGGAGGGAGGGAGGGAGGGAGGGAGGGAGGGAGGGAGGGAGGGAGAGAGGGATGATGGAGGACAGCTAACTTTGCTGTGCGGTTTCCATCGTCTTCTCTGGCTTCCGTTGAGTTTCTCTTTGTTTCTCCCCCTGTCTCTGTTGGATGGCGGTTGAGCAACTTTTCTTTCTCTTTTCCCCAAACACGTCTTTAAAAACCCCCATTCGCTGGCGCTGGTTTTAGCTTCTCCCCCTTCCCCCTCTCTTGTTCTCTCTCTCTCCCTCTCTCCCTCTATCTCTCTCTCTTTCTCTCTCTATGATGGTTAATTTGTAAGGCTTGCTTGTAAAGCCAGACTTCCAGATGGTTTTGATCAGGGCGACAGACCCCCCACTCAATGACTTCCCCCTGTGTTGCTTACCCCCCCACCTCCCTCCGAAGGTCTGCTTGAGATGTGCATTCGGGGGGGAGGAGATTTATTATGCTGCACGCAGTTAAGTGAATTCTAACCTTGACTCCATTCATATCTAATTTCTCCTCTGTTGCACTCAAACATTTTCGTTGCAGTTTAGCCATGGAATACATTTGGTTGCTTTCTGTTATATAAATAATACATAGTTTCAATTAAAGCAGGCGGTTGTGTCACCTTTTTTGAGACTTACTCGTTGTTTAGGAAAAGGTGCATTCAGAAAAAAACAAATAGGCTTTTTCGTCCTTGTAAACAGGCATTGATTCGGAAAACGAATGTTCTGCTTTTCCACCCTCCTCATTACACGTTGGCTGAGAACTAATCTCCCGTTTGAGGATAATGACCTGGGGGAATTCCTTCCCAGGAAGAGGACACGCTCACGGAAACACTGAGGCGACGGCGCAGCCTAGTACCACCACCGTCTCTGTCTACCAGAGCAGCCCCTCGACGGGGCACGAACCACATGCTCCTTCACTGTCCATGTCCAGCAACAAGTGTCCTGTACAGTACTGGGGGGCTGCTCTGGTAGACGGAGACACACTGGAGACTGGCGTCTCCTCTAGTTCAGACCGCATGGCAGGGGCTCGTCCGGCAGTGGGCTTTGGGGCCGTGTTCACCCAGACAATTGAAATGAAACTGAAAGGCTAAGAAGGAGCGCTAACTCGGACACATGCCCGTGAGGTTCCCCCCTCGTCCATCTGGGACCGTGTTCCCGTCGACTTCATGCCGTGGAGTCGTTGGAACGTTATGCCCCCCCCCCCCCCCCCCCGTGGGCCTCCTCGGTCCGCGTCTCTTGAATTTCGACGTCCTAACCCGTCCTGGCTCTTTTCACGGTTTTCTCTCCCTGTTGTTGCGCCGCCCTGTCAGCCGTGAGGCCTGTGAGCAGTTTCGCCAGCTTAAGCGCCATTACAGAGGACGTGGACGGGATCAGACAGAGTTTCTGGACTGGGGAAGGACAATCAGAGAGACTCCCTGAAATGGACGTCGAGAATCCTCTCTTTCTTCCTTCTCTCTTTTCTCCCTCATTCATCTCTGTCGTCCCCCCGGCGACTCCCCCCCCCACCCGGGCACCCGCCGCGACATGCTGAAGCGTTTACCCCAGGACCCAGATGTGTGTGTGTGTGTGTGTATGTGTGTGTGTGTGTGTGTGTGTGTGTGTGTGTGTGTGTGTGTCTACCCTCTGTGTCCTTACAACTGGCCTCAAGCACATGTGGTGGACTTAGTAAGAGTTGTATTGGCCTAGGAGGACACTAATCAAAGATTGACAGATAGTTTTAACAGGGCTTCAGTTTCTAAAGACTGGCGAACATGTCTGGCAGCAAAACACAAAAAGGCAGAAAAACAAAGCCTATTCACTTTCGTTGATCAACTTCTGAGTTTAGTTTTGAATGTAACAATTACCTTATAGGGATTTATAGAAATGTTATTATGGCCCTGCCAGTAAGATCAACTACAACTAAAGCAGTTACTATTTGTGCCTGATCATAGCTTATGATAAAGTTTGCATCTTCTCCTTGTTTCAGGGCTCGACAAAGTCCTCCAAGAGTATGGAGTCACGACGCAGACCTTCAAGGTAGGCAAACATCATCCGATGACCGTTACCACTGTTTTGGTGAGCTGTTGGATGTGTACGTCCTCCATCAGGAACACCTCTGACAGACCACAGGCATTTGTTTACAGGCTTGTTGACAGTGGAGGACAGGTGCTCGGCCACCCCAGGGCACCACCAACACACCGACTAGCTGCTCCTGTTAGAAGGCACACAGGGACTCTCAGACTGGGGTTGCTCTGCTAAAGCCGCTGCTCTGGTGGGGCTTGTATTCGAGCCCCACGGTAACATTCGGATGAGTTTTCTTTTTCTGTCCGAGGCCATGAGCCAAGTAGCCCACAGTTGAACTGGACATCACACTGTGTAGTACCCCTCCTTATAACGTACATGAGACGTATACATTATATTTATATACTGTATTAATATATAAGATGGAGGTGCTGGTTGGCTGTGGTGTCCCATGCCTATACCTCAGAGATCCTGTCTTCACCAGTTCCAGCAAGCATCGTCCAGTGGGGCCTAATAAATGGCCTCTATGAACTGTAAAACTGGTGTTATTCCCATCCACAGACATATGACCAATGTTCTCTGTACGTTACTCAGAGTGCGCTCATGTGGGAAATATTCTCCAGACGGTTTGCTAAGCTGCTGTGGGGCTGTTTCAAGACTCACACACACGCACACCTCTCCTTCCCCTCTTTCTCACACACACACACTTCTCCTGACCCCTCTCCGTCCCCCTTACTCTCTTTACACACACGCACACACACACACACTTCCTGAGATCCATTTCATTTCTGCTTATATACACGCAGACACACACATCTACTGCCTGACCCCTCTCAGTCCCCCGTATGCTCTTTACACACACACACGCACAAACACACACCGCCTGACCCTTCTTAGTCCCCCTTACTCTCTTTACACACACACTAACACACACACACACACACACACACACGCGCGCACACTGTCTGACCCATCTCAGTCCCGCTTACTCTCCCTAGAAACCTCCACCTCTCCTTTCCCACACAGACTTGTCTATTGCTTTGTGTCCGGTTTTATAAATGTTCTCTCTTCCTTTCATGTTCCTCTCCTGTATCGTTCTTCCTGTCTTTATGCTCCTGTTGGTCATTGTTCTTCCTCTCTGTCTCCCTCTGTCTACCGCTTTGGCCTGAACGGCCCTCATACCCGGCTGAGGATGAAACAGCGGTTTGTTGCGGCGCCGCTCACCCTCCAACAATACCGGGGGTTGTTTTCATATCTGCTTTGTTTAGGCCGCCAATCAATCTCTCCTCGCGTTGTTTTCTCTCTCGGTTGGGCCAAGCCGTAACCCGGCCGGCAGGGTTGTAATGCGCCATAAAGTAGGAGACGGCATATTTGGCGGCGGCCCTGATCCCGCGGAGTGATTTAGTGACGTCATGCCCTCGCAGAGCGCGATGTAGCAACCGATTGTTGTGGCGGCCGGAGAACCGCCATATAAGGGCATGTGGTATCAGACCACACTGTGTTCTGGCTGGCTCCTGAAGAGGCGTGTGTGTGCGTGTGTGGTGGTGGTGGTGGGGGTGTGTGTGTGTGTGTGTGTGTGTGGGGGGGGCGGGGGTTATCTAGCTAGGACCCTCAGCTCTAAGCCCTAACTTTGTATTTATGTAATTTGCCAGTCTGGCACCAGACAAACTAGCACATGTCACCCAGTAACTCCAGAGCCCCCTTCATACTCTTCTTTCTTTCTTTCTCTCCCCGCACCCCCCCCCCCCTCTCTCTCTCTCTCTCTCTCTCTCTCTCTCTCTCTCTCTCTCTCTCTCTCTCTCTCTCTCTCTCTCTCTCCCTCTCTCTCCCTCACCCTCTCCCTCCCTCTCTCTCTCCCCCTCACCCTCTCCCTCATCCTCTCCCTCTCTCTCTCTCTCTCTCTCTCTCTCTCTCTGTCTGTGCCCTGCCCAGGAGTGTGAGTCTGCTCCAGACGGCCCTGGAGGAGAGCTACGAGGTGGACCTGGTCTACATCACCGAGAGGATCATCTCCGTCTCCTTCCCCAGCTCGGTGGAGGAGCAGAGCTACGCCGCCAACCTGCGGGAGGTGGCCTCCATGCTGCGCTCTAAACACGGGGACCACTACCTGGTCAGTGATCAGTTCTACTGCATGATAGTGTTATACCATGCCCTACCACTACCTGGTCAGTGATCAGTTCTACTGCATGATAGTGTTATACCATGCCCTACCACTACCTGGTCAGTGATCAGTTCTACTGCATGATAGTGTTATACCATGCCCTACCACTACCTGGTCAGTGATCAGTTCTACTGCATGATAGTGTAACACCATGCTCTACCACTACCTAGTCAGTGATCAGTTCTACTGCATGATAGTGTTATACCATGCCCTACCACTACCTGGTCAGTGATCAGTTCTACTGCATGATAGTGTTACACCATGCTCTACCACTACCTGGTCTGTGATCAGTTCTACTGCATGATAGTGTTACACCATGCTCTACCACTACCTGGTCAGTGATCAGTTCTACTGCATGATAGTGTTACACCATGCTCTACCACTACCTGGTCTGTGATCAGTTCTACTGCATGATAGTGTTACACCATGCTCTACCACTACCTGGTCAGTGATCAGTTCTACTGCATGATAGTGTTACACCATGCTCTACCACTACCTGGTCAGTGATCAGTTCTACTGCATGATAGTGTTATACCATGCCCTACCACTACCTGGTCAGTGATCAGTTCTACTGCATGATAGCGTAACACCATTCTCTACCACTACCTGGTCAGTGATCAGTTCTACTGCATGATAGTGTTATACCATGCTCTACCACTACCTGGTCTGTGATCAGTTATGCAACATGTTAGTGCTACACCATGCTCTACCACTACCTGGTCTGTGATCAGTTATGCAACATGATAGTTTATCAGTAGGCATTATGTGTTGTTGATCGCATCATTAAAGTACAATATTAACACCGTTTGATTGATTGTCTTTCCTCAGCTCTTCAACCTCAGTGAGAAACGCTATGACATCAACCAGCTCAACCCAAAGGTAAACCTGTCTGCTTCTGAAGGACTTACACAGGACTGAGAGGGCATTCATAGTCAATATAGTCAATATATATACAGTGCTGTGCAAAAGTTTTAGGCAGATGTGAAAAAAGCAAAGAGTGGACACAGCAAACATTGATGCGATTTAGATTGTTCATTTGCTCATTCACATTGCATTTACTTAATTGATAAAAACAAACTATTAACACATCGATTTTTGAAAGCATTCTTACTTTACACACCTGTCTAAAACTTTTGCACAGTACTGTATATATATATATACAGTGGGGCCAAAAATTATTTAGTCAGCCACTGATTGTGCAAGTTCTCCTACTTAGAAAGATGAGAGAGGTCTGTAATTTTCATCATAGGTACACTTCAACTATGAGAGACAAAAATGAGAAAAAAAATCCAGGAAATCACATTGTAGGATTTTTAAAGAATTTATTTGTAAATGATGGTGGAAAATAAGTATTTGGTCAATAACAAAAGTTCAACTCAATACTTTGTAACATAATCTTTGTTGGCAATGATAGAGGTCAAACGTTTCCTGTAAGTCTTCACCAGGTTTGCACACACTGTAGCTGGTATTTTGGCCCATTCCTCCATGCAGATCTCCTCTAGAGCAGTCATGTTTTGGGGCTGTCGCTGGGCAACACGGACTTTCAACTCCCTCCACAAATGTTCTATGGGGTTGAGGTCTGGAGACTGGCTAGGCCACTCCAGGACCTTGAAATGCTTTTTACGGAGCCACTCCTTCGTTGCCCGAGCGGTGTGTTTGGGATCATTGTCATACTGGAAGACCCAGCCACGTTCCATCTTCAATGCTCTCACTGATGGAAGGAGGTTTTGGCTTAAAATCTCACGATACATGGCCCCGTTCATTCTTCCCTTAACACGGATCAGTCGTCCTGTCCCCTTTGCAGTAAAACAGCCCCAAAGCATGATGTTTCCACCCCCATGCTTCACAGTAGGTATGGTGTTCTTGGGATGCAACTCAGCATTCTTCTTCCTCCAAACACGACGAGTTGAGTTTTTTATCAAAAAGTTCTATTTTGGTTTCATCTGACCACATGATATTCTCCCAATCCTCTTCTGGATCATCCATATGCTCTCTGGCAAACTTCAGACGGGCCTGGACATGTACTGGCTTAAGCAGGGGGACACGCCTGGCACTGCAGGATTTGAGTCCCTCTCGGCGTAGTGTGTTACTGATGGTAGCCTTTGTTACTTTGGTCCCAGCTCTCTGCAGGTCATTCATCATGTCCCTCCGTGTAGTTCTGGGATTTTTGCTCACCGTTCTCATGATCATTTGGACCCCACGGGATGAGATCTTGCGTGGGGCCCCAGATCGAGGGAGATTATCAATGGTCCATTTTCTTACAATTGCTCCCACAGTTGATCTATTCACACCAACCTGCTTGCCTATTGCAGATTCACTCTTCCCAGCCTGGTGCAGGTCTACAATTTTTTTTACAAGTTACAGGTCTGTGAGAGCCAGAAATCTTGCTTGTTTGTGGGTGACCAAATACTCATTTTCCACCATAATTTACAAATGAATTCTTTAAAAATCCTACAATGTGATTTCCTGGATTTTTTTTCTAATTTTTGTCTCTCATAGTTGAAGTGTACCTATGATGAAAATTACAGACCTCTCTCATCTTTCTAAGTAGGAGAACTTGCACAATCAGTGGCTGACTAAATACTTTTTGGCCCCACTGTATGCATATACATAGACAGTATATATATATAAGTATTAAATCATTAAAGCACGGAAACAGCATTGACAATGACACGTCTCAGAATAATAGGAACGACGACGGATGATGGATCTCTCCTCCTCTGTTTACCCCCTCTTTTCGGTTTCTCTTTTTCTCTCCATCCCCCCTTCTTTCTTTCTGTCTTCTTTCTCTCACTCTCTCTCTCTCTACTTCTCTCTACCTCTCTCTCTCTCTCTCTCTCTCTCTCCCTCCCTCCCCCTGCCTGTCTGTAGGTGTTGGATTTTGGCTGGCCAGACCACCATGCCCCAGCCTTGGACAAGATCTGCAGCATCTGCAAGGCCATGGACACCTGGCTGAGTGCAGACAGCCACAACGTGGTGGTCATTCACAATAAGGTGAGGCCTGGAGAGTCAGACTGGATCATGACCCAGTGGTCACTCACAACCAGGCAAGGCGTGCAAAGAAACAGGACCTGAAGTGAAAGGACGGCTGTTGCCTGTTTTGGTTCGTTGATTAAACTCGAAAGGTGTGGTTATTTCTGTTACATTCGCCATTTGTTTGGTTCAAGCAGTAGAGGGCGTCCTCCGGTTATATGCTGTGAGTGTGTGTGTGTGTGAGAGAGAGAGAGAGAGAGAGAGAGAGAGAGAGAGAGAGAGAGAGAGAGAGAGAGAGAGAGAGAGAGAGAGAAACAGAGAGATGGAGGGAGAGAGAGAGAGAGAGAGAGAGAGAGAGAGAGAGAGAGAGAGAGAGAGAGAGAGAGAGAGAGAGAGAGAGAGAAAGCGTGTGAGTGAGTCAACATATGTTTGGATGTGTGTTTGGGATCACTGAGTCAATGAGGGAGTTATGGTAGGGGATCCAAACGAGAGAAGGGACATCTATTTGTTGTACTAGACTTGTCTCCCAGTGTACCACCTTCCTTAGTCCCTCACACACCAGTTCAAACTGAACCCTGAGGGAGCTTTCAACTGGACGGAGCTGGAGGTAGAGAGGGAGAAAGGGGACGTCAATCAATGAAGGATCAGTCCTTGGTGGGCTTTGCCCGGATGGCGTGCTGGCCTTCTTTGCGTAGCACATCATGAGCTCCTCTTAAAGCGTTACCACAAAGACCTAACAAACAGGCCGTTGCCACGGCAATAGAGGGTATTCGTTTCCGTGGTGTTGAGGGCTTGAGAAGTAGCCAGGGTTGAATAATAACATAACTCATATCCTCGGCTTGGCTCTCGGCTGCTTCATGCATCGTTTGGTTTTCAAAAAATAGCGTATGGGAAAATAAGTATTTTTCAGTGTGCGCACTATGGGTAAGGGGGTTGTTAGCGACGCTGTTGGGATGGGATTTTTTGTGCCCATCTTTAGCAAATTGTCTTTTGTGATGCAACTGAAAAAAATAAACCTGTGGTGGCGTTTATTCAACTGCATTTTGCGTTGCTATTCCTTGACTGAACATCCTAGCACTGAAATTTGTATAATAATAAACTTTATAATATTACGATAACATGTCGATATCTTTCGGAACCCTCTTTTTAGAATATGCTTGACTGTGTGTGACGCAAAACAAAATGGAGAGCAGCGAGGTAAAAATCAACCCCTCGACAAGATGTCCTGACTTGCACCCTCTGTTTCCCAGGGCAACCGGGGCAGGACAGGAGTTGTGGTGGCAGCCTACATGCACTACAGCAACATATCCGCCAGGTAAACATGTCTGTCAGAGAAAGGAGAGAGAGACAGAGAGAGAGAGAGAGAAGAATAGAGAGAGATAAGGATGGAGGGAGGGAGGGAGAGGGAAACCAAGAGAAAACAGGAGAACACAGAAAGAATAGCCTGAACCTAGCACGAGACTAAAGATGAACAAACAACTTGTTGATGTTAGAACGTTTTCTAAGTTTGTGCCGGAGATAAGGAGCCCTCCTAAGGGATGAGTCACAAGATGCTTCTTATTCGATCAGCCTCTCCTCTCTCTCTCTCCCTGTGGTGGGCTGGTGTGGCTTACCACAAGCCGAGCCTCCCTGGAAGCACTATGGCAGCCACTACATTATTACATTAGCCTGTCCCTGGCCTGACCTGATTCATTGTTTAGTTGCCAGGTATGCAAGCCACAGTGTTTCTACAGGCTCCAAAAATGACATCAGTTGTATTCAATGACCCGGGTCTTGGGGTTGGTGTTGTGTGTGTGTGTGTGTGTGTGTGTGTGTCCTAACCCTACGTCTGTTGGAATGCAGTGCGGACCAGGCTTTGGACAGGTTCGCCATGAAGCGCTTTTATGAAGACAAAGTACTTCCTGTGAGTCAGCCGTCCCAGAAGAGGTCAGTTTTCCCCCACTTCCTGTTTTTTGGGGGGTGGCAAGAGGGGGGTGGGGGGTGGGGTGGGGGGGGCGTTGGGTAGGGGGGTTATAAGTATAAGCCCCCAGGATGCAGGATGAACTGACTCACTCTTAGAACAAACGGCCTTACAGTACCATTCCGCCTGGCCTGGCAGAGGTTCATACTGTATGTTAAATAAACTCCCTGGAAAACATAACTCACTCTCCCCATCTCCTTGCTGTGTCCTGTGCTGTTGCTGTTTTGGTTAAATATCGGCCCATGTCTGGGACCCGGCCAGGAATGTTCTATGGTTATATAACGTATCATTGTTCCCTAAGCGACCCCGAGTAGAGGGTACGTCTCCGGACCGCGCCGTGTGTACACAACAGCAGCCCAAGCCTTTGTTTTGTAACCCGGACCTTTCCCTCTCAGGTATGTGCAGTACTTCAGCGGGCTCCTCTCCGGACACATCAAGATCAACAACAAGCCTCTGTTCCTGCACCACGTCATCATGCACGGGATCCCAAACTTCGAGTCCAAAGGAGGTGGGCCGGCACGTTCCTCAGCCCACGGGGCACACACACATGCACACACACACACACACGCACACACGCCGACACACACACACACACACGCACACACGCCGACACACACGGGATAACAGAACAGAAACGCGCACGCCCCCGCTCGCCGACGCATTCTCACTCTCGCTACCCATCTCAAGGCGACACGCTCATATTTAGTACAGGCAAAAAGACACACATGTTTAGAACAATGTTATTCGAGTTATGAGTCAAGATCACAACTTTATTTTTCAGGTTGTCGTCCTTTTCTGAAGATCTACCAAGCCATGCAGCCAGTCTATACATCGGGGATCTAGTAAGTTCCGGAGAGACTCACACACACACACACACACACACACACACACGCGTGCACACACATGCAACGGTGCAATGATCAGATTCCCGAGGTAACAGTTTCGAAACGGCTTTATATTCCCGGCCCTGTTTTCCCTTTCTATGTTCCTTTCCAACGTGGCCTACACACACTCACTCACACGTGCTCACCCTCCAGCAGACATGGTGTGCCCCCCCCCCCCCCCTGGCCACGTATGAGGTCCTGTGTTTGGCCAGCCTCCCCAGTCGCAGCTCTCGTTTCCCCGCTGCTCCAGAAGCGAGGATGGGTAGTTGTGTGATGAGGAACCGGAGGAGTAGGGAAACCAACAGGCGGCCGTCTGGCTAGCCACAGCTCCCCGGGCCCCGGCGTGGAAGGGATGGATTAGATGGTTCTGTGGTGTGAGCACAGAGGAGACGCAGGTACGGCAGGCGGTAGAGTGGGCTGGTCACGTGATCGCCACGTCCCCTCCCCCTCGTTCCTTCCTTCCCTCCCTCCCTCCCTCCCTCCCTCCCCTGCCTCCTGGCGCCCCTTCATTTTCTGATGTATCTGCTCTACGGTACCCCCCCCTCCATGGCTTCTTCTTAGTGATCGAAGAGGAACCGAACCAGCGCATGTTACAGGGCTTTCTACTTAAGACACCCCCCTCCTTTCTCTTCTAGAGTCTTACTTTCCACATTCCTCTCTCATCCCTCGCTCTCTCACATGACCGCCATGCCGGCCCTCCGGCCCTTTGATCACTCCCTTCCGGGCAGGCGAGCATGTAGGACGCTCATACCTGAGCTCCACACGACCAGAACGGGGGGCTGACGTGCAGTAACTGGAGCATCCGAAGTGCGGTTACACACTCACCGCGTGGTCCAAAAACAACATGGAGGTGCGATGGTGCGATTCCAGATGAACAAGACGGGCGGAAAAACCGACCACGGCGTGGAGACGGAACGGTCCCGCGTTGCTCCTGTCGTGTAACCCCCGAGAAGGAAGGACGTGTGCTTGGCTTTGTTTCACGCGCCAGACCATAATATTCTGCCTTTTGTTTCCGTTCGCAGCAACGTCCAGGGCGACGGTCAGACGAGCATCTGCATCACCATCGAGCCCGGGCTGCTCCTGAAAGGGGACGTTCTGGTAAGACCGGCGTGCCGCAAGCCCTCCCCACTCCGATTCCGCTCGGAACGTTTAGCCGCGTCGGACTGCATGACCATTTTTAGGAGTGAGATCGCGAGCCTGCGAATGGACCAAGTGACTTTGACTTGACTCTGGTGCGTGACATTGTCAATCCTAATGGTTTAATCAAACCAGTGCTACCACCAAATACAGCACCATTGTGTTTGACCCTTTTAAGTTGTACAGTGCCTTTTCATAAGATAGAGGCATAGGTCCTAGTCCTACCATGGCTGAAGATTATGCTGTAGTTTGACAACTGCACCCAAAAAAAGAAAATTACGATTAGAACAAAAAACAACCCCAAAAATATCTTGGTTCCCACAATTTTTGTATAGGACAAAGTTTTCACAATGAGAGCATTCTTTTCTTGTGCAGAAAACAGTAAAAGTCAACAGCGTGTCCGGCGTCTGTTGATTCATTTTCCTCCCCCTGTTGTTCTCGATGGGCCCTGAAGGCTTACTCACGCAGCGGAGGGACGGAACAGCAGCACTTACCTATGGCCGTTCCATTTTGGCTTCCAGATAGAGTGTATCTCATCCGCTATCTAGGGAAGGACTAATGGACTCAGCTGAACGCTGGCCCACCTCACAGGGTTGTTGTCTGCTGAGGTCTGCACCATTCAAATAGCTTAGAGGAAAACCTCTCAGGGAGGGGGACGTTGTGTGACCATCATGGAGTGTTGCAGGAGCGGCGTGCAAAGGGGGCTAGTCGTAATGGAGACTGTAGCATCATGCTACCATTGCGGAAAACCTATATACTATAGTTTAATCCATATGTATTTTTACAGTCCTGGAAACTTTTGTTCACATCAAATGTCTTCTTCTGACCCTGAATATGAATATGTAAACTGTATATAACTGTATATCAGCCTCTCTAGGTACCTCACTAAGTTGAGGACGATTCCTGTGGTCCCATCTTGATCTGATTCCACTCGACACATTACTGTCTTTCTGAGGTGTCGTTTTGCGGGCAGGATGTCGTTTGGGTTGAGCTTCATGCTAACTATCCCTTTCCTACATGAAAATGTGCGGCCCTCGTAAAAAGCCCCGACCAACCCCTCTCCATAAAGACGCATGGCAGGGGAGAAAGTGCTGAACTTCCTAAATAGGCTTTGAGCAGCTCTTTATAAGTCTTGTGTGGAAAAGCAATGGTCTGGATAATAATGCCTTTGTTCAGGGATCCAGTCCATACAGTGACTGGGTTATATACATATAAAGAGCTAAACTGCTTTCTCTAGCCCAAAGCCAACACGCTGCAATAGCATAGGACTGTGAATCAAACCGACATACTGCAAAGGCTTTTTGAATGTTCTGGAGCGTGCTGTGTTCACTTTCAGTTGACAGTGGGGTAACAATGAAAGTTGAAGCAGTTTCGATCCCTTTTCTTTGGGGCCGAAATGTTTTGAAGAAATGATTACAAAAGCCATCATGTATCCAAAATGGCTTTGACCTTCTCCTTGTGGTCTATACCCGACGTGATGACTTTGTCATCGTGTAAGTGGCCCTGAAGTTTGTCCATTTTTTTGAAGTTCAATTCGCCATTGAACATTGGCGGTCCCTTATCCAATGGATGGACAATGTGTCAATGCTGCTATCAGCTCTGCCTCTGGTGGACTCTGGCCTGACTGAACTTCCCTCTGCTCCCCCCGCCACAGCTCAAGTGCTACCACAAGCGCTTCCGAAGCCCGTCCCGAGACATCGTCTTCCGGGTGCAGTTCCACACCTGTGCCGTGCATGACCTGGGGATCGTCTTCGGGAAAGAGGATCTCGATGAGACGTTCAAAGGTATGGACTTAGACGACGGGTGGTCCTAAACCTCCTGTTGTTTAGGCTCACAACATTCAAGGAGACATTCAAGATGGGAAAATACTGTGATATTTTATGTCTTTTATAAAGTTATTAGTATAACACATTTCTAAGTAATGTGTTTAAATACAGCCTGTTTATGTTATCGATTCACAACCCGGCACTTAAATAGAAGCCTTTGACCTATATGAAAGACCTCTTTCATAAACCTCCACTAATTACTCTTGAATTTATTTATAATGACTGTGACTTGCCCGTGTTATACTAAGTCATATTCTGCCATTGCAAACTCCTATGTGGTTATGTGAGTAGCAAACGACATTTAAATGGCTGCGTAGTGCTTCAGTAAAGAGTTTTGGTGTGAAATCCGATCTGTCTGTGTAAACATGGCTGTCATTCTGTTCCCATCAGACGATAGGTTCCCAGAGTATGGGAAGGTGGAGTTTGTGTTCTCCTTCGGCCCAGAGAAGATACATGGTGAGCATCCACTGCTAGGCAGCCATTTTGAAAGATACAATCATATTACCCCACGCTTTGGAACTGCCCTGTCCTACTGCGAAGCAATGTAGTCCACAGTGAGACCATATTTACTTTTGCCCTCCTCTTTCACGTACTTCTGGTCTAGGTATGGACCAGCTAGAGAATGGACCCAGTGTCTTAGTGGACTACAATACCCAGGATCCTCTCATCCGCTGGGACTCCTATGAGAACTTCAACCAAAGCTGTGAGGACACGTTGGAGGGTGAGCATTATCAATGGTTCCATGTGATGTCAATTTGTATTGGGCCTGCCACAGATGGTATTAATGCTGTGGTTTGATATACGCAGAAGGACATGGTACCCTACCTACCATTATTTAGGGTTGTAAAATGTAACACACACACACACACTCAAAGGTACTGCTTGTAAGCATGGGAGGAACATGTGGTGAAGTTCAATGTTGAGATAGGGCCTATGGCCTTTTAGCCTAGCGCCTGTATGCCTTTTCAGAGGTCATGTGTAAGTTAGGCTAGCTCTCGTACAGGGAATGCATCTAAAGTTGACCGCAGCCCCCCAAACACAGGTCTGTAGTCCTCCAGTACTCCAGGGTGTCTCCTTTGCTTTGGTTTACCGAGCAATACATCTCAAGCTGTAGTGGAACATGGAGAAGGCCAGCGTTGTCTACTGTATGGGGGTCGTTGTAGTGACAGCCCTGAAGGGAAAGAACAGTCACCATGGAGTTATAGACTACCATATCAAGTCTCTCCCCTTTTGTTGATTAGATGAGTGTGTCGTTAAATCACATCAAATCTTAATATAATTTTTTTTGTAAAACCGTTTAGGAAAAGGATTCACAGCCTCACTGTAACCGCCATTATCGGATCATCTGGACAGAGAGCAGAGTAGTTTGTTGTTTTCCAGATCCCCTATCTTGCTCTTCGGTTCCTGCTTGTCCCCTGTGCTTTTCCTGGCCCTCCAGATAGCCAGAGGGGCCAGAGGTCCTTTGACCGCAGTGATCTCCTTTATCACTGACCGTTAGGAGGCCAGGCCCTCTCACCCAGCGCCCAGCTTTAAATAGGCGGCCCCCGTAATAGAAGTAGTGGCCCCGTCCTCTCGACTACGTTGGCTGTCGTTTTGTGTCAGTCTTTGCCTGCCGGTCTGTCTGTCCCAGTCAGTCAGTCTGTGGGTCACATTGGGGGTCCTTCGTCCTGTTCCCCCCTGGGGATCTCAGCGTTTAAGAACCTGTGGCGACGAGTTAGCCAGTTCAGGACACTTGACCCCCAAGCAGAACCGCACACCGCGGGCGCACACAACACACACACACACACACACACACACACACACACAAACACACACTTTTGCTTAAATGTTTAGCTGCAGCGAGACCTGACCGTTTGCCTTGTCGATAAGCCGTCACAACGCACCCGGCCAACGGTGACTTCACCCTGACAACTCAGCAAGACTGAGGCAGCACATTTCAATTGAGCTCATTCTGTAATTGGGAATGTGATTGCGGGTGCTGGCTGTGAGCGTCGGCTCCACTTTCAAAATAAGGTTGCCTGCGGTATTGCCCCGGCAAGGGTGCAGAGCTTTCCAGGAAGCTGGTGTGTTTGCATTTCCACTGTAATTAAGTGTGTGTGTGTGTGTGTGTGTGTGTGTGTGTGTGTGTGTGTGTGTGTGTGTGTGTGTGTGTGTGTGTGTGTGTGTAGGTGTGTGTAGGTGTGTGTGTGTGTGTGCCCTCCTAGTTGTAGAGTTGTTATTTAACACTGGGAATGGAATTAGCTGAGTGGTATTCCTAGCAAGCCAGAAAACAGAAGATGCTGTGGGTCGTCATCACTGCAGTGGAAAGCAAAGTTCTGTTGATTAACTGGTGGCAGCTTTCAATTTGTTTTCACAAGGGAAGGGTCATTATGGGAATAGTTTTTTGACACTGTTAATGGCCGCTTTGAAAATGACTTGGTTAGGGATCCAATAGGGTCAACACTGAGATCATAGCTTTGGCTGTCCATGGTAAAGAAAACACAAATGCTTGTAGGGGGATTGTATCATGAACTAATAAAAAGCAGCCACTTCTGGCATGTCAAATGCTCTGCACATGAGCAGCAGCAGGGAAACAAATGGTTAAACGTCAATTCTACAAAGCTGCTGACAGGGACACAGTTGAATGAAGGTTCAGTCTACCATTTATTCAGCTTTTGGTAATAATTTACAGTGGTGGTTGATGTAATGTTTGTTGACAATCTGCATGTCATTTTGAGGTTACCGCAGGGGAGAAAGTGTCTGAGTTGTTCCTTGGTGTCGATACCTTTGGTGCATTTTCCCCAACCCTGTCTTTGACCTCTCTGTGTGTCTTTTGTTTAATGGCTAACAGACTGAAGGACTTGTCACACCCTTATTACATTGGTATGACCAGTCATCTTATATTGATCATTGGCAACACACTCATGTTTCAAACCAGCCTTGATGAAACGACATTCAATATAGCCAAATTGAATGAGATAGATTAGGAAAGTGGTTTATGAACAGAAGGTTGTCAGCATATTCTAGGATGATCTCTAGGACAGCTGTTATCTCTCCCAGACCAACTCTCCACCAGCCCACATGTTTTTTGGAATTGGTGTGTGTGTGCGTGGGTGCGTGCGTGTGTGCGTGCGTGCGTGCGTGCGTCTATGTGTGTGTGTATGTGTGTGTGTGTGTGTGTGTGTGTGTGTGTGTGTGTGTTTGAGTGTCTGTGTGTGTGTGTCTGTGCTATACTCCTATTAAAAAAATCCTGTAGGAACTTGGAAAGGGTTTTGTCACTTCACTGGCAGAATGTCCCTTGGTCCCAGACAGATGTGAAGGAAAAGCCGTTCTTTCTCTGAGACAGACTCCAAATGTCAATGTGTCCCTCCACGCCGTCTCAGTCTCCCCTCCTACACGCTTTCTTAAGAGTCTGCGGAGTTAAAGACTGACTTGTCCTCTCTACTGTGAAGCCCTTTGTGTCACAGTAGGGGGAGTGACAGAGAATGTTCGGTGTGTGTTTGTGTGTGTGTGTGGGTGTGGGTGGGGGGGGGGGGGGGGGGGGGGTGGGGGGGTTTGGGACTTGCTCTGCAGAGTTTTGCTTCTGTTGACACTGGAGTAAAGGGAGACTACAGAACCACAGGCTGTGTGACGGACGTCTTTTCCGAAAAAGTGAGTAGTGGAATGTGTGAAGGTTTTAATGTGTTGGGGGATTAGTAAGCATACTGTCTTTAACTGGAGAGACTGACTTACCTATCCAGTGTGTTGTTTTCCCACTGTTCGACCAACAGTTTTTCACTGACTTGAAAAGTTGAAAATAATGTTTAGCGAGTGCTTCGAAAAGTTCTAGCGGTGTTGTTTTTCAAAGTAGTCTGTGACATCTGCCAACTTTGGCATGGTTATGATTTATCTCTGCTGTACAGGGCGAATGACACAAGCTGCTGGTTATTAATGGGCTTTGGTTACTCAGCTAGTGAGGCCTGTTGCTGTCCTCTAAACAAAATCCATCGTTGTCATGGTAGCGATCCCAAGGATGAAAGGACATACGGTTGTTACGGCGACCACGACAGGATGCATGGGGGGGGGGGGGGGGGGGGGGGCACACTAGAGCCATGCTAGGTCTACCAGCTGACACTGGAACTATAGCATACCAGAAATGGTATTTACTACTGTCTACATTTATAGATATTCATTTGCATTCACTGGGTTCCCTTTTTGGAAACACAAACCGTCAAGACACTCGTCTTGGTGAGACATCTGGCTTTTGTTTTGGCAACTAACACAATCTCTGCTTGGAAGCTTTGGTGGAATTAGCGTGTTTTGACTTCAAACTAGGGACAGCTTTCACTGCGCAACATCTAGCCCTGAACTCACCTTTGGGATTAAGTGGAATGAAATGATTGCAGAAGGTATTGTAAATGTAGAGGAACCCTAAAACAGCATTTGTGTGGGGTCAGGGGAGCACGGCGGGCTACTGCATAGCGCCAGGCGTTGAGCGTGGTGTTACAGTATGACTGACTGTGGACTAGTGTAGTACTGCAGGGCGCTCTGTGGGACCCTGTGCTGTGGCTTAAGACCGAGGGAGGGGGCAGGGACGTGATCTGTGGTGGGCCGCCCCTCACAACCACAACCTGTCTCCAGCTGCCGTCCGGACACGCTCTCTCTCTCTCTCTCTCTCTCTCTCTCTCTCTCTCTCTCTCTCTCTCTCTCTCTCTCTCTCTCTCTCTCTCTCTCTCTCTCTCTCTCTCTCTCTCTCTCTCTTTCTCTCTCTCTCTCTCTCTACCTCTTTCTCTCTCTCTCTCTCTCTCTCTCTCTCTCTCTCTCTCTCTCTCTCTCTCTCTCTCTCTCTCTCTCTCTCTCTCTAGGTCGCAACTGTGAGAAAGAAGGGCTGGCAGGGTTTCGCATTCTTTTGGAAACGGACATGGGTGGAAAGGAGGAAGAGAACCAGAAGGAGGAGGAGGAGGAGGAGGAGGAAGAGGGGACAGACGGATGCCCTCGGTCTTTATTTGACACCTCTGCCTTGTTTCTGGCCCTGTCCCAGGGCCGGAGGGCAGCCCTGGCCGCGGGTCACGTAGCTGGCTAAACACGAGGCCGTCGGAGCCCTGGAGGGCGGCCGACTGGGCCTCGGATTCTCCAGGGGGAAAAGTCACCCCGGTTGCAGGCATTCTTCAATACACAGTACACACATCCTTCATTCTGTCTGTCACACACACACACACACACACACACACACACAGCACAGCCTGCTCACATGTCCACCATCCCTCATGCAGATAGGCCTATGTTTATGCTAGCTTTTCTCCCTCCCATCCTCCACTTCTCTCCCTCCCTATCTGGACTTGAAAAGGAAACATTCCTCCGTCGCTCCCAGCTCCTTCCTGCATGCTATCTCTGGACTCTGTCAAGCACTAATCTATTCCACTTAATCAGCCAGACCGCTGGTCTGCAGTAGTCATTACTATGTCAATAATGGTCAGGCAAACAAACAAAAAAAACACAAAAAAACGCTGGTCTGCCCATCAATATTGAACTCTGATGCTGGTGAAATATTTATCAGGGACTTGAAGTCATCAAGATCTAGATGAAGCCCTTCACGTATTGACAGGATTCTGACTGAACTCCAAAAATAGATGACTTGTCCAGGAACATTCGCTTCAGCAGATCCGAAGAAAGTCAATTAGGCTTAAGTAATGTTGTCGGTTCCTTTCGAAAACGCCAGCTAGATTGTCTGAGCAAACCGGGCGCGAGGACTTGGTTCTGGATCAGAAAGCCGAAACAAAAGTGCTGAGTCACTGTGGTGAGCGCGGCTGGCGGCCATCTCCTCTTTCCATCTGTCAGCTCCAGTCAATTGAGTCCTTTGGAACTGCTTAATGAGGTCCGGTGATGTGGACGGGATCTGGCCCTGTTCAGCAAGGCAGACTCCGGTAGGAAAACAGGCCTTTGTGGAGTTTGAAGAACAGCTCTGTGGGGCCCGAGGCTTGTTGTGTTGGCTACTCACTACCGTCTGGCAAGGCGTTCAGAGGCCCGTGGCGGTGTGGTAATGCCTGGGTCCTCGGGGAGAGTAATGGCAGGGGTATCGTGCTCGGGCAGGGAGGCAGTCGACAGACATTTTGACGTTCGACAGAACCGCACGGTTTCAGTGACCCTTCACGGATCAAAATCCATTGGAAACCAGACGCTTTTCACAAATCTGCGGTGAAGAGGTAACCCCCCCCCCCCCCCCCAAATCGGAGCATTTCTATGCGAGAGGTCGAGATGTGTTGCGGGGGAAAAGCTTTGAGGTTTCAGCTTTATGAGCAGCCCCAAGCGGGAGGGTTTGGAGGGACGAGCCCCCCCCCCCCACGCCTTGGGTCCTCTCCAGACCGCAGCCGGCCCACCGGAGAGCCTCGCTCCCCGAGCCCGGCCGCCGCTGCCAGGACACCCCTGATTGCTTTCCCTGAGACGCTACGTCAGCCGCGGCGAAACCCGACGCTCCGCGCGGGACGAGACCTCTGCGGGCTGGCTGTGACGCACGGCCGGGTTCGCGCACTGTGCGCGCGCGCGCGTGTTTGTGTGTGTGTGTGTGTGTGTGTGTGTGTGTGTACGTACGGAGAGAGCGGAAAGCGCGTGTGCCAGCGCGCGCGCTGAAGGGCTGCGGTGAGCTATGGACACGTGTGCACACCACAGTCTAGCGGATATCTCCCCTGCACATGCTGAAACGGTCAACGTGTCGCGCATGCGTATCGAAGAGGCCTGTCTCCGGGAAGAGGAGCTCAGCCTCTCCCGCTGAAAGGGTCCTGCCCAACGTTGGAACGCTCCGATAGATATCGATGCTGTGCCGTGGTTGATGTATATTTAATGCCCGCCGGCGTTCAAAGGCTCCATTATGGCCGTGGAGGCTGCTCTACTTACATTTCACTAAGTGTTTGGGGGCCCAGGCACGGCCAGGCGCTGACACGGCTGAAAGGAGGGACGGTCCTGGCTCAGCGTGGAGCCCTGCTCCCAGAGGGCTGCCGTTCACGGCCCTGGAGCCAGCGGTAACCTTCCCATCCTCCATGACTCAGTGTCATTTCGTTTTGTTATATGTATGCCAATACACAAGAGGATGACAAATAAAAACCAATCGAATGTGGCTTAATCTCCTTGAAGACGAGCATTTGGTGTCAAAAAGACGTAGAAAGGAAGTCAAAGTGCCGGATGCTATTTAAGCAGCCGTGCGCTTTTGAACGGCGTGAGGGCTTTAACCTTAGGGTACAAGGCTAGTTATGCCAGTCTGTTGGTGTGTACACTGAACCACATGGACCAAAGCAGGCCGACACACACCTCAAACAGGGATTCTTCACCGGGCTGGCACAAAGGTGTGTACCGGTTAATGTTTTGGAATCTTTTGTCAGCGGCCTTTAAACTCTCCCAGCGCTTAGGAATGGCAGCGGGGAAAAATACACGGCTGAGTCATTAACTAGACGGGCCGAGAGGGGGGGGGGGGGGGGCACGCCGTGGAAATCAACAGTCACCAATGTCTTTGTTTGTCTTCTTGGGGGGTTGAAATAGTTTTCCCAATCCGTAGGCTCCGACTTTCTGTAAGAGGTTGTTTTTTGGATTTTATGAAACATGTAAGCAGCAGACAGGAACCACCCTCCCCCCTCCCTTGCCTCCCCCGGGGTTGTGGAATGTGTGTATACATACCCGATTCTCTCACACACGCACGCACGCACACACACACACACACACACACAGAGACTGGCAGCCTTGGCACATCCCAGAGGACACATAACAGAGTGGGCCACTTCCTCTATAATAAGGATCTATGGGCACAGGGTCACAGCTCAGGGGTTAAAGGTGAAGAGGTCACCCATAGTAAGGCCATATGGGTCGCAAAGGCTCCAGATATTTAACTCAAAACATCTCTCTGGGCATTTCCACATCATCTCAATTTGGTGGCTTAGTCCATCCAAGTTTTGTGGAAATCCCTGATTGTTAAATAACGTGTTTGGGGGGGTCTTTCCAGTTTCCAGTTATATCATTTGTAGAAATTGCCAAATACATGGCAAACACACACACACACACACACACACACACACACACACACACACACACAGAAGGGAAATGTCTTCACTGCTTGATAAACAAGACAAATCCCAAAGCACAGCGACAGCAATTAGATAAGGTCCAGGAATGTGTGTGTGGGATCAGACGAGAAATATTCAGCTCCTGCCCGATAGGTCAGAAAACATGACACCTTCACACATTCACACCCACACACCAACACACACACACACACACACACACACACACACACACCAACCAATATACACCCATACAACAAACAGCCGAGCCGGACAGAAATAGACCCTCCACCGTTAAAGACAAGCTGTAAAGGTATGGACAAGCAGATAGGATGTCCTCTATTTTAGAGTCGGGCTGATACTTCAGACGGGGGTTGTAAACTGAAGGCGGGCTAAATCTGCTCCCAGTGTGATTCTGTGTCATCGTCCTTCATTAACATCATCGTCTTTTAGCGGCCAGCACGAGGGGGGGGGGGGGGGAGACGCCCAGAAATGAAGCCGTGGGCCAATCCAATATGCGGGGATGGAGAGTCAAAACAACACGATAGTGTTTCTCTGTCTGACGACTTAGCGTTGGCACTGTCCGCGGTAGAGAGGCGCTGGGCGAGCTCGGGACTCGGGTCATGTGTTTGTCTCGGGGAGGCCGGGAGGGCTTGCTGGAGGTGGAGCGGGCGAAGCTGGGGTCCTGCGGGCCACGCTAATGGCTAGAAGGCTTGCTGAGGTGACCTCGGCACCGCACGTCCGGGCACACGCGGCGCTCCCTGGGGGGGAAACGCCTGTCTCGGTGTGTGGCTCCCTGTCTCGGTGTGTGGCTCCCTGTCTCGGTGTGTGGCTCCCTGTCTCGGTGTGTGGCTCCCTGTCTCGGTGTGTGGCTCCCTGTCTCGGTGTGTGGCTCCCTGTCTAGCTGGTGCTTCGTTCCTCATTGGGTTTGCTCTCTTGATTTTTCGCCACCCCGTGCCAGGAGTTCTCTCTCGCTCCACTCTCTAAAGGGTCACTCCTCTTCTCTCCTCTCCTCTCCTCTCCTCTCCTCTCCTCTCCTCTCCTCTCCTCTCCTCTCCTCTCCTCTCCTCTCCTCTCCTCTCTCTCTCTCTTTCCTCTCAGCCCAGAAGAAGAAGGGTGTGGCCTTCTCTTGGATAAACCCGGCTGCATGTCTGTTTCCCCTCTCCAGCACTAACGCGGGGCGCTTGTTAAAAGGGCTGTCATTGGACCGAGGAGCCTTTTCCATTACCTGAATGTTTTTTTAGCGTGAGGTGCGGCAAACTGGCTGGGTTTGTGTTTGTGTGTGAAAGCAACGAAGGGTTTTGGTGTGTGTCTTTTTCCAGGATAGAGAGAGAGAGAAAGAGAGAGAGAGAGAGAGAGAGAGAGAGAGAGAGAGAGAGAGAGAGAGAGAGAGAGAGAGAGAGAGAGAGATAGAGATATATAGAGAAATATATAGAGAGATATATAGAGAGAGAAAGAGAGAGAGAGAGAGAGAGAGAGAGAGAGAGAGAGAGAGAGAGAGAGAGAGAGAGATAGCGAGAGAGAGAAACAGAGATAGAGGGAGAGAGAGAAACTGAGAGAGACAGAGAGATATAGAGATAGAGAGACAGAGAGAGACATAGAGAGAAACAGAGATAGAGAGAGACAAAGAGATACAGAGAGAAAGAGAGAGGGAGAGAGAGAGAGAGAGAGAAAGAGAGAGAGAGAGAGGTAGAAGAAAGGTGTGTGTCTGCGTTGTGTGTTATATTAGGAAAGCTGTGGCCATGTGAGACGGTCTAAGCAAGGGGGATGATGTCACTCCATCACCACTGAGCTAAAGAAAAGGGAGAGCGTCTCATCCCGCCGAGCCGCACACACACACACACACACCCTTTTACATGCATTCTCACACACACGCCCTTTTACACGCATTCTCTCACACACACACACACACGCACACACACAGAGGCGCTGACTTTGGATGGGGTCTGTCTGCAGCGGGGGCTGACTTAGAGTAGCACAGAGAGCCAGCTACTAGTCCAGAGCAGAAGAGACTCAACACAGGCAAGACTTCACTGAAGACCTCGGCTCTCATGTCAGTTAGACTTTTACTTCAGACTGAGGCTTTCGGATAATCGCTCCACACACTCAGACTTCATCTCAGACAGAGGATCCCAACAGTCAGACTCTGCTTGGAGACCTGGACTTTGAACACATGTACTGCTGCCGACCTAGACTCTCAACAGTTAGACTCTGCTGGAGACCTAGAATCTGAAGTCACTTAGACTGCTGCGGACCTAGACTCTCAACAGTTAGACTCTGCTGGAGACCTAGAATCTGAAGTCACTTAGACTGCTGCGGACCTAGACTCTCAACAGTTAGACTCTGCTGGAGACCTAGAATCTGAAGTCACTTAGACTGCTGCGGACCTAGACTCTCAACAGTTAGACTCTGCTGGAGACCTAGACTCTGAACTCACTTAGACTGCTGCACACCTAGACTCTCAACAGTCAGACTCTACTGCAGACCTAGACTCTGAACTCACATCACTTAGACTGCTGCAGACAAGAGGCTCTTAACACAGTCAGACTTCACGACAAACCGACTCTTGACACAGACATTGCTTCAGACGGAGGAGTGGACTCTCCTGATTGCTCCATGGTGGTTTTATTGCACTGCGTAGGAGGCTGTTCTATGGGGCTGTTCCCAGCCTGAAGTGGAGCAGACCATCAGGTAGGACACGACTCCTGAAATAGTCCACTGGGTGAGTTCCTTGATATTGTTTGACAGAACTTGTTCGTTGTTTGAACACGTGTAGCCGCCGCTCAGGGAGGCTGGGGAGGTGGGTGTGCGTTGAATGATTTATCATGTGTTGCTGCTGGTTAGACGCCTCTATTGAAAAGGTGCTGAAATAGAGAGGGAGAGGACAGCTCTTCTTTCAGGATCAACGTCTATGTGTGTCGCTGTGGCTGTGGTGATGCGTGAAGTGCATGCCTGTGTGTGTGTGTGTGTGTGTGAGTGATTGAAAAGTTAGTTGCGTGCTGGTATCCCAGCATATATCTTCCTGCCACCTGAGGCGTTTTAACGAGGTATATCGTTTTTTTTAGGTTGTCAGCGTCCAATCTTAGCAACGACCTCCTCCAACATGTCCCCATATTTCCCAAAGAACAACTGGATTCCCACAGGTAGTTGTTTGGACCAGGGCACTGGGTTTCAGTTTGACAGGAAGAGAGATGCTGGTGAAACGGCTGGCCAGTTCAAATGGGATCTTTACCTTCCCATGCATGGCATCTGCTGTGAGACGTGGTGCAGTGTTGGATACTGAGCACACACACCTTGTGAACAGACGAATGGCCAGACTAAAGCAGGACTAGGGTGTATATCTTCATTGATTCTTAGGCTCTTTGGGAAAAGGTTTAGAGGACCTGTTTGACAGATTGCACATAAAATCTGACTGAGGGTCAGGTGACCTCAGCCCCACTGCATGGCCGTGGTCTATAAATGGCTGTGCCGGGTAAAGGCCGGGGGAACGTCGGCGGTTAGTGAAATGTATTGGTTGGCCAAATAAATCAATAGTGAATGCGCATGTGTTTGGAATAGTGTTTCCACGGTGTGTGTGTGTGTGTGTGTGTGTGTGTGTGTGTGTGTGTGTGTGTGTGTGTGTGTGTGTGTGTGTGTGTGTGTGTGTGTGTGTGTGGAGCAGAGGCTTGTATGTCGATAAGGTTTCGAATTTTCAGACTGTACGGACTGCTTTCCTTGGCGATTTTCAGACTGTTTTTCTGTGTGTGTAGGAAATGTTTTGTTTTGCTTCCAGAGGAACAGGAAATGCCTCTGGGCCGAGGTGAGCCTGTTTTTCCAGCCATGACTCAGTGCTTCTGAACCAAGCTCCCTACACCTCATATTTCCCATGCTCCCATCAGACTCTACCGGGTGGTGCTGTGTGTGTGTGTGTCTGCATACTTGTGTGTTGTCAGTGTGTGTGTGTGTGTGTGTGTGTGTGTGTGTGTGTGTGTGTGTGCGTGTGTTTTATTTTTTGTCCAAATGTATTAATATGCATCAGGTGTATAGAAACTGGAAGGAGACTCTATTTTTTACCATAACAAATCACAGCACTGCATTGTTTCTACTGCCACTTTATTATATATCATAAAGAAATCAAATAAAGCCTACCGTGCCTCAGCTGGTAATGATTAGTGCCATGGCTTGGAGGAAGTGAAAGGCTGCAGGCTGAGTGGGATTGCAGAGTTTTTTCCACGGCGTGTGCCACTGCCCGTTCCCCTGTCCTGGGAGTGAGGCGGGGAGAACAGAGCTGTAACTCTTAGCTTTTAGCTTTCCCTCCCTGAGAACTCTTACCGTCTTTCGGTCATTATTCCTGCTCAATGGGATTCTAAGGATGAATTATTCATGTGTTAATTGTGTGTGTTTTTTAGTCGGGGTTTGAGACTCTGATGAGGTGCTCTCCCTTCTGGTTTGCCTCCCCAGACGTCATCCACACCCAGGGTCCTCTGGACGGCAGCCTCTATGCCAAGGTCCGTAAGAAGGAGTCCATCGACGGCACGGCTAACGGCCTCCCGCCCACCGCTGCCGCCCACGCCCTCCCGCCCGTCGACCACGCCCTGTCGGTGAGCAGCGACTCGGGCAACTCCACCGCCTCCATCAAGACCGACCGCACCGATGAGCCCTCCGCGGCCACAGCGGCCCCGGTGAACCAGACCCCCCGGCCCGCTGCCCACCCAGAGCCAAGCTCAGCCCCGGCCCCGGACCCCGGCCCAGCCGCCCAGCCGCTCAGCCCCCAGGAGAAGCAGGAGCTGGAGCAGCTGCTGAGCGGCCTGGAGGGCCCCATGCACCGGCAGGGCTACCTGTCCTCCCCCGCGGGGGTGGGGGTGCTCCACCTGGTGCCCGCCCAGGTCCACGTCAACGGCCACGGCGGCGCGGACCGCGAGACGGACATCCTGGACGACGACGAGCTCCCCGCCGGCCCGGCGGGAAACAGCCTGGACAGCCTGGGCACGCTGTCGTCCGACGGGCGGGCCACGCCAGGCCAACTCTACGAGCGGCCCGAGGCCGTCCCCAACGGGCGGGACGACGTGCCCTACCTGGAGCGCAGCGGGCCGGCCGGGGGCCACGCGGCGGTGACGCGCAGCCTCTCCTCCTGTCAGGAGGGAGCACGCCAGGCGGCCCCGCATCCCGACGGCTACGTCCTCGGCCCCAGCGGCAGCCTGTGCCGCTCCCGGTCGGTCGGGGCCGAGCAGAAGGCCCTGCCCCGCGCCCCGGCCCGGGGCTCCAGCAGCCGCGACGCCGTCCAGAGGGGCCTGAACGTGTGGCAGCAGTTCGGGGTCCCAGAGGAGCCGCTGACCGAGGGGCTCCAGTTCAGCCCCCAGGGCCTGCCCCAGTACCCCATCCGCGCCAGCGCCTCCCAGCAGGAGATCCAGCAGTCCATCGAAGCCCTCAACCTCCTCATGCTGGACTTGGAGCCGGGACGCCCCACCGTGCCCAAGTCCCAGAGCGCTCCGGCAGGGGAGGGGGTGGCGGCAGTGGTGACCACTCAGCCCTCCTTCTCCCAGAGCCAGGCCAGACCCTCCTACCAGGCCCCCGCCAGCCTCAGTCTGCACTCCTCCCCCACCCAGCCCTCCGCCTCCACTCCAGAAGCGGTCCTGCCCTCAGGGTACCAGCATGGGTACCCACCTGAGCCGGTCCGGACGGTGGGTCAGCTGCAGCTGAGGCCTATCAACACGTACCCCTCCAGCACAGAGCCCCAGGAGCCCCAGAGGAGCCCCAGCGCCTGCTCGGCGTCCCCCCAGCCCAGGGAGGTCGAGTCGGACGAAGTGTTCAACGTCGAGGGCCTGGTGGCCCAGCGCGTGGCCGGTGAGTTTGACTATAACCTGCTCACCTCTCCTAAGAAATGTGTTCATTTTCTGGCCAATTGTTTCCTTTTTTAGCAGCGGTAGTGAACAAAACTCAACAATAGCTATTACATTTTCTGGAAAAAAAAGAAAATAGAACAAAAATATACGCTCACGTTTCTCCGAAAACATCCCTCAGTCAGAACAGAACAGCATGTTAAGCTCTTTGAACCAGCCACCCTCCAACCCCCCCCCCTTTGCTGTAATCCTTTTATGAGGCCAGCTTGACTTTCCTGGCTCCAGAAGCTGCTCCAGTGGCTCTGATACGGGCCCAGTGAGGTCACAATAGAACCATTGTACCCGTACGTTTTAGCTGCGTTTCCCCATAGCGCCGTGTTCTGTTCTGGACTAGACCTGGGCTCTCTGAGTCATATTCTCCCCCCCGGGACAGACACACCTACTGGCACCACTGCTTCACCAGTTACAAAGAGCAGACAGTCTGTCCAAAGGCTTTTTTTGTATATAGAACTTAAATGGGAAGAGTAGAAACATCTCTCATTCACTCTCACGCCATGTGATGAGACATTCACTTTTTTCTCTTTCAAGATCCACACTGTGAAGGACATACTGTGTTATTATGGTGAGAAGAGAATTGGCGGGTTCCTTCGGCGCTGTGAAGTTTCTCTCGGTAGAGACACTGAAAAGCTAAAACGCACCACATGCCCCGGGATATATTAGGATCAGCCATGACAAACTCCAGAGAACCGAAGCCATCTCATCCGATGGCAGGCTGACGTTGATACTGTAGCCTCATCAGTCGCACCTGATCAAACAGGAAGTGCTCTCTGCAGAACAGGAAGTAAGGCGTCCTAAACAAACAGTCTAGACATCCTGCAGAGATGAGATGGAAAGTCAGTGCTAAGCTGTAAAGTGACTTTACTCTGATAACAAACAGAAGCTCCCCTAGTCTTCCGTTAACCTCTTAAGGAAAAAAAAACATAACTTTGTTGGTGGTTCTCTTGCAACTGAGACCATTAGCAGCTGAAATGATAGTGCTGGTTTCGTTTTTTTATTGGTGTTGTTGTTAACCTCTTTGAAAGTTCAAGTGTCATATTGTAGTCCCTTGGTTTCAATGACTAAATAACAAGATAACACACTGCAGACAAGGCAACTCTTCGACACAACAAATGATTTAAGTTTAGTTCACAGTAGAAAACAGGCTAGTTATTTAATGTCAGATTACGAAACCAATGTGAATAACGTTCTTCCACTCATTCTCTTCCCGTGTGTGTTTTCTTCTCTTTGGCTCTTGTGTGTGGGTCACGTTCCTGTCTGTCCGTCTGTCTTCTTTTCTTCTTTTTTTGGATCATCTTCATGGCCCCCGTCCACCCCCCCTCCCCCCTGATGTCTCCCATAATGCACCTGTTCTACCCAGAGTACTCTGCCCGTATGCGAGGGCTGATCCAGGACATGATATCTCCTCAGTCCGTGCACCGCCGCTCCCTCTCCTTCTCTGGTCTGTGTCTCTGCTAGCCTCACCCAGAGCCCGCTGCTGTGGTTTATTCTGTGTCAGTCGGTTTGCAGTGATTCCCCCTAACCTCTGTTTGCTTAGACACTCCACACCTGCCTCTCTTTCTCTAAATGTTATCATTGCATGCCCCCCCCTCTCTCTCTCTCTCTCTCCCCTCCCCTCCCCGCACACACAAACGCAAAAGACTCATCGCCGCATTTCTGGGGCTAGCATGCTGGCCTAACATCTCATCCTATGAACTGTACGGCATCCATCATCTCTTGTTTGCACGGACAGACAGTTTGACGTCCCATCTTTCTCAGGGTTAGGGAACTGTCCCGTTGGGTCAATTGGGTAACTTTTAAAGTTTCGCTAGAATGAGAAGCACAAAGACGCCACTGTCCTGTGCTCAGAAAGAGAGAGAGAGAGAGAGAGAGCGTGTCACAAGGCTGGTGGGGGGGGGGACAATCCCAAGGAAAGGATACACTGGTCTCTTTCAAGGCCGCTCCTTTTCTCTTGAACATTCAGAAGGCAGACAAAGGACACTGAATCCAGGAGAAAGGCCGGCTCTTTTTTGGAAACATTGTGCGGGCGTTATCTGTCCACCGGGAGGGATACATACTGTAGACGAGGCAACAGACTGTATTGTTGTTTCAGGAGCCCTAGCCTATATGGGTCCGGTCTGCACTCTGCACTGTGGAGAACAGCTTCTGTTCTGAGCGCACTGTTAATGCACCGGCCTGATGGTTTACTGTGTCCTGTATCTCGGACTGTGTCAATGTGTGACAGTTTCAAAATAAAGTCTTACATTTCTTGTCGACGATGTTCGGTCACCGTACCGAGAAAACTTCCCCATCGATTAATTACTGGTCTAAATACAGTGTCTTATTCATTCATTAGCTGGGATATTCCCTGAAACTCACCTTAGTTAACCCCGTCTCCAAACAGTCACTGATATAAACTCAGTTTCAGACACACAGTACACACATATGGTGGATATGGACTCCCCTCCGTTAAATAAGATACATTGACCAGTTTATTTTTTCTGAGTATTGGCTCGAAGGTTTTTCGTTTTATTCCGTACTGGACCTGCTTTTGTAGAGACTGAGCAACAGCAGAGGAAAAACAAAAGGATCCAAAAATACGTTGGCCCTGGGAATCTCAGGCCCACCAGCTGGAAACCATTAAGCGTTGCCAGGGTAACGGCCCCAGTGTTTGACAGTGCTCCGCTTGTGGAGCAGTGCGTCGTGAATACATCTGTTCTGCGTGTCTCCAAGCCCAGTGGGGGTGAAAGCGGCGACATGCTATTTACACGGGCCAGCTCAGAGATTTATCAAACTCGCACCAAATTCAAAACATGCACATGTGACATGTTTGAAGCCAAGCCTTCGGAGGCATATCAGGAATGCGAACCCCCCCCCCCCAAAAAAAAGTTCAAGGCAATAAAGTGCAGGTGGACACTCTCACGGTCAGCTGGAGCGCTCCATGTGAAAAGACTCATCGTTTTCAACCATATTAAATAAATAAACAATGCAAAAACAACCCACCTAAGCAATCAACATGGGCAGTTGTTTGCATGGTCAATTGTCCATGTCTTAGACACTCCACCCTACTTAGCGACCATGTGGTCACATGGACAAGTTCGGCTCTGCTCAGGCCCAAAAGAGGTGGAAGAGAAGTCCATCAATATTTTTCGTGGTTACCATGGCAGTGTGGCTCTCACACTTGGGTGTGTCTGCAAGTTTTTCCATCTTCGGGAGGGTCTACCAGGACAGACTGACAGAAACCATGAATCAGTTTCTGGGTCTGGTATTAGTTTCTGTTTATTTACAATGAGCTCTAGCTACGAGAACATTCCACCGCCAGTTTTAGATAGGCAGAATGGGTCCCTTTATATCCGTGTAGACAAGTCCTGTCAGTACCAAACATATTTGTATTCCTTTATTGTAGGCTCAGTCATAGAGCTATACCTTGATACGTCCGAATGTAGGTCAAGCTTCTTCAAAGTTTAACAGTGGCCAATCAAGTTGATTGAGAGAAACAGATCTCTCCCACTAGTTGTTTTTCTTCCTTTTGCCTTTGGTCACTTTTTCTTTTTCATCAACGCATAAATAATTAAATATTTCTTCTGTGAACATCATAAAAAAGGTGCCTTTTCTAGTTTTGGTTCCATATTCAGAAATTATGAAATGCTTTTGTACTGTGTGAATTAAGGTGTGATATGCAGTTCAGAGTTGCATTAACCTGTATCTAACTTGGTCTAACTTGGTCACTAACACTTGTGTGGGATTTAGGCACTAAAGACTGCACTGTATTCCTCTAACCATGCATCATTTTAACGAAATAGGTGGAAATGGCTTAGTGGTGATAAAAACGGACTGATATTTGTCTTTACCTAAACCTCACTACTGACATTAGAGAGTTGGATGAATAATATTTTGTTAATCCTAATCATTTCAAAAGAAACTTGAATCTTTCATCTTTTGTATTGAAGTGACATTGTTTCTGAGCGCTTTGGACGGAGAGTGATTGGCCCGTTGTTCCCACCAGGTGTCCAGTTCCGTGGAATGTCATTGGACGAGCCCTCGGCCCCGCCCCGTCACCGCGCCGTCAGCGAGGGCGACGGAAGCCCCGCCCAAGATGGCTCGGTCCGCTCCCCCGTGCGCTGCGTGTCGCCAGAGTTTGTCAACGCCATAGCGATGAACCCTGGGGGGCGGCCCAAGGAGGTAGACTCCCCACCCTCTCCCCGTCCCCTCTCCACGTCCACCACGTTGATTCACTCTTTGTGATTCCCCCCCCCCCCTCTGTGTGTCTCCATGCTTCCTCAGAGACACATGCACAGCTACAGGGAGGCCTTCGAGGAGATGGAGGGAGGTCCTGTCAGCCCCACGCCCGTCGTTGGTGGTGAGGTGTTCCCCATAACCCCTGCCTTCCCCGTCTCGCCACAAACCCCTTACTTCAACTTGTGTAAGTGTCCCCCCCCCCCCCTTCGGCTGACAGAGGGCGCTGTGGAGCACAGGGACAGTCAGGGAATAGTAATCCATGGATTGACAGTCAGACATATTTATTTTGTATTATTGTAGAAGTGAAAGGATGGAGAGGTCTAAAATCTGAGATATACACATATAGATATGTATGTAGCGTCAGGCTGTGTTGTGTGCTGAATCTGTTGATTTTGTAAGAATACCATGCAGCAAACTAGGCTGAGTCATTCAGGTTCAAGTTGATTTCATGTGATGATGATCATATCAGTGTGCTAACAGTGGCTTTGAAAATCTTCCGGTCTTTAACCTGTTTCTTCTTCCTCCTTTTTTTAAAACATAAGTTCGACCTTTGGAGCAAAAAAAGTTTAAAGATGTTTTAGTACCCTTAAAAGTAGTCCCACACGATATGATTAGAGATCGGGCACACAGTCACAAGATTGCATTAATCTGATATGACTCATAATTGTATGAGGTGGCTACACACTGCCAGACATTGTCTTTGCTCATCAGAATGCCTAAGTGGCCACCAGCTCCCCTGCAGACAGAGTTCTACTTCTCTCCTGCCTCCCAGGAATTCCATCCGTCAGTCCTTCAGTGGGCTTTGGGAATGTGCAACAGTCAGCAACAGGTTCACAGTGTCATCCCACTCTGTTCAGGTCCGAATGCACTCGCGGTTGAGCACACGCGCGCACCCGCACACACACACACACACACACACACACACACACACACACTGTGAGTGAGAGGAAATCTTTTTTTTTAATTAGCAAGTCTGCACTGAAAAACACTCACTCACACACACACACACACACACACACACACACACACACACACACACACCAAACAGGCTGAAGGACTTGACTCTAAAAAGAGCAGTGTTTACTTCCCTCCATTATGTCATTTGCCAGCTACGCTGCACCATTACCTCCCAACCCCAAAGCCCATGCTGCTTATCTCCCACCATACACACCCATAAAACCTCCTTATAAAAAGCCCAGTGTTTTTACCATTCTCTAAGGTCCAATGACCTCTTCCTCACCACGCACATTCACACACACACGCACACAAGCACACACGCACACACGCACACACACACACTCACACACATACTCAAACAGAAACACGTAAACCTATAGGTGCAGTATGGATGATTCTTGGGAGGCAAGACCAATGTGTGATTCGTCTGTCCAGCCAGTTCCCCTTAATGTGCTGGTCTGGGGTCAGTTGTTGAGTTTTATGAATCCATTGATAAAACATGGATTGGAAGTAGCTGGACAGTAGCTGTTCCTGGTCAACTGCTCATAGGACGCCAGAGCCAACCCCTCCTGCCCCCCAGCACACTGTTGTAAAGCCCCCCCCCACCCCCCCCAGTGCTCTTAGGTTGCAATACAAAGAATTGGTTGGGATTCTTTGGTAAGTGGAGAATGCACGACCCTGTGGTCCCACTCTTCAGCCATGTCAGCCAAGCCCCCCCACCCCCCACCCCTCCTCCCCCTCCCCACCATCAACCCTGTATCCCCTGCACTGCTTCAGCTAGGCCAGCATGCTGCAGAAGAGCACCGTTCCACCAGCAGTGCTCCTTACCTGCATACGATCCCCTGTCGTTCATGATCAGTTTGCCATGGTTTTGCTGGGCTTCCCCCCCCCAAAGAGTAATTTGGCACTCATCCCTTGTCTTCCACATTGAATCATTTAAAAAAAAAATGTATGTGTATGTGATATGGTTTGTGATTATGGAGCAGAGTTGAGTTCTGCTCTTGAGGACAAACCCGCAGCGTCTGACTTCTAGCTCACGACGAGTTGGTTTGACCCCCACTCTGCTGCCAGCAAGGGTTTGCTTACAGTATGTGCATGTCACCACTTGCTTGCGCTCTGCTGACAGCAGGATGCAACAGCGCCACCCAGAGGCCGGTCACAGTGTTGTTGTTGCTGAAGTTCAGCTGCATGTTGTCCCATCCCAACAGAGTCTAAGGCATGGGCACAACCCTCCTGCCTGTCTCTGCCTGTGTGACTGTGTCTGCCGTGTGTCACCTGTGTCCATGTCGTGTTGCGTCGTCGTGACCTCGCTCTGTGTCTTGACAGCTCTGTGTCCGTGTGTTTCAACACACCATTTATTTTTTGTCTCGCACCGGAATACGGTAGATTCGAAAATGTTAATGATTTGGCGTGCCCTAGAACTCCTATTTCCTCCCTGCGCCGTAGTGTGCCTCCGCAGTGAAAAGCAGAGACATGGTGCCACAGATAGGTGCTGTCAAGACAATGGTTCCCCCCCTGGTGGCGTGCTGTGGTGACACTGTCTTTGTGTTTTTCTCGGTTCCCCTCCACGTAGGCCGTTCTCCGCCTGGATTGGCAAAGACTCCTCTCTCGTTCCTGGGCCTGAAGCCCCACAACCCAGCAGACATCCTTCTTAACCAGAGCGGATCAGGTGAGTCAGCTCATCTTTGAAGTGAGAGGTGTCCAAAGGTCGACGATAGTGTTTCAACATGTTTTCGTTATAAATAAAAAGGCTGAACTACGTACCAAACTTTTCAGGGTTCTAGTTTTTAAATAGTTCACAGTTGCTTCGTATTCAAATGCATTATCGTTTTGAACTAATTCTAATATTGTTAGGGTTCAAACCGTCTGTTTAGTTCTCAATGTCGTTTAGGATGAAAACCCATTACCGTCGTTTTAGAGAAGCCATTGGTGCACTGGTCTAGCATCATCAGCTCCAGTAGAGAGGTAGCACACAGAGATCTTCCCCATAGAAGGACTCATACCATAGCAACAGAGCGTTACCTGAGGAGGCCCCGTAGTAACAAGACCCTCTACGGCCTGTCAACGTCCCCCCTCCCCTGCACTATAAATACACCCACTTTATGATATTTCACGACCACCTCTTAATTCAGTTTTATGTGCGCATACCTCCCTCCGAGGGAAAGTGAGCTCACGACGTCCTGTAAACTAAGGTATCGTGTGCCGTTGTATTAGTTACGGTGTATGAGGAGTGGGTTTAAAAGCTTGCTGCGTGAGCAACCGTAATCAGGTCCTCAGAGTTATATTTGCTCAATCCTCCTCACACACACACACACACACACACACACACACACACACACAAAACCCCCAAAACAGTGTGAGGGAATGAAGAACTCTATTTTCTCTCTCCTTTCATTGGCCTTCCCTCTGTCTTTTTTCTCCTCGTCCTCCAATGTTCCTTTAACGGATTGGTCTCCTTCTATTCTTTTCTGACTGAATCCCTCTTGCCTCTCAGATGAGGAGGGTTGTGAAGGTGACGAAGGTAAGAGTCACGTCCACCGAAACCAAAAGCCTCGTCAACCTTTGCTCTTCTCCTCTTCAAATCACCGCCTGTCAACCCATCCACCTCCCATGTGTAGCGATGCCACTCAAACACACTTCCACCCCAGAAGCCACGTTTCAGTCTCCCATCCCCCGGTCTGACACGTGCGCGCTCCGCCGACATGACGTAGTGTTTTCCACGTCTTTGTGTGGGTCCAACGACGTTACCTGACAACAATGCCGTAATAGGTACACTCCTGGGGCTGGGCCGCCGAGCAGCCGTGAGATGTGGCAGGGCTACCTCCTGTAGGACCGGCTTGTTAACAGCAAGAGGGAGCAGATGGCTTTGGTTATGGCTGGCTTTATCTCACTAACCACCGGGAGGCCTTTTTGACATCTTACAGATGGGGTCGTTGAAGTTTAGAAGGAGACCGTGATAAGGCAGCGTTACAGGTTCCTTCATTCAGGATGTCAGCCTTTTGGTCACCAATGCCCCCCCCCCCCCCCCCCCCCCACACACACACACACACACACACACCTCATGGTGGTCACGACCCTAATGATAGAAGGCTTTTTTCAGTTGCAGCACTCCCAAGGGCTTTGCCCTGGCCCAACCGAAGCCGTTCCCCTTCCAATAGCGAGAGTTATGTTCGAAGGGAACACACACACAGGTTTTTGTCACCTTAAGGGGACCTTTGGATGGGAGTAGACTGAGGGGCTGAAAGGCCGGAGGAGCAGCGAGGCCAAGGTGTTCAGGGAGCACCGCCAGAGGCCTGACTTCCACAAACCAGAGGCCATGAGACCAAAGGATGTCTGGCAGGTTTCTACAAGCAAAACAAACCAGCTAGCTCCAAAATGTTTTATGTTTCTATTCTCACACCTCGTGCTGGAAAGCCTATCGCGGGTGCGGTACGCAAAGAGATCCCCACCATGCCATTTCAAGTTGCCTACATCCACTATTTTGAATCCTCATTCATTTACATTCCATCTCCTGTTTCCCTGCCGGTTTAGCATGTTTGACCATTTAGAATACGTCGTAGCGTGACCGTGACCACTCTACCAGACGTCTTGGACGGAGAGTTGTTTTTCCCGTTGAGGTGATTCTCGTCTAGGTGTGCCGTATCGCTGAAAGTGGCCTGTGTTTCTGTCCTGGTGTAGAGCCAAGGAGCTACGTGGAGTCGGTGGCCAGGTCGGCAGCCGCCAGCGGAGGTCAGCCCTCGCCCGCCGTGTCTCTCGGCCCCGCCGGGGACCCTGCTCCTGGCCAAGCGGCCGGGCCGCCGCCCTCCCCCGACCCGCTCCACCCTCCGCTGTCCAGCAGCAGCCCCGTCAACACCTCGGACCCGTGAGTAGGGACCCCGCTGCGTTTCTGTGACCCCGAGAGAAGCAGCTCGGGACGCACTCTGACATTGCATCTCCTCTCTGTTGTGACGTTGTGAACCGTTCAGTACTTCGCGTCCGTCACCTCTATTACACTTTCATTTGAAGTGTCGTTTTATTTTGATCGCTTCTGTATTTTGTGTGTAATCGGTCATTTCCCGTCACATCAGGAACGTAGTGTATATGACATGCCTTCTCTTCTGCCTTTCTACAGGGAGCCGTCTGAAGTGGACGGCAGACTGTCCCAGCCCACCACAGACTCTGGCTTCAGAACCCTGCCTTCTGAGAGCGCCTACACCACCCCTACCTCCTCGTACCAGGCCCAGAGCTCCCCCACACCCCCCTCCAGCTCCCTGACCCCCTTATACCAGGCCCAGAGCTCCCCCACACCCCCCTCCAGCTCCCTGACCCCCTTATACCAGGCCCAGAGCTCCCCCACACCCCCCTCCAGCTCCCTGACCCCCTTATACCAGGCCCAGAGCTCCCCCACACCTCCCTCCAGCTCCCTGACCCCCTTATACCAGGCCCAGAGCTCCCCCACACCCCCCTCCGTCAACAGCACCCTGTCATGTCAGAACCAGAGATCGCCCACCCCCCCCTCCAGCTCCCTCCCCCTCTCCTACCTGGAGCCCAGCCTGCTGGGTCACTACCTGTCCTCTGAGCCCGCCGCGCCCCGGCCAGAGCCCGCCCAGGTCAGCCCCCTCTCTGGGCCCGCCATTGCCCCCGGCCCCCGCCCGCCTGTCCCGGCCCCCCAGGAGGAGGAAGCGCCGCCGGGCGGCCCCCTGTGGGGCCAGCGGGTGGCCACCACCTCGCAGGGCACCCAGAGCAGCCCGGTGCTGGGCCGCCAGCCCTCCGTGGGCCAGCTGTCCCAGCCCAGCCCCGTGCTCAGCCGCCAGCCGTCTCCCAGCCCCGCGCCCCAGCCCAGCCCCGTGCTGAGCAGGCAGCCCTCCGCCCCCCTCCAGGGGAGCCCCGGGCTGGGCCGCCACGCCTCCGTCTCCCAGGTGTCCCAGCGGAGCCCCAGCCTGGACCGCCACCCCCTGCACAGCGGCTACACCACGCCGGACGAGCGGCACGGCAACCTGTCCCGCCAGAGCAGCTCCTCGGGCTACCACGGCCCCCCCACGCCCTCCTTCCCCCTGTCCCCCGCCGGCTACTCGGACGGGGGGGCGGGGGCCCCCGGGCCGGGGGGGCGACAGGGCAGCCCGGCCCCCGGCGTTCAGCCCCAGCTGCCGGAGAAGAGGCGCATGTCGAGCGGGGAGAGGCCGAACGGCGGGCTGTCCTACGGCACTCTCAACGGCAAGATGTCCGCCCCGCTGTCCAGTGGAAGCAGCACGCTCGGCCACTTTCACACCCTCCCCGACTTCTCCAAGTTCAACATGGCTGGTGAGAGGGATAAGACCAGCATGTGATGACTGTAGCATTACAGCACACTATGTAGACACCCATCTTCCTCTTCCAGTCCTATGTGCTAGAAAAGCCATACGTCCTCTAAAAGTCTGGTGACAGGAGTTTGCTTGTAGGGATTCCTTTGTTATTCTAACATAGATCAGCTAAATAAACTGTCACCCCACAATGATAATCACCGAATGACAACTTAAAATCAAGTCCTGAATGTCGAGACGTGGGCATGGCTTCGCTGAGCTGAGGAGGGGGGACTGTAATCACAGGCTTTTTTTTTGAATCGCTATATTTAGGCAGCCGCTTGTAAGAGCATGCTATCTCTCTCGCTCTGCCTCTGTAGCTGTCTGCCGGGCAGTTCCAGAGCTTCTGTTGATAGAGTTAGCCTGGCATTGGCCCCAGCTCCCTGCCCTGGCAGCCATGTATCTGTGTGTGGAGCCTCCGTTCTGAGGACAGACTGTGCGCTAGTGTGGTCATAGCCACAAGACAGAGAGCTAGCAGCGAAAGCGATGGTATCACAACCTTAACGATTCCTATGTTTGTCTCAGCGCTGCTTTAAAAACGAGGCCCAATGTACCCAATGCAGTAATAAGGAACATAAAACATTGTTATTCCATCAGCGAGGTTGATACATAACACGGTGCCTTATTGATTTACTTCAGCCAGAGGGAGACGGGACATTTGTATTGTTTTTGTTTGTGTTGACCGCCAAGTGTTAAGGCATGCCTCGCTCATCCAGACACGACATTTTCCCACTCCTCTCCATCCTAGACGGGAGCCCGGAAACCAGGCTGAACGTGAAGTTTGTCCAGGACACCTCCAAGTTTTGGTACAAGCCAGACATCTCCCGCGAGCAAGGTGAGTTCGCTGCGGCTCGAAACAGGGATCGTGCTCCACTGTTGGCTCCAGTTCGTAAAGAAAACTCATAAGCAGCACTCTGGTGATTCACCACTCACTGCCTGTGGAGAGAGGAACTCCGTGAAGAATGTAGATGGCTGTGGCAATAACATTGGGCTGTTTGTCTGTCTGTCATGTAACTCCACAGTTGCTCTGCAGTTGTTGTAAAGTCTCGGAAATTGTAATAATTGTGTAGAATGAAAATAGTAGGCTTTCCCTGTTTTTTTTTCTCTGTTAAAACCGCTCTCTCTTTTAAATCCACGCATTCACACACAGACACACACACAGCTTCTTTTGCGTCTGAGTGTGAGGTCAATGCGTAATGGACCAAACATCTGGCTCTGCTTAAAGCCCTTATTGGATTAGATCATCATCTGTGATGAAGATACACCCTTAAGCACAAGCACATGCTGAGCTTCAATGACATCACACACACACACACACACATAGGCCACATGTGCTGTGTTTGTGGCTAGTGGCCAGCGAGCGTCTACGTGCACTGCTCATCTATCTTGCTTAATGGGTATTTAAGCTGTCACTGTGTAGCCGGCCTTTACATGGAATTACATGTTATAAATGCATGAAAAGGTTTTCCGTGAGGCCATAGTAGTTGTAAGTTGTAAATTGTGCTCTGGACTATTGAAAAGACCGGGTCCATTACTTTTCTTTGTAGTTGCCTGTGTTTTCTTGCCAGAAAAGAAACTGAAATGAGAACCACTCATGGTCGGAACTTGCCTAATACAGTTTTTGTGTAAAACATTGTGTCGGTGGAAATGGACCCTGCGTCCCGTTTCACCAAAAATACTTCATAATAAAAAGTTACTGTGACCTTTACAACGATGTGGACGCTGTGTTGCAGCCATCAGCGTGCTGAGAGAGAGAGAGCCGGGGGCCTTTGTGATCCGGGACAGCCACTCCTTCAGAGGGGCCTATGGTCTGGCCATGAAGGTGGCCTCGCCACCCCCCTCCATCCAGCACACCAAGAAAGGTACGACACACGAATCGGCTGAATATCGTAGTGAACTATGTTTAAGGGCGCAACGGTCCTGTGAAAACGCTTGAAAATGGATGTGGTCGCAGGGCAAAGTATGACAATCGCAGACATAACCAAAGGATGGCTGATGTCTAGAGACGGTTTACTTCTGTCTGCACTGTGATGCTTATCAAAGTCTCTTTGATTCTCTTTTTCTGTCTTTATTGTCTCGGTTTGTGGGGCTGCCTCGTAGCTGGTGACGTCACTAATGAGCTTGTGAGGCACTTCCTGATCGAAACCAGCCCCAAAGGGGTGAAGCTGAAAGGCTGTCCGAATGAACCTTACTTTGGTAAGTCATTTTTCCAGCGTCATTCAAGCACACATGTAGGCATAGTGGGGAGACATTTGAAGCACCCTAACTACAATTAAATTATTTATGGGCGTAGGAAGGCCACATGCAGCCATTGTGGTTGAACCAGAAAGGTAGTGTCCATATTCGTTTTTCTCTGATTGTCTTTGTCTCTATAGGGTGTCTGTCTGCCTTGGTGTACCAGCACTCTATCACTGCAATGGCATTGCCCTGCAAACTTGTTATTCCAACGCGAGGTAAGTAGAGCCGTGTGTTTGTGTGTGTGTGTGTGTGTGTGTGTGGGGGGAGGACCTGTGCAGTATGCATGTGCAGTGTATTAGTGTTAGGTAGTATACCATTTCAAGTAATTCAATTTACGTAATCCGATTTCTAATGATGATGATGTTCTTGAAATTGACCTTGGTTACTTTCAACAGTGTGTAATCTCATTACAGTTACGTTGTTACAGATTACACACTTTAGACTTACTTCAAAATAAGCAATTCAAGCAAATTTAACAAACAGGAATGGTTACATTATCTTCATGCTTTTGTTAGGAGAATATGGACCTCTATGGCTAAAGCTTTTGCAATTACATTATCAAAGAAATCCTCATCAGCCACCAGGTTTTCTCAGTTTTAGTATTGGCCAGAGCTGTCCTGTAGAAAAGCCCCAAAGTAATCAGATTAGATCCTATTTGTCACGGAATTAGTGACAGGTACCCCATTACACTTTTCAAGAAAATCCGCTGAACACTGCCTGTGCTTTTCTCTCTGCTTTTGTTAATGGTGTGTTTGTTTAGCTCCGGTCTCAGGTTGTTAACTCTGCTCCTTCTACCTCTCCTCACCCAGAGCTCCAAGAGGACACAACTCAGACGGCCACGCCCACCAACCCGCACGCTGAGCTTCTCAAACAGGGAGCAGGTAAATCAAACGCACCCCTACTCACCGCCACATAGCTAGGTCTGAACACGTCATCAGACTGGCTGATACCCGTTGAAGGTGCACGTGGAAACGTTTTACTTTTCATTTTGCCCATTTTTCTGAGTGAAAGGTAACGTCTGGATTGCATTTGACGATGTTTCACCGTCGTGATTGCATTTCAATTGTGCGTAATTGCATTTTAATCTCCATATTGGTCAGACTTAAGCTAAACACAGCTTGCTAAGGTTCTATTATTAGGCACAGCAAGACAGTTTATTTATAAAAGTATAGTTCTGCAGAATTCCCCCTGAAGATATCAGAAATGAAATGCAATATTCAGCAACGCTGTGACCCTCTCCAGGTGGGCGGTAAATACATGTATTTTTATAGGTAAGGGGTTTGTGAACCACGATCCTAAGATGCGATGTTTGTTTTTAAATTACAATGGCCTGATGCGAGTTACTTCTTACACATACTCCAGGGCTCTGCTTTAATTTGTATATGGGAACAGCTGCAGGCAAGCATGCAGTTATATCAAATCCAATCTACCTAAGACAAGTCGCAATCCTGTAGCTCATTGGCTAGAAATGAACAACGATAAAGCCACCGTCATGTCTTCCAACATGCTAACCACATACAGTATGTACCCCATTACGGAAAGTTCACATAAAAACTGACCACCACCATATACCACACATTTTAATAAATTCTTCATCTTGATGTCAGGTACCTATGTGCATTCATGAGTGGAACTTTTCTGATTAACTCTTTCTTTTAAAGCATATTTCTTAACATCCCTTGATTTTCCCCTCTCCATCACTCCCTCACTGTAATGCCACTTCCTTGTCACCACAGTGCCGAGGGCCCCTGCTGATTCCAATGGTAAACCCTGTGCACTTTTCTTTTGGTTGTGCTACTCTGATGCTGCTCAGTACTCCCAGAATGCTGCATTCCAGTCCAGATGGGGCCTTTCCCTTATCCTCTGTCTGCTTCTCAGTGCATGAGTGTGTGTGTGTGTGTGTGTGTGTGTGTGTGTGTGTGTGTGTGTGTGTGTGTGTGTGTGTGTGTCTCTGTGTGTGTGTGTGTGTGTGTGTGTGTGTTTGGGTGTATGTGTGTGTTTTAAAACTTGATTGTGATATTGTATCAGTCTTTTGGCCATTTTAATACCTTTTTCCTGATCACCCCACGTTGTCAAAGCAGTTATGAGGATTGATCCGACTTGCTTTGTTTGAGACGGCATGGCCGAGATGCATTGGACTGGTCTGCATGAAATGGCAGAAAGGAACGTTTAACTCACTAAATGCAGTCTAATAGGAATGTTGTCTCGCCTGTCCTCTCGTTGCTGCAATGACAAACTGCACCATCTGCCATGTGACCCCACATGCCCCCGTATCTCAAAGTGTGTTGGCCCTCCTGTTTGCTTGGCAGCATGCAACGTGCTGTACATAAACTCGGTGGAGATGGAGTCGCTGACGGGCCCCCAGGCCATCGCCAAGGCCATCTCCGAGACCCTGGCCGCTGGCACCGCTCCCACGGCAACCGTCGTCCACTTCAAAGTGTCGGCGCAAGGCATCACCCTGACAGACAACCAGAGGAAGTAAGTGAAGGAGAGGCTGTGCAGAAGCATGTGTTGTCACGGGGATTGTCCAGCGGCGGTGAATGTCAAACCCCCACACACGCTGTTCACGGGGCTGGTGTTTGAACGATGTGGCTTTGACTCCCCAGGTTGTTCTTCCGGCGTCACTATCCAATCAACACGGTCACGTTTTGTGACGTTGACCCTCAGGAGAGAAGGTGAGGGTCGAGCTGACGACAGCTTAAACAAACCCTTTCCTTCACTGTTGGCCTCAGGCCTTTGCCAATAAAGATATCGAAGGTTGAATGTTATGCACCGTTATATTGCTGTGTCTAATGTGATTTTAATTTTCTGCAGGTGGACCAAACCAGAGGGAGGCACAGCCAAGTAAGTTTATGACTCCTAGTCAATAGCCAGGTCAGGCCAGGCTTTATAGAAGGACGTCTATGACTCTTAGTCAATAGCCAGGACAGACTTCGTAGTCGTAGCTCTCTGACTATACTATAAGTCACCAATTAGGTCAGGCTTTATGGAAATAAATCTATGGCTCTTATTCAACAGCAAAGGACTTATGGAAGTAAGTCTATGGACCTTAGTCAACAGTGAGGGCAGGCTTTATAGAAGCAGATTTATGGCGTACGTGTGCTGCCACAGCCAGGGGAGGTTTGATATATTGATCCTCCGTTGGCGTGTATTTGTCTACTTGACCACAACGCCTTGGGCACGGTCCCCCCTCCTTAGCGTTTGTGCTGTTCGAGAGGAAAGCTGACTCGAGCAGAAGCTAGGTGGCGGAACAACGGGATTGGGCGGTGCCCCAACTTCCCATTCTATCGTCAGGGAGAACTAGCCAGTCAGGTGCTGTTTTAAAAATGGGATTGTGGGTGGGTGATTTACCTTTCAGGGGAAGAAAACGTTCCCTGTTACTCTGTGGTCGCATTGGCACATGTGGCTTCCATAAACTCTTTGTTTCATCATAGAGCTTGTATACAAATGATATGAATAGACTTGAAGGCTCAGGCGTGGATGGACAAATTAAATGGGCGAAGTGATTGAAAGAAGGAGTAGATGGATGGTTAGCTGAACGAAAGAGTCCCACATGACAATAAAGTAAGGTGTCATGTGACAGAAGCCCTCAGTAGTGTAAAGGGCCATGTGTAGCCTGGCTCCACTAGCCTTTGTAGATGCTTCCAGAACTCTGCATCAATAAGTGCATGGGTGGCAGTTCATCTTCGTAGAAAACAAGTTATGTTTATTGCTATGGGGCCATTTGGTGTTGTTTGGAGTAGATATTTCCTATTAAGACATTCCGTGTTTTCCATCTCGTGCAGGTTCTTTGGTTTTGTGGCGCGGAAGCAAGGAAGCACAACTGACAATGTCAGCCACCTCTTTGCTGAGATGGATCCCGACCAGCCTGCCAGTGCGATCGTTAACTTCGTCTCCAAGGGGATGGTCAACTCACAGAAACTATGAGAAATGACCTGCTGTCGCCATGTTCTTTTTATTTTTCTTCATTTGGGACTCTTCACTTTTGTGTTTGATGTATTGTGCCACCTTCCATGTATTTGCTCATATCATTTATTTGTAGGTGTATGTGTATGTCAGAAAAACTGGGGAAGTGCCCGTTTGCATGTGTGTGTGCGTGCGTGCGTGCGTGCGTGCGTGTGTGTGTGTGTGTGTGTGTGTGTGTGTGTGTGTGTGTGTGTGTGTGTGTGTGTGCTTGTGTGTGTGCGTGCTTTTCTTCTTTTAAGTCCTCCAGAGTGGAGCAAACCAGGGGGCTAGAGGAAGTGCATTTAGGGGTGGTGTCTGTGTGTGATGGTGAACTGGGGAGGCCATTTTGATCTCTTTCGCAGGGTAACAGAAGAACAGGAAGGTTTTTTTGTTTTAAAAAGAAGAAGTTAAGTCGTGCAACGTTGAAGAGGATTGTAAAACTATCAGGCTTCTGACCTGGTCAACCAAAGATTTTAAAACATGAGGTTATGGCAACTATGCCACTGTCAGAAGGTTTTGAAACAATATTTTGTTAAAAAAAAAGATAAAAAAGAAGGCTGCTTAATCAAAAAATACTGAACTTTTTCTTTCTATTTACAAGTACTGATATTGTGTTATTCTTTAAAGTGTGCATATATGCCCATGTTCAAAGACATTTTGCATGTTGGCAAAGTTATCCAATGTAAATATTCTAGATTTCTTCCTGTCTGGGTCCCTAGAGGTTCTGTGTCATCTGTTTTCTAAAGAAAAGAACGAAAACCAACGTCTCTCCTGCGAAACGGAAGACGAAACGCTGACTGTGCTTCTAAATGCCACAGTTCCGTTTTCTTTCCCCCTCAATCCCTCGGCTGTTCACTTACAGACTGAACAGAAACTCGGCCGGACTCCCCTCGTTGCTTGTCAACCTGTCAAGAGTTTGGCCGGTGGCTTAGGTCTATCTCCAAACTAACTTAAGCTCTATGCACGCCTTTTTGGATTTCAAAAGGAAACGCATCTTGACCGAAACACTATGATTATATACAAGCACCTGGCAACCAAGAGTCCCTTAAAAAAAAATAAAAATAAAAACACACACCTTGGGAACAGTACCTTGAGCTGCAGCTCCCAGCAAGCAGCAGAGAGAGCATGCCACTATCCTCCCCCCCAACCACACAGTGCAGTGTCTACAGTGCCTATACGATGTTATGGTCAGAGTTCGGTCTGGTCACCGTTGAGAAGGTCAAAGGGCGCGGGTGGTAGAAAGGGTTAGATCTGGCCTTTCACTCTTCTCCAGTTCTCTTGTCGTCGCAACACGGAGGAAAAAATCAAGACACAGAGTGGAGCAACTTTCACTACAGTAGGAGTCAGCTGGCAAAAACTGTTAACTCACGTCATACCTAAAAGTAAGCTATATACAGTACATAATATGCATTTACAAATATAGATCTATATATAATGAAAACTTCAAAACAGCGACTACAAATATTTATTTTTTTTGCTCTATCGCTCTATATGTTAACTCGTATATCTGAATACAAGTATATTGTATAGTATACACCAAGATCACTTAAAGCAAGGAAAAAGAAAACTGTTTATTTTGGCTAAGAATTCAAGACTGAACAGTGTTGAAATATATATGGTGTGAAGTGTGTCCTTTTTTTGTCACTGCTTGTATGAAGATGAAGATGTTTTTTTTTGTGCTTTACCTATGTTTATACGTAAGATTCGTTTTCCGCATAAAAAAAGTGTACATAGAATGGAGTCAACCAGTGCCAACATATTTTAAAATCTACAAACTGCGCCTGAAATTTTAAAAATTCAAAGTTAAGCACTTATTTTAAATTCCAGAGGTAGTATCATGTAACATATGAATACATACTGTATCAACTAAACTATGAAAGAACAATTAGTTAATTTCTATGACTTGGCTTACTGTAAGCATCTGTGCTAGGTCCCTAATGCATGTTTGATGCTAGAAAGTAATTTTTTTTTGTCAATCAACCATGTTTTGCAAAACGCCACCAAAAGTATTTGAAACTTAATGGTGTTAAAGATTGATCACAGCAAAACGATCATATCTATGCTTACCCCATGTGGTATTGAATATACTTTCAGTTAACCTCATCAAACTTTAAACAAAGTTTTCTAGCTGTAAAGCTAATAATCATAGTTTAGAGCAACTATGAAGCAATTTTATTTAATTTTTTGGACGGGAAATGAATACATTAAAGGACATTTTTAGTTGCCAGCATGAGGATATCATTCAAATGAAATGAGTGGTAGTGGAGTCATTCTGCAATAACATAGCACTTATGCGTTGCATTGATATTATGACACAGAAGCTAGCATGAAGGCTTTACTGCCAAGTTTCATACATTTCCTGCAAATTTGAATATCATTTTCATGTATTGATGGATTGTTCTCCAAAACATAAGCCATGTCGGAAAAGTTGCTTGTATGTATTGTTTTGATTGTTCTCCCAACTGTAACACTACATAGGACATAATTGTGGTGTGTTTATGCCTTTTTGTGTAAAACAAGTTAAAGTACAAAACATGCACGTTTTACACGCTCCATGTGTTTTCCAATGTAGGCAGAAAAACCTAGAATGTTTGTGAACAAGCTACTATGCCTGTACAGGACCTTGTATTTTGATTTGCTATACTGTATGGCTTCTTTATTTTTCAGAGAGAAAAAAACACAATAAAAAGCAATACAAATCACAGCAGTTCCATGTATTCTTGTGATTTTGAATTTAATTTAAACTCTTAATTGGGTTTGTTTTTTAGCAAGGTATGAAATGCCAGCATTCCCCACTACCCATGCTCCTATTATGACTCTTACATACTTAGCACAACTCGCAAAGCTTATTCTATAGGTTAACGTTGTACTTGAATGCATCATCCAGCAGCCATTCTAATCTCTGGGGCCATTGTTCTCGTCTTACGCTTAAATGTCATAAACCATGAAACCGTGATCCATGTGGGTGCAGCTGAGTGTCCAACTAAGGAACTCGGGCATCCAGACCACTGCCCTACGTCCGAGGCAAGTGAATAAAACACACCTTCTACCTATATGATGCTTGGCGTGTGTAGATAAACACGATGGCCGAGCCAGAGGAATCAGTGCGCTGTTACATTACCAACAGCAATGGCAATATGCCTAATAAAATGTATGGATGTGTGTTGATATTTTATTTGGACACTAGATGTCAGTATTTCTCTTTGAGACCGGTCGAGGGAGAGGAAGGGGAGAGGCTTGTGATTGAATTCATTTAATAAAACACGGCAGGTTACCACATTCCTCACACAAAGTTTAGTATTTAGTATATTACTAGTGATTTCTGTTTTTGCTGCATGTCTGTGTTTGCATGTGTGTGTATTCATGTGTGTGGATGTGTGTGTCCTTGTGTCAGTGTATATGTGTGGATTTGTGTCTTTCACACCAAACCAGCAAGCCCCTGTTACCCAAAGAGAATACTTCTAATGGCACCTGTGCTCACAATAGGCACAGAATACCCCCGTGCAGGAAACATATCTCAAACGTGCACTACTGTCTTGCCAACTGGTAAACTGTACTGGTCCCATTGACGCATTCTGCACCAGTATGTAGCAGTATGGCTCATAGGGTGGGGGATAATCCTTCTCTTTGGCAGAATATCAATGTGACTCTGGAAAATGGCAATTTGCTCTCCACAGGGGGTCTCCATGACAAGATGTCGAGAATTAGGCAGCCTAAATGGAGAGCAGGGCTGTGTGAGGAGATAACACCTTTAATCTGAGCGGGATTTGGGAGGCCGGGGTGGAAAAGCTGAAAATCAATATTTCGTCTGGTTAGCTGTAATCTGGGCGCAGCAACAGGTGCTCAGTTTGCCGCTTGCGCCTCTCATTCACCGCCTGACTTGGAAAAGAACATCATGCGTCGTGTGCACCATGTTGTAGAGATTATTCAAGTCTTTACACAGAAACAGTGCTATTCAGATCGATCTATCTGGCTTACTATCTATATCTCTGTATCTCTCTCTGCCTGTCTGTCCTAAAATGTTCTATTGAAGCATTTGCCATTCAAAATTCTACTGTATCTAATGGCAGCCTGGTCTTGCCAGCCACATGGCTACAACCCCAGGCACGGTGTTCACACTGCTGCCTGAGGCTCACTTTACTGCAGGTCTCTTTCCAGCACTATGATCGTGTTGTCCATTTTTAAGTAAGAACGAGTCCTCCAACTCAACTCAGAAGAAGTGCTAGACAGCAACAGATTTATGAATTGAAATGTGTATTTTGGCCCTTAGTGTGTGTAAGTGTGTGTGTGTGTGTGTGTGTGTGTGTGTGTTTGTGCATGTGTGTGTGTGTGTTTGTGTGTGTGTGTGTGTGTGTGTGTGTGTGTGTGTTGGAGCTGACAGTGATACGGTTCTCCTAGGTGTCCTGTCCTGTGACCGGTAGGTCTGACTCACTCCCAGAGCGAGACTTTTCCATCTAAAGCTCCCAGAGCATCCCAAAAGTTAAGGCCGCTCCGAGCTGCTCGTAACGCTTCCTCCACTCCGGGTCCAACTAAAAATACCTTTTCCAGGATGTTATTGCTAAGCCTCAAATGCGTGCCTGGCCTCCGTTAGGGATGTGTGTGTTTTTTCTGTCCCCCTTCCATAAATAAGAGAAGGGTGGAATTGCACGGAAGCACAACATTCTAATCATTTAATAGCGCATTCCCGGCGAGATTGTTATTACTGATTTGAGCCTCCGAACGGAGATTGTTACTACCGATTTGAGCTCCCATACAAGGGAGGCTTGAGCTGTGGAGTCCGAGGATAGCCTTGCCAGTTTAAACAACGTGTGATCCGGGAACCAGATAATGTGCGCCGCGTTGGAGATACTTTTGCTCTGTTGAACCGCTGAGATTTGGATCTGCCTGCTCTTTTTCACTAGAGGCCAGTCAAGTCTAAGCCCACGTATAAATAGCCCCGGGAATAACAGGGCAAAGGTTGGCCCCAGCAGCACATTTGGGGCATGGAGTCCGGAGGGAGAGGGAGGATTGAGTGTCCACGCCACAGCCTCTGTTAAAGTGAGGAGAGAGGGGGGAGGGTCACCTGAGTTAGTCCTCTGGGGAGGGGGGGGGGACCTCTGCAGATGGAGAAAACACACCTGTTACCCAGATTCATGCGCGTGCACCCACCCCCACACACACACACACACACACATACACACACAGATCCGTTCTCTTAAGTCCTTTCCCATCTGAAAGCTTACCCCTTCATACCCCTGGTCCTGTCCGGATCAGGTGTCCTTTCCCGATCTCACTTTACAAGCTTGTGGAAGCCTAGGGTTACTTTTCCAGAGTCTGTGGCACAGTACAACAGCCTGTGACCACTTCTTCAAGAAGCTACCCAATCACACATGGCACAGTAGCTGGCAGCAAGGGCTCAGAGGATGGATGCTGCTTCTATTTCCTTAACCAAAGCCTGTTTTGCAAAACGTTGCATGGCCTTTGATGATAGAAACCCTGCATTGTACTATTCACGTGTACACCCCCCCCCCCCCCCCACACACACACACATACACACACACACACACACACACACACACACACACACACACACACCCATGAGTCGCTGCCCCGCCCCCATCCCCACCAATCAGCTTGGGGCTCCAGCAGCCTGTAACAGATGGCTGCGGGGGTCACCAAGGGTTACGAGGGTTCTCGCAGGGGTCAAGCCAGGTTAGGCCGGGGCAGGGGGGCATTCATAATTGTTGTGACATGGCCTCTGCCTGTCAGGGTGCGTGCATGTGCAGCGCCACTCTCTACCTTTTTTCTTTTTTTTTCTTTGCTTTAGCATTCAGGACAAGGGGCAATGTTCTGGTTCCCCATGGATAAGACCTCTGCCAGGTATGTTGTTCACTTTTCCTACTACAAATGAAATCACCCACACACATAAAACCTGGGGGGGGGGGGGGGGGGGGTCTTTCGCCCTTTTCATGAAGACGAGCCAAGTATGTTGCTCTTTTGACCCCGGCATGAGACGGTAAACACCGCAGCCTCGTAAAGCCAACAGCCCCACGTGCTCTCGACAACACCAGGTGCGCCGTCTTCTCAATCATGGACGGCGGTGTCGTCTGTCCGGTTCGGACTCCTCCTGGCAAACCCACCGCGAAGGTAGCCTGCCCTATCGAGTGTCTGTCTCGGATGGGGATGGAGGGGGAAACGGGAACAAAATGAACTCGAGTCTACCGGAGCCTTGGCTCGGAACGAGAGGCCCGGCCCATGCGGATATCAGGCACATTGAGACGGGGAATATTCCTCAATATAATAAGTGCCATTGCTGTTGCAAGGTCTGCAGTCAGTCGTTGGTGTTTCTGTTGAGTAACTCAGACGTTTGTGTCGCTCCTTTCAGAAGTTCTGCTCTCCGGACCCAGAGTAAGCTGTCTGGGGTTTTAGATTCCTCGATTACACTGATCGGAAAGGCGAAGGCGGGCAAAAAAAAAGCGAAGGAGATGAAAAAAATAAAGGGTAGCTTACGAGAGGGCGGGCAGATTGGTTACTGATCTGGAGAGCACTGGCTGTGCCCAGCGTTTTGCCTACAAAGCGTCTAGACACGAATCGTCACCTCGTCCAAACCCTTCATCTGAACCTGTGAACCTCCGCCTCTCCCTCGCTCCCCCACGCTCCCTGTTCCAGAAGGCCTCTTAGCCTGCTTACACCAATCACGACTTTCATCGCCGCATTCTTTCCAGCCTCGGAAATTTCAGGAATGGGACAAGCGGCCCGATCCTGTTACCGTTACGCTGTAGAAACGGGGGCCCGGGCAACCCGGGGCCAGGGCAGGGAACTCCCTGACACCACGACCACATTCACCCAACGTATGGAACGGGAGACTCATAAGGAATGCCCTCAGGAAATAGTGCCCCCCTCTGTAACGGTAGAAAAAAAAAAAAACAACGTCTAATTTCACTTTAATGAAATGTGAGGTAGCACCAAGGTCAAACCAACTATCAGCATATCTGCCTTACGGCAGTGGATCTTTGATGGCACCGTAGGGCTCGACGCGTCAGCAGACCGAATGGATGTGGTGCTCCCTTTCCCCCCCGGCACATGTGTCTCTGCCCAGGGTGGTGGGAAACGTCAGGGTTGTCTGACGAGGCTGACGAGGGTGACGAGGCTGACTAAGGTGACTAGGGTGACTAGGGTGACAAGGCTGACTAGGGTGACTAGGGTGACAAGGGTGACTAGGGTGACTAGGGTGACGAGGCTGACTAAGGTGACTAGGGTGACTAGAGTGACAAGGCTGACTAGGGTGACTAGGGTGACGAGGCTGACTAGGCTGACTAGGGTGACTAGGCTGACTAGGGTGACGAGGCTGACTAGGGTGACTAGGGTGACTAAGGTGACTAGGGTGACAAGGGTGACTAGGGTGACTAGGGTGACGAGGCTGACTAAGGTGACTAGGGTGACTAGAGTGACAAGGCTGACTAGGGTGACTAGGGTGACGAGGCTGACTAGGCTGACTAGGGTGACTAGGCTGACTAGGGTGACTAGGGTGACGAGGCTGACTAGGCTGACTAGGGTGACTAGGCTGACTAGGGTGACGAGGCTGACTAGGGTGACTAGGGTGACTAGGCTGACTAGGGTGACGAGGCTGACTAGGCTGACTAGGGGGACTAGGGTGACGAGGGTGACTAGGCTGACTAGGGTGACTAGGGTGACGAGGGTGACTAGGCTGACTAGGGTGCGGGACAGATGGTGGCCTCGGCAGAGGGGCAGCCCCACTTGGCGGTGGGCATAACGGGCACACGCACCGTGTTTCAGCAGTGCCATCCAAACCTCAGCTCCCCCTTCTTGCTATGGTCAAAATGAAAGAGCAGCTTCCTATTAAGATACACGACCCTAGTCTCAGGCGCCGTTGGGAACCCTCTTAACCACCTCCCTCCCTCCTACCGAGTTATTTATTTGGACCTTTCCGCTCGTTTTTTTTACCCCTCAACTCAAGGGAAATGTGGGACAGGGCTATGATTAACTTTTCACTTTTACAAACAGGTATCATATTATATACAAGGCGTTACCCTAGCCTTTGTTTGAAAGCAAAACCTCCACGTCCTTGACAGCTCGTGACAGATTTAAAGGGCATGGTGTTGGATCTCCCTGCGTCATTTGATACCGTGCGGGAATTTGCTGGCGATTTGTTTGACGGGAAGGGTAGGCGGGGAGGAGGTGGGGTGGGGGTCGGTGGGGGGTTGGATCGTTAATGAAGCACTCAGTTATCGGTTAGGGTTTTTTATTGTGGTGGGGGATTTGGAAGCCGAGCCAACGGTAGTCGGCTCTACACATGTGGGGGTCCATTAGCGGTGCGTTGTCTGAGTGACACGAACACAAACACACTCCCAGGGCTGCACACAGATGTCCCTGACCAGGCACAGCTCCCGACAGGTGTGGAAATGCACTGCGGGGGCCAAACCTCATGCCGGTGTTCCTGTTAACAGTAATCAACTCAATTACCCTCCATCCGCCCCTTCCCATCCAAACCCTTCCCATCCCCACCCTTCCCCCGCTCCGCAATCCCACTGCCAGACCAGGGCATCCTCGAGCCTGCCTCCAGCTGGAGCGCGACTACTTTCCCAGAGATATCGGTGACGTACGTATTCAAATTCACAGACACACACACACACACACACACTGCAACTGGACCCTATCGAATAGAATTGGCCATAGTTACATTGCTTACAACATAGCAAAACCTATTCAATTGTGTCAAACTCTTGTTACAGCAATGTTGCCGTGCCGATGAGAAGGATTATGGGGAGAACGTCTACTTCGTTTTTGGAACTCCGATCCATTTGTTGTACACTGCTTCCTAATGCTCATGGCTAAGGTCCAGCAGTGGGCTTTAGGGGTCTCGTGAGTGAAACTCGAGCAAGGGCGACACATCCAAGTGGACTGTCGGGCCCAATTTCTCGAAGGGAGCGTGCACCCCCTTTAGGGGTTCGATAGGAAGCCAACACCTTCTCCCTCACCTTGACCTCAGCCAAATCATCATCAGCTGGTCAACAAGAAGGGGGAAAACGGGGGAGGGGTGGGGGGGTGTGGGGGGGGTTATTATGCATGCATGTGTGTGCGGAACACCAGCTCTACTACGTGCTATCCCGAGAGCCGGAGGTAAGGTGACGCTGGGAGGGATTGACGACGTGGGGCAGGGTGCCATGACCTCCTGACCTTTTCTTGGTTTCTGCCCACTCAGTGTAACAGAGGCCAGCTGCAGGGTCCAGCAGGTGACACAACTTTGTTTTCAGGCCTTGGATACTCAGAGGACAAATGTGGAACTGTGCAAGGTTGAGAGGGTGAAGCTCACAGAAGAGATTTTACAATAGATATCGACTTTGAAGGATACTGTAGATGTGCATGACAACTAAATACAGTGACCGAAGAAAAAAACATGGTTGTGGCCAGCAATGAACAACACTGGCTACTTTACAAATTCATAATATTCGAAACTGTACTGTTATTGCAGGATGTCCGTATGTTTTACTTTTTGTGTTCTTGTATCATCTAAACTATCTGACAAAGCTGCCTCCATTTTTTATTCAAAATGTAGGCAGTAACGTGCAGTTAAAATAATTTCGCAAACCCAATGGATTCACTCTCTCTGGGTTAACGCTCTCTCCACCTTAAGATTTGTTCATTCATTTTTGGACATCCAACACCTAGGTAATTAAATGGTTGGTTCCTAATTGGTCACACACATACATACATACACACACATACAGACACACACACACACACACACACACACACACACACACACACACACTTTCGCTCAAAGAAGTATTTGATTTGACTCTCTCCAGGAATTGTAATTATAAACAGATTTGGTTTCATACTGTGACCATGACCAAACATATCTACATCTGCGTACGCGAAATAAAATAGCTTGAGATACAGTCAACACCCATAATTAAAGTATTACTCACACTGATGCAACCAACAAAATCTCTTCCAACCTGCTCCTCTCCTGTGTGTGGGGGGATGGGGTGTGTGTGTGTGTGTGTGTGTGTGTGGGGGGGGGGGGGGGTGATGGCAGACCTCCTGATCGACAGCTGCACTGTGTGTCTGCATTCAATTACTTTTGTTTATTGCCAATGCTTTAAAGTGTGTACAAAATAATTACACATGCAAGGTTTTTCAACTTCTTATGTATGATGTGTGTTTCTCTGTGTGTTTCGATGGTTACTGATATGTATCTTTGTGGGCATGCTATAAAAAATTATCGATGTGCACGTGTCTTCAAATGGATAGTGTTGTGTCTGTGTTAAGAATGGTAATTACGTACATGTTTATGTGCATGCACAGAATGTTCTGGATGTGTGTTTAGATGTTCATTGGTATGTGTGTGCTCCCTATACAGCGTTGTGGTGCCAGATAGAAGGACTAAGGGTCATGCTCTGCATTGGGGCCAGAGGCCCTGCACTGAGGAACAAATAGCTCCTGGCTGACCCCCTACTCCACCACCAGCCCTGGATCACCTACCAAACAAATGTGGGCACGATATAAGCTTGTGAATGTGCAGGCTTGTGCCTATGGACACTCAGCAAATGTTTTCCCCTCACAAACAGGCAGGCAGACATATACACAGACACACAAACTCACAAGCCAGCAATCCTGACATCTATGTGATATGATTGTATGTGCCAAACCCCTCACCTTATTTGCACTTGAATTTAACAACCCTTAAACATCTCCGTCTGAGCGAAAAAAGCATTGACGCCCCACACTTTTTATTTGCCTTCATTGGGAGATCATTTTACTACAAATCCTGAAAGATTTATACCTCGGTGAATCAATCTGGCGTCTTCATGATGGCAATGAATAAAGATTACTTATTATTTTTCTTTGGTGTTCCATTTTGCATTTTTATCTCGCCATGGGCTCCGGCCAAAATGAAAAATAAGGGCCCCGTAAACCTAAATATGGCCATGAATATGACACATGTACAGAAGCTAATTGATGGTAAACAAAGATGCCATGGAATGGGCTTTGGCTTGTCCTGTCAGTGCATTGTTCTGGTGAAACAGAGAGAGAGAGACAGGGAAGAACTCCCCGCTGTACAGCCTGAATGACTCTTGATCCTGTGAGTAAGACCAGGTGCTCTGGGATCCTCCCCCATCCTCCCACTGGCACTGTACACGTCAGATAGGGAGGGTTTCTTCTAGTCCTGTTTGAGTCGGTAGCTTCGCGCCATTACCGTAAAGGAATGTTACGTTACATTACAGCGTGACCACACAGCGCGTGTAAACGTTTCATTGTAGGCTCAATGGATGCTCATTAGAAAGCTAAACGAGTAGTTCAAATGAAGACACCTTTCTTCTCGGAGGCCCTTGCCTTAATCCCTCCAGATCGTTCCACATTCCTAAGGCTGTGTCTCCTGCAACTAGGTGATAACTGCGGACGACTGCTTATCGAAATGGACTTTTTCTTTTGTGATACGTAGTGATTCGACTTACTGACGATTGTGAGGGATGTAAGGGACTCTGGTGAGGGGCTGGTTAGTACCGTGGAACGGGGCTGGGGCCAGGCTTTTGTTAACTGGGTCTCCAACGCGCCAGAGGTGACGTTAAAGAGGTGCTAAAGAGCCGTGAGGAGGGAGCAATCACACCGGTAGACCCCGGGAGCCGAAGATGAGGAGGAACGAAAACAAAGAAGAGGAAGCCGAGTATGTTAGTCAGGGTTGGTTGGCTGTGTACACGGCATGGAAAGAGTGTCGGCTTCTGTGTGTGTGTGTGTGCGCGCGTGCTGGTGTGTGTCCATCTTCTGCGTACGGCAGGGGGGAGCTCACAGCTCTTGTGTCTTTGGAGAGGGGCTCGGGTCAGGCCGCACGTCCGGCGGCCTTGGCCAGGTGAGCGGCCATGATGTAGCAGCCCACCGAGAGCCAGGAGAACACTGGAGCAAAGAGAACAACAAGCAGCCTGGTGGAGCAGGGGCTGGGGCCGCTGAAAAGAGAGACGAGAGAGAGAGAGAAAGAAAGAGAGAGAGAGAGAGACGGATGGCAGGACGGCTTCAGAGAGAGGAGAAACCAGTGTGCCTTTGGTCTGCTTGCACAGTCCCTGGCCCAAGAGGCAACGTTTTTCCGTATAAAACCCCGTTGGGAATGTAGGCGCTCGCCGAGGCCTCGGGCTCTTTCTGAACACCGTGTCGGGGTTTGAGCAGGTCCGTGCCAACTTCCACATCAACGCAAAGGAGGCACGACACGCTTTTCTCCTTGACACGATCGCACTCGCGTTCGGCCTCGCACTCTCTCTCTGAAGCAAATGTCGTTTTAATTTTGTCCAGCCCAGTTCTGCCACCTAGCTCAAGGTTGAGAGAGAGTACACCCAGTTCGTGTAACGAGCGTCTGCGTGAAGACATTGGCTTCTCAGCCCGATGACACAGGGCAAAGCGAAATCCTTCCTATGCACTCCATGCGTGTAACGCTGTAGTGCTTTTGTGTCCTTTTAGCATGTGGTTAAATGGAGACGGCCTTCCTGGCCATCTTTTTGATAGAACAACATTAGTTATGATGTCCCTGGTACGAACCACGCATACCATCCATACGATCATTTCGGGTAATGACCCCCAGAGGAGTAACCTGTTATTAGATACATATTCTAGTGGGATTCAGCAACGGCGGAAGCTTTGAAGTGCCGTAGCCAAACAAAATACATGGTTGACAGCCCTCCCCATCAAATGTGATCCTTCCAACCCGTAACAGATCTTGGAAGTGGAAATTCTGCATGCCCTGTTAACCATAATCAGATGAAAGGTGGACTCACTGGATCAAACCTTCTTCTAGTAGGCCAAGTTAAATGACATCCTGTGCCCAAGTGAAGAACCACGGACCAAAGATGAAGTATCCCAAGGGAAAGCCTTCCAAGCCAGATATTTGGAACAACCCTGGTCAACGGACTCTAAAAGTATAATCGAATTCAAATATTCTCAGTAGGGCTGAGCAGAGATTGCCATTCATGATTTAGATTTGGATGTGTCTGTGGAATAGTGCAGGGGTTTCTCTTCCTCCCTTGCCTGTGTTCCATGTGTGGTGACATTTGAAGGAAGGGCGAGGTGCTGTCAATTCCAATTCCTTTTGTGGTATAGCTTCCACTTTGAGAGGTTAAATTGGAGTTGATTAGAAATCAGTCATTTCATAGGGGGAGGTTCTGAAATTGTACTCGGAAAGCAGGCAGCCCGAACTGGAGAGATGTTAACCCTACGATCTATTTATATATTTATAGCTGACTGAAGAAAAGGGAAGGGTTTCTCCCTCCACATCCTCCCTCAAGAGTCACCCTTGCATTCAAGAAAAGGGATAAGTTTGAAGTCCTGTTTAAAGTTCAGTCTACCAGGTTCCAACCTGCCCTCCCCCACCAACAGCACTGCTCACTGTGTATGAGGTTAAAATACACTAACAGCACTGCTCACTGTGTATGAGGTTAAAATACACTAACAGCACTGCTCACTGTGTATGAGGTTAAAATACACTAACAGCACGGCTCACTGTGTATGAGGTTACAAAACAGCAATGGACTGAAGGTAAGGTGAACTTTGGAAGGACACCCTGTTCTGAAGCCATAAACCTCTATCACATTCTCTCAGGATTTCTCTCCTGTTTAACTGAGCTCTCTTATTCAATTTTGTCATTTTTTTTATGCCAACAGGAATAAAGTAGGGAAATATAGCAAACTGAAGGTACATTTCCTGCTGAGCAGGCTGCTACATGCCAGCAGGGATATTGTAAGGACAAATGGAAAACCTTGGGACAAAAGGTGTGTTTTCCACTTGGTCAGAAGAAAATAGAGATGGGTTAAGGTGCACAGTTTTGGTCATATATTAGACAGGGGCAGCTCTTCAAAAGGTCAGGTCACCTTTGAGCCTTCTGGAGATGTAGTGGACCCAATTCAAACATTTTCCAAAAAGGAATGTTTGGAAACCATACCTGTGTAGCTTTCAGTCAATAGTCTTTGCAAAATATTGTCTAGTTGCTCATTTTGGTCCATTGCACCATGGAGACTATAACACCGTATCCTGTGTATTGAGAAAATATTACCAAAGGTCTTGATGCAAGGATTATACATTTCAGACTAAATCAAATACAGATTCGGGAAGTGGGCACTCTATGATACTTTATTATTTGGGTCACTGTGCCCGTATAGATTTGCCTTTGAAAGGTGGTTCCCCTCAAACCTTTTTCTTCCATTTCCTCCTTCTTCGACAGGAAAGCTTGGTTAACAGTCTGTTCACTGTTCTTCTTATCTTCTGCTGAACTGTCCCTTAGGACTAAGTAGTCTGCTTTGTACTCTGTCCAACCACCATTGTGTACTTTGCAAATAGCCCCAGCATACTCTTGCTTGATCAGCAACTTCAAAAACTATAACCCTTACAAAACTGAAAAGGAACTTCACGAAAGATTTTGTACAAAATACATTTTCCTTCATGACAGGTAACAATTGCATTCTGGGAATCTGGATTTGGGTTTCCCAAATCACTCTCTCAATCACCAATCATCAAAATTATCCAAGTTATTAACACTTTATAAGGATATTCTTGAATGTTCAGGAAAGGACAAAGCTTTTTGTAGTTGCTGAACTCATCCTGTCCAGACATAGTCATTTATTCCAGACAGCTTGAGATACAATGACTATTTTCTCTCTTTGTTTCTCAGGCACTGTGGGAAATAGTCTCCAATAGTGTTCACCGGGATAGATTATTGGTTTTCTTATAAACTTTTTTTTTAAAGTTTGTTTTGCCCAATAAGTATTGGCAATATTAGCAATTGGCATGCATGTGTTATTTACCGATAAAGTAAATAACTGGAATCTGGGCCTACAATATACATTGAGTATATTCAATATACAACAAAGACTGTATGTCTATAGCATTAAACAAACTAGATGAAGTATATAACATAAGATGTAGCTTGCTGAAATAATCTGTTCCTTAAAGTGCTGTGACATTAGTGTTGTCTCAACCTGTACTGAATTTTAAACGAGTAAACCAAGCTCCATCCGAAATTCTATCTGTTAAAAAAACGTTGCTTTATGATCCCTTTTGTGGTGCAATTTCATTGTCTAACGAAACTCATTACAGTAGTAATATGACTGCTTGTTCACAAATAATGCCCCAAATGTCTATGCTCATAGGACACTTACATACTGTATTAGAGAAACAGATGTCTGTTTTTGCTGTCAGGCCTCTTATCCCATTATGTTTCAATGAACTGAAATTTGAAATGATAACATCATTACTGACATGACAGAAACATTACAGTGTTTGTCCATTCAGAGGACTACAGTCCCATCCCGCTCCAACATACATGGTGACTGTGCAAATACTGTTGGCTGGCGTGGCTAAAGATGGAAAATGGCTCGCATTCAACTGCTGGAAGTAATCTGGCTATTATTTCTGTTTGGTCACAAAGAACGACAAAACAAACATTATTCTATCATATGCAAACTATGTGGCATACGCCAACCCCTCTAAAATCTCTACTGAAGTTGTTTTTACTCTTGGGATGTGAGAAAAACTTTTGAAAGGATACAAAGGTTTGAAGGAAATGTATACATTTTTTTCTGGTGTAAAAGGCCAGCCCTGATTAGGACAAATTAGGCAAAACATAGGAGGGACCCACCTTCTCCCCAGAGGCTGCCCACTTGCCAGCCCTCAGCTGCAGTGCAGACACGCACACACACACACACACACACACACACACACACACACACACACACACACACACACACAGAAGGACCTACATACACACGCATAAAGTAATTGCAAGTTAGCGCTTCAGACATGCATGTCCACACATGCTCTGACTTACAGCCCCTCTCCCTGCTTGGTGGCCAGGCTTTGCCTTGACAGATGGTAAAACCTGCTCCCACCCCATTTCAGCGCTGGATCATCCAGAAAGGTGGAGGAGTCCCCCTAATCAGTGTGTCTGAAAGCAGCTTCTGCAGGATAATCCTCGGGAAAGGGCTGCATCCAAAAGTGCGGTTCCTCTTTTAATTATATTTCCCCAGATATGGTCTTTTAATCTTTTATCTTTTAAATTATTGTTTTTTCAGTTTTCCACATCTGATAAAAGCAACATAACGGCCAACAAACTCTGAAAGTGTTGGCTAAATATGTAAGGATGGGCAATTAGTAGAGTGTCAAAAGGAACCGCAGAACTGTCACATGGCCACGTGTGGTGTGTGTGCGAGAGAGATAAAAGTGGATTTAGTTGTGATGAGTCACATTGAGTCTGTGTCTGTTAGTCTGCGTTAGTGTGTATGTGAGAGAGAGACTGAGAGGGATAGAGACAAGTGAAGACAGTTTGGAGACGTGTGGCTCTGTGAGTGTGTGGGTGTGTGTGTGTGTGTGTGTGTGTGTGTGTGTGTGTGTGTGCGAGTGTGTGCAACACAGTTAGTAGTCATCCAAAGGGCATACTTCGAAATGAGTTATTACCATTGTGGAATGTCAGCAATCCTGTCTGGTTAGTGTGCCTGTGTGTGGGAGCATAGGTGTTTGTGGATCTGAGTGTGTGTTTAGCACATATGTTTGTGTGTGTAAGTGCGCGCGTGTGTGTGTGTGTGTGTGTGTGTCTGTGTTGTTTTAGCACTATATGGATGCTTCCAGGAAAGACACAGTTGAACTGTGTGAGGTGTGAATTTGAAGGATGAACTACTGTATATACTGTATATCACTGGCATGAAGTGCTTCCTACAGTACAGTCTCTCTCGCTCTCTGTTTCTCTCTCTCTCTCGCTCTGTCTCTCTCTCTTTCTCTTTCTCCACCTCTGTGTGTGTGCATGAGTGTGTGTGTGTGTGTGTGTGTGTGTATCTGGGAGGTTATTGCACTGTACCAACACAAGCCGTTTCGAGAAGATTCCGAGTTAATCTGCCAGCTGACAGTTCCTGTCATCTCCCAGCAGCCATTGCAGTGGCACCTCTGAGACGGGTTGACTGATGCCCCAAAGGCTGAGCCTGGATTACCATTATTCAGGCTTTTCACTTAGTCGAAACCCTGTCAACTTTCAGTTCCACTCTGACTACAGGGAAGAATGTGTACGACGATGCCCGCTAACGGTGGCTGAGCACACGGGCCATTTCCTCAACGTTACTTTTAGAGATTCATCAAATATTCATGTTGTTTAGGCGTTCGCAAATCCAGGTGTCGTCCTCATCAAATTGTTGCCTAGCAGTGTTTTTGACAAGTCTGCAATGCCTTAAAGCGAACCTCTAAAATCCCCCAAATCCTATTTTTAGAGAAGAAACCGTGCCCATCTGATAAGTAGTGAACAGACTGGATGTGTTAAGACCTACCCATGGGTTGAAAAGGACAACATAAAAGATACACGTGTGCCCGAGCGCCGTGCCAATGGAACAGAGCTTCGCTTCTAAAAATACTCTTGCACTCGGCACACGCGAGCACCTTCACTCCAAATCACCCCCCTTCGAAAGAAGAAGAAGAAAAAAGAAACTCGACCACAAAAGTTACCGCGAAATTCTTATTTTTCTTCGTCCTCATAATTTCCAGTCAACTTGTAATTCATCATGTTGTGTGTGTGTCAGCATGGAGCCGGGCGGCTAAGGAAATGGTTTACTCCTTGTTCTATTTTAGGCCTGGTATTAAGTGTTCCAGGTAAGCTTCCAAACTTTGCTTACTCAACCGTGCCAAACATTTACCAAAAGTCTGGGAGCTTGACACCTGTGACCAAGTCACCTGCCTCTTAGTGTTATCCAAACAGCTTGCTGTGACTCAGGCCACAAACTCATCAGTTGAACAGTAAAATCAGGTGTAAAATCATGACCACATCATTCAAATTCACTTTGCTTTCTTTGATGTGTTTTGACTTCTTAAACGTGGTGTTTTTGCGTGTGTGTGTGTTATCTAGAGAAAGATTGTGTCTGTGCGTGTTGTGGTCGGATATCAGAAACTACTTTACTAGTTTAGCAACTCGGCCAAAATGTGTTGTTGACCTGTTGTTACGACAGTTTTCCAGAGAATCAGCACATGAATGTTTGCAGTTTGAACTGGGAGTTTCAAATACGTTTCTGAATTTCAAGGTCCTCACTTTTGGAAATAATTTGGAACTGTCATGTCTACATCATTGACATCTTGTGTTGTCACTAAGAGCAACTGTTAAAGAAAGTAGTTTTAAAAAATGTGATGTTTATATTCCATTCAAAAAAATTCAACTAGATAGTCAAAGAAATATGTGGATTCCAAACTGTAGTTTCCGATTTTAGTATTTCCCAACGTATACAGCTTTTATCATCCCAACTTAAAAGCTAAGCATCAGCGATGTTAAAGTACATCAAAGTAGTGCAAATTTACAGTCAATTCTAGCCTTCTCTGTTGACCAGTGGCTAAATACTTTAACTGAAATAGTTCTGCTTTACTAGCAAATTATAGCCTAGATACAAAATGGCAAGGATTATGAATTAATCCATCCCTACAGGGCAGGCTCAATTCCACACCTCTACAGTAACTCAGGCTACTGATGCCATACTTTGAAAACTTGCTCATCTCAATCCTCGTAAAGGGTGCCAATTCCCTGTTGCCCATAGAAGCTTTGCATCACCATATTTCTATGGAAGTATACTGTGGGTGCCACTGCCAACCCACAGGGGTCTGCCTCCTGTTACTCCCCACTTTGTGTAAACCCAATCCTTTACCGAGATTTAACAAAACATCTATCAGTCGCTGGTCTGGGTTTACGTCCACCATAATCAAATACCCCCCCTTCCCCCAGACTAGACAAAACACAACAAGAGGGAAGGGGAAACGTGCGAATTCTAGATCCACTCTAGAGGATTTGGAAGTCAACTCCTCGAAAATGTAAGGGGAGTGAGATTTTGCAGCAGTGTGCAGCCTTCACCTCGTCCCCACCTGGATCTGTCTTCAATCAACTGTCGTATTCCTGTCCAGCTGGTGGACGCTCCGTCCCGTATTTTTCAAAGTGCTGTGCTATTTGAAGCTTTTGACTCTCGGCTAAATCGAGGATGCATCATACTGTCAAGGAATAGCTTTGCCATCCACCATAAGCCAGAGATATAAGATATTATATATTCATAATATACTTTTACATCATGGCTGCCGTTGTAACAGCGGTTGAGTATAGCATTATTTCTCTAGGTCGAATGGTTACAACAGCATTGTCATAGTGTCCGAAGCAAAGATGGCTCTGTTATGGGCAAACTAGTTCCTGCAAGTATTAAAAAACCTAGTATATCTGCTTCTACAGTAAGTGTACAATGATTTATAGTGTGCATCTGGATACATTTAAGCCAAAAAACGAACTAAGGGAATCTCAAGGTGTGGTTTATCAATCTTAAGTATAGCACGTAAATGGAATGTGATGAACGCTGTCTGCAAATGTTCTGACAGCACCGCTGGCATGATTTGCTCCCCGACGCGTTGCCCCACCCTGGCTAATGCATGGGATTAGCCTTGTAATATCTGTGCTTAAGCTTTTAAAAAGGTTAAGGCACTGGGCAGGAGCTCACAGATACTCACAGACCGTCAAAGCTACCATGTTCACATTTTGCATGGAATAAAAATGTCTCAGTAAAGTCACACATATGTGCCGAAATATTGAGTCCATGACCAAGAGATGAGAGAGGGTACGCTCTTACTGGTTTCCCTAAACACCCCCAAGGTAGGCGTCCAAACTAGTGCCAACGTATTTCAAAAAAGAGAAGGAGGAACATGATGTGGAATGGCAGATAAACAAGCCTTTAATATAAGCTGGCCAAGATGTCTGTCGATGGATGAGTGTGTGGCTCGAGGACAACTACAGTAGCTTGGCCGTGAGGTTTGTGGGAGGATGGAAAAGAAAAGAAAAGTATGGCTGGTCGCATGAATGGGCTGACATTTTTTTCCTCTTCTCTGGACTCTCTCTATTTTTCTTTGACTGGCGTTTCTCAAAAATGTTGGGAGCCAGCCAGCCAGACTTCTGAAGGTTAAAAGGCTGTGCTAGCCAGACAAGGTGGGGATGCATGGTCAAATGAAAAGCAGGTGTCCTCCTTTTGAGCTGTCAGTCATGCACGTTAACTCCTTGTTCGAACCCTCGCCGTCTGTGGTCCCACATGTTGAAGACTCTGTCACCCAGATCCAAGAGCCAGGCGCTGCCAGGGACACGCCCGTGTTGATCAAAAATCTCTCCCCGTCGCCGCATACCAACATCAGTCGATGCCAAAGCCATTTTTAAACAAGAAGGCATCAGCAGGGAACTAAAGGGAGTTTATAGACGCAGTAAATACACGAGAGAGCGGTGGTTACTTAGTTTATTGGCCTCGTGATTTATCTGCTGAACCATGAAACCATCTCCAATCTGTTCAGCCCTTAAAAAGATCCAATCATGAACGCAATGGTCAGTGATCCCAAATTGTCGGAGACAATACTGTGGGGCCTACGCTGGCCAACGCACACTCATTGTGAAACTTCCAAAAGGATCCATTTTGGGCATCTGTACTGGTTAAGAAAGTTGGAAGGGAGAAAAGGCCCGCATGGAAAGCCCCGAACAATATGAAGGAAATTATTTGTGGAGGGGAAGTGGTTTGTGTTTATTTGGCTGAAAGGGACCGTGTGAAGAATAATAAAAGAATGAGACACCTCCTCTCTCCGAATCTCCATTTGGTCTGTTCTGCATGACCTAGATACAATTCTAATTCAAATGTTGCGTCAAAGGCAATATTATTCTGAAGGAAGAAAGCCATGACTTTTTAACATGAAAAAGAGGACTAGATGGAACTAGTTGTGGTTTTATAATATATTCTATTAAGTTGTTACAAAGTGTTTATTTTGCAGTGCCACTTCCTTTAAATTATTAATGTTCATATAACTTTAATGAAGGATGGTTGGGTCTCATGAACTTAGTTCTAAAGACATACAACTACAATGTCTAATTTTGACCACGAGGAAACCAAGGCAAACGTCTGAAAAACACACTGGGTTGGCTGTTGGGAAGTTCCACTGAACGCTGGGTCAAACACAAGACATTACGTTTTATCTGTCTGCTTCATGCAGTACTCCTAATGGGTAAATACTGGCGCAGAGCACACACTAAGCACTATCAAATGTACATCATTACTTAAATAAAGGGAAAAGGTTCCCCCTGGCCAAATTTGAAGCCAGGCAACGCTAGTGTCATGTGATATACTGCACGGCAGTGAACCTCTTCCAAAAAAAAAGCAGACACCAACGACCTGTCAATTAGGATCAGACCTTCATTATAATACTTGGCCTTTGACGACCTCAGCGACACCTCAACAAAACATGTGCCACCGACTTTGCATCAAGTTCCAGTTGCCATGTATTTTGAATGGGTACCATAGAAGGGGCTCCATTATGAATGAGACATGTTAGCCTGCTGTGACGCCGTGTCGGATTGCAAGCGGCATCCTGTCCCCGATGACACGCGTCTCTGTGCTTCGGAAAAGGAGGCCGGGTCAGGATGCTGTTGGTTGGAGGGATCACCTTCAGAAAGGCTCACAGGCACTCACCCCTCTCAGTTCTTTAGGCACACGTTGTCTCATTGTCCTCTAAGGCTGGCCCAAGATGGTGTCCGGTGACCTTACAAGTCGCAGTGACACGCAGCGCCACTGTCGACAGTCGAGATTCACACGCAGTTTTTTTGGTTTTCTTCTTTTCCCGATGGTGTAACCTCTTCTGTTGCGTAAGGCAACTCAAGACGTGTTCGTCCATCGAGGTTATCCTTGTGGGAGTCGAAGTCAAAACCTTTTCACTGCATCGAATGTTTCCTTTCATTCCTTTTGTCAGATGATTGTAGCGTGAGTTGAGATTTGAATTAATTGAAGACGGGACAAGACAACAAAAAAGGATTTCACGATGACGTGTTTCTGGAGACAGTGACTAACTTTTGACCTTTTCCCTGGCATCATAGGGAATGGTCCTGTGTTTGAACTATAAAGTGGACTCACAGGGAGGGAATGGGACAGTTCTCGAACTCTTGACTGGATTCAAAGGGCATCGCCCGGGTCCCTGCACTTCACTGGGCGCTCAGAGAGCCGATGTCTCATTTTCCACCGCCTTTTGTGTGTGGCTCTCCGCATTACCATCATTTTCCCAAGATAACTGTCAAAGGAGACTAATTACCCTGGGGCGCCTGGCTGTGTCCACATGCTGGTTTAGACCCACGTGTCTCTGGGACGGGAGGGCGGGAGGGGGGTGCAGGGCAGATGTGACTGATGTTTGCTCACGTTGATTGGGTCTCTCGGGCCAACAAACCCTCAGAGTCAATGGACCAAATGACAAGGCAGAGAGAGAGAGCAAGGAGAGGGATGTGAGGGGAGGGGGTCAGAGATAGGTGCGGAGCATTGACTGGAGCAGGGAAACCTAGAACCCTGGTACAGATCAAGAGGCGTGAGCAGTGGGAGTACTGTGTGTATGTATTCATGCCCTTGTGTAAAGAGAAATGGCATGCTAGAGGGCGGAGGGAGAGGTCAGCCAGATGCCCCGCTCCACCGTCTTTCCCCGGCATCCTGCCCCGCCCCTCTGTGACACCTCTTCCATGCCCCTTGCTATCTGCAAATATTCCCCACCCTTGCTGAATCATTTCCTCCTCTCCGCCTTCCTTTCTGCTGCCTCCCTAAATTCCCCCAATCCACACCTTCTATGCTCCCCAGCCTACGGCCAAATCAATGGCATCGCTCAATATGCTCAACCCGCCCAACACACACACACACACACACACACACACACACACACACACACACACACACACACACACACACACACACACATTATTATAGTCCTGTTTTTCTGTCTTCCAGTCTTGTAGATCTTTAAAATGGTTACATGCTGTGCACGTACAGATGAACATCCCCTAAGGCCCTGTCCAGAGTACACAGACAGCCTTGGAATTGTACATGAACTTTGAAGCGGATGCTGGGAACACTTCAGCAGGCTGTGTTCTATATAGTCCTAAACTAATACAGTGTGTCTGAAAGTCAGAAGAATGAAAAATGGGTAAGAAGAAACCAGCCAAAGTTTGGGAGTTTTTGTTTTAGCAAAGACACACACAGCATAGTCAACAGCTATGAAACGATGTCAGGTCACCAAGTACTGCCCACAAATTTTAAATGAACGCTGGAACAACTGTTGTCTTTTATTGACCGCGGTTCTGGAGTACCCGAACATTACATCACCAGCAATAGGAGGATGTTAGATGATAAGCTATTCCCTAAGATACTCCCTAGCTTCAGTTTACATAGATGACTGCCTCTCATAAAATTAACTATGCAGGTCAGCCGAGGGTTCCTAAAGAGAAGGACATCTGAGCAGGGCCTCTCAAAGGCAAATTTGGGTTTCTGTAAGCAGCAGGTGGTTAAACTGACAGATGGCGTGCATCCTTTTTCATGACTAATATTAATAGCAGCCACCACATGTGGGTATTTTGATACAGAAAGAATCGGGGGTTGAGGGCTGCTGTTTGTCTTTGACGTGATCTAGTCTCATCTACACACGGACATCTGCAAACAGGCCATGCACAGATCCAGGATTCTACTAGCCCTGTCATTTCAAATGTTTCATCACATTCAATCCGCTAGTTGTCAGGTTCTACCCAAAATAAGTTATATCTAACAGGGAAACCTAGATTTCTTTCTGCTGAGATATTCTGTTATAATACTGCTAACAATGCTTGTAATGATCATACATAATACATATTGCCTTCTAAACATGGTCTGTTCTGCTGACTACTTCTCATTCAGAACTGAATTTTAGTCATGAAAAATCGGTTTGGACATGACTTGTGTGTCATTAACAAAAAGAAAGAAAGTGAGAGAGAGAGAGAGGGAGGGAGGGAGGGAGGGAGGGAGAGAGAGAGAGAGAGAGAGAGAGAGAGAGAGAGAGAGAGAGAGAGAGAGAGAGAGAGAGAGAGAGAGAGAGAGAGAGAGAGAGAGAGAGAGAGAGCAACCGATTCCAAAATCCACAGGAAATGTGTGATCTCCATCCACCTGCTGCTGGGAGACGCCAAAGCCCGACGTGAGCTCCGCCATGGACGCCGTGTTTTGTGGGAGCTCTCCATGAACGCGTCCACTGCACCGGCTCCTCCGGGTGTGCCTTGAAGAACCTCTGCAAACAACAGACTTCTATAGAGTCTTCTGTAAACACTTACATTCCAACTCTTACAGAACGTGGGCGGACTCGGAGAGAAGGGGACGTTTTTATATAGCTCCGATCTATCATTTTTATAGTATCATTAATAAATCGTCTGGAGGGGCTTTATAGTGGGAGAATCTACAGTAAGCGGGGTGTCTGCCAGACGTGTCTTTTTCAAGGGGGACGGGTGGGTTGGTGGTTCCAACTCATCTTGCCTTAAGAGGGAGTTATCCGCCAGAAGGAGCAGTAATATAATAAAAGGCTGACCTAGGCCCCCTCCAAACATTATGATGATAGCATGTAACCCATAAGACCACAGTGAACTGGGTCGTAAGAGATGTGAGAAGGACTCAACTTTTATGGCTCTAAGGAGCTTTGTTTATGTAGTGCCCAAACAGGCTATTTGGTCTATTTTAAACGTGATTTGTATGTTGGCTGGAGGGAGTATGCGAATATTGTGCCTTTAGGGTGTCAATACATTCTTTGTTTACAGAAAGAGCCATAGGAAGGACCTGAGTCTTTATGCCCAAAACAAATCAAGATTAAGCTTTTCTGAGAGTAAACAGGGGCAGTGAGTCAATTGTTTGGAAGCAAGCAAACAAGGAATTCAGGAAACGCACAAATTCAGACGTTTTCACTTGGTGTGGGATCATGCTCGCACCACCTAGAACTCATGGAACAGTAAATGCCCCAGCCAGGAAAGGCATTTGCAGGGTTTACTTAAAGCTAGGACGATAGCAGAATTCGGTATTCCCAAATCTCAATGTGTTCAGGCTATACCTTTGAATGTGGTCCATTTATCAATATTAATTGATTGAAAAGCATGCCAAGCCTTTGTTATACATTTCTTTTTTTCTCATTACATTTTACCTGGCCTTGTTCATTTGGATGTCACAAAGCCTGCTGGGACAGAAAGGCATGTCACTAACTCAGGGCCAAAAAAGATCCCTGAGTTTCCTACTGGTAACAACAAGATGGAAGCCAACTTAATTCAATTTTTGCCGTTTGATTCTCCTGCATCAGAGTTCCCCACATTAACACATGAAGCTCTAGAATCTACCTTCTCCCTACTATCTTGAAAAGAGTTAAGATCTGGGGCTAATCATCTCCTCTAGTAACTTAGTATATAGTATAATAGGAAACCCATGACTTAATTAAATAAACAGTTATATGAACACTGGGAAAGAGTGCAAAATGTCCAGTGGAAAGACTACTTTCACACAGATGATCCAGACAGACATCCTTGTTTTCTTGCAAGCAAGGAATTGCAAGCATCAAGAACACAGTCCAATGTAATTGCCATTGCGGCACATTCATAGAGGTCCAGGGGATCATATTGTAATCGTATTGGCAGGCCACTTTGGAACATTCTTTGCAGGATATTGAGTGTGAGTGAAAAGGAGGTGCGTGGATTATGAAAACGACCAAACTAACATTCTCCCCTCAACACATCTGGAGGTTCAGGGAGGTCAGGTTTCCAGGACAATATCCTTGATCTCCGCTGCAGTGCTGGCACAGACCTCGCCTGTCGTGAGCTTCAGGGTGAACTGCTGTCCGTCTGCTGCTCCAGTGTAAGTGAACGAGACCTCTGTCAAGGGATGTCCCAATCACTGCTGTCTTCTTTTGAATGTATGTTCATAAAAATGACAGAGATATAACTAATGCTTGGACTTTTTTTTTTTTTTACTTTCTTTACACAAAGCACTGACCTTTTCTTTATGTGTTTACAAAAGGAAAATCGTTAAGGTTTAAACAGAGAAAATAAGGGTTCGAATCCAAAGCAATGCACCCCAAAAAGGTTTTGTGACTGGTTGGGCGTGGCGGTAGTGGCTGATTACACTCATCACAAACACATTGGGTTGCGCAGATTATGACTTTGGAAGTGCATTTTCTACCCTGGTTCCTTGAACTAATTGGCAGTAAAACTTGGACTGACTTAATGTTTCAATCATTTCCATTTCCGTCTAAGTGGCTTACTTTCATTACTGTTTTTATTCTGGGTTAAGGCATGTTAAACTTTCTATACTACTCAATCCACATCCTCACACATTTAATCCCCCTCTCTCTATAATCACAGTCTGGTTTTTTGACTGGCAAAATCCCTGGAATGCCTTTTTGAGGTTGGGACACAGTCGATCAAATAGGTTTGTGTAGTTTTTATAAAAGAACTCGGTGATTACATTACCTTTCACAGACAGGCAATCCTATTGATCCCTCCTTTCAGTCTGAGGACGGTGCCAAGGGCTCATGGTCTATGTAGTCTACACTTCCCATGCCCTGTCTCCTTGGTGGCACACCCTCCTTTATTGACATATTTAGGTTGGTAATTAGGACATTTTAGGAAAGCCGGGCCCGAGATGAAAGCGCTTTGACTTCTGGTGTGTGAGGCTCTCTGGAGCCGGTCCCTTCTTTCTGCACGAGAGCCTCAAGAGGTGGACCTGGTAGGGGAATTTGTGGATCAGAAAACCCTTAGGTGGGATTCGTTCCTAATGGCGTGGCAGACATTCGGGGGAAGATGAAGGTGCGCTGGCACTTTCCTTCACGCCGGGAACATGTAATCATGTGAAACAGGATCAGGTTGAAGTGGGGACACTATGTGAACCACACCTTATCAAAACAACATACCCCATTTAGACGCTGGCGTCGGAACACTCTCCTGACAGATGGAAATAAAAGGGGTTTTAGAAGTAGACATACCCTGCAACAATAATTCTTTCATGAAACCTTCGAAAGGGAGTGGAAGCACAAGGAATACATCTGGAGAAAAAGAAACTTCTGGGACTACTCCAACAGTAGATAGCGGAATACACACACACACACACGTCTTAAGGTGTTGTAAGGTGAACAGTAAACAAGTTTTTGAGTGGCACTGCGTGAAGGAAGGGTTACAGAGTTCAAAGGAACCACATGGCTGCACAGTGCAAAGGCTCGGCTTCAATGGCCTGATGAGGGGAGGAACTGAACAGTTCTGGATGGTTGTAAAAAAAAAAAACGTGGATATCGTCTGTCTTGGCATCTGTCCATGAACAGTACAGCTATTAAATGCCGTCGGCCTAGAAGAAATTTGGGGATTTTGTCCGACACACACAGACAGACGTCTTTGTTTCTTGCATGCAATGCACTGTGCACTTCAAGACAACTGTCCATGGATGAACCATTGCCATGGCAGCGCGCTGGTTATTGTAACAATGATGTCAACTTTCGTGTCATACTGTATGACTGTAACCGAGCTAACGAAATCCGGTTGTCGTTTGTCAACGAGAGGGCCAGGAACGGTCTCAGTTTCCCTCTAAATTGGTCTCAAACAGCTGGCTCCATGCAACTGGGTGCAGGGAGTCAATCAGACACCTGCTTACGCCAGCTGGACTATTCCAGGGAATGGAGGAGTAGGGTCCATTCCAGGGGTTGGAGTCTAACTGCGTGCGTGAAAGAAATAAGAGACAAGGGGCCTTGGATGGATTTGGGTACTTGACCATTTATCCAAACAGCTAATCGGCTGTTCATTACAGGCAACACTATTTATATTACTGTCTGTCCAGTTTCTGTTTCTCTAATAAAACTGGACTAAAGACTTCAGCAGGCAAGTAATCACTGTACTCTTTTGTATTAAAAACAATGATAGTCCATTCTTTTTTATTACACCAAAGGCTCTTTATGTCATATTCTGTGAGATATTCATTGAGGGGTGAAGAAATGTTTTTACTTGATGGGTGTACATTACTGAAGCTAGGAATTACATGACAAAGACTGGTCCTTTGCTATGGACCTTATAGTACTTACTGTGAGGTAAGGAGTGTCCCTCCCCAAAACTTTGTCTTATTTTCTAGTATTCAAGCCATCTCTCCTTGTGTTTTAAAGGGGACTGAAATTGTAATTTTGTGAATAGTAGTTACTTGTATGTTGGCATTGGTTGTATATTGCAAGGGCCAAAGTATTCTTCACACTCATGATCCATTAGAGCACAGTTCATTGTGCCCCAGCACCTATACACATACATTCAAGAACAATTAGGGCCCTACTAATCTCTCACATCCATCTATCAGTAAACCCTAACACCACCTTTAAATCCTATCTCAACTAAACACAGGACCAGAGAATCACAAAACTCCAGGCACTTTCTCAGCAGCTCTGGTATACTCTAATGTCACCAAACTGTTTGCTTTATTCAGTACACTGTATGCTTTATTTGCCATAACCTACCCATATCCTCAGGCTTAAGTGGTTTTATAAATATATCAGTCCAGAGTGTTTAAACCATAGTTGGTATTTCAAGCAAATAGAAATGGTCCAATACCTCTTTCAAACATCAAACTTTCAACAAAACCATAAAGTTTACACGGTGGGTGTACGTGCATCTGTAATACATGATAAAAAAGATGGCAACAGTCATATATTGGCAGTCATAGCCATTTGATATGTTTCACAACTGATTTACTTTACTTACTGAAAAAAGGCCTTCACGTACCTTTGAAACAAACGCACTTCTTGTTTTTAGTCTTTCAGCTGTGATATATTGCAGTGACACTAGTAAGCTTTAGGGGTTGCAGGAAGTTAAACTTTCCCAAAAGGTTGTCGGTGGCTAGACATACTAGGACATGCACAAAAAAAGCTTTTATGTTGAAATTAAATTCACCCCAATGACCTCAACAAGTTTAAAGTTGTTGTTGTATTTATAAGGATTGACTAGTTCCTTCCAAAAACATGTTGCGATTCAAAACGTGTGTAATCATTATAGGTTCAATCCATTGCTCATGTTTATTTTATGGAAGAATAAAGAGCTCTCAAGTCTGTTTACTTGATTAAGGGTTGTTCAAAAACAACTGTTTTATACATTATACTAAAGTGACATTCTAGCTGCTAAGTGGCGGCAACATGAAACCGCTCTAAGCAGTCAAGTCAAGGCAGAGAACAAGGTATGGGTTCTGCCTTGCTTAGAGACAAGTGGTGCACTTGAAACGGCAGCATAGGGGCCAGATGAAAGACAGGAGCAAGGACTTGCCGTCATTAGGAAGATTCTGGCCTCTGTCGGTGAATCGATACAATCTGGACCCAAACACAGCTGCTGTCATGGTATTTAGCTTCCTCAAAACATGAGCTGGTTTTGTGAACTGACCTTTGACCCCTGCAGAGAGCTGCTCCTGTGGGAACCCTATTGCCAGGGTCACTGTGAGGAGAATGGATTCCTGTGGTGGGCTATAACGTGTCTTTCACCGGGAAGCACCGGGCTGGGTGAGGCTATAGATGGAGGGGTGTCCTGCGCCAGATAGTGGACACACACACACGCGCCACACCTTTGGACGAAGGCTAAGGGAAACATTCCTATTTGCTCAGCTCCTCAGCATGCTATCCAAATCAGCAATAGCCATTAGACAGAGAAAAAAACTGCCACTCTAAACAGAGAGGGGCTTAAGGAGATTTCTGCTGTTTTAAAAAAGGGCCCTACTCGGCTTGGCTCTTTACTATGTTGTCTGCCACGGGCTAGCGCTCAGGATCATAAGAGCACGAGACAGCTTTTGGCAGGGAAAGAGAGGGACCGCATCAGTCCCAGTGAAAGGGATGACTCATTGGCCACCATCATATAAATCCAGCATGACGTAGTATGTCTAATGCTCTAACGTTTGGTGAGGGAAAACGGATGTGAAAGCTGTAGGAAGTTCAGAACAGGGTGAAGAGGTAATGAGGGGCGTGGAGAGGAGACACAAAAAGGAAGGAAAGGGGACCAGAGGAGAAGCGCGAGGGATGTTTATTGTGTTCTGCAACACCGCCACTCAACAAAAGGCCGACTGTGCTGGGACGTTCGCATAACACCAAGCTCACAGCAAGGGGTCGGCGTAGCCAAATAGTCCTGGTACCTCAGAACATCCAACATAAATCTACTGTAGAAATCTACCGCAAACATTTGTTGAGCAATAAAAGGGGATTAGTCAGTCGAGAATTATGCCGAGGTTCCATTACAACTTTCTGATATTTATTTTTTTGGCTTGGGGTTTATTGTTTACCCCGTTGTTTTCTCACGGTTTGTGGAATCAGGTGCTTGGCTTTTGTTGAATCAAATATGAAACTAATGTTTATCCAGGAAACGGAATAATATGGCTTGGCGTCTACCTTCCCAGAACTATAGTTTATTTTCCAGTTGACTAAAAGATGAAAGCATCTTTGTTGTGCTAGGCAAACAGTTTCGTGAATAAATAAAGCGTTTAATTAGCTTAGTCAAGCGAGGACCGAAAATCCCCCTTTCCCCAACGGGCTTGACTGGTGTCTTGCCTTACCTTGTTGGAAGAACAACAAGTCCAAATGCACACAGTATCTATGGTTACCCCAGTCAAAGCAAAGGGATTCAAGAGGAATGAACTCTTGGAATAACACATACAGAGATGAATGCGATGTTGGCATCAAACATCAGCCATGCTATGACTGGGCAAGTGGACAGGGAATCTGTCTTATCTGGTTGTATTGCCTGCCTTAATCATGGGTTCAGTTTTGGATACAGTTGGGAGACATCCAAGTGTCAGTGCTCACACCAGTATCAGCTCCCTTCAACAACTACTCTGAAACCCAGTTCCCACCTCAGAGTTCCCATCACTTGGCTTTCCGTGTCTATTTAAAAGTTAATATCACTGAAAAATAATAAGCAAGCATTACAATCTTAAAGTGAAACACATGCAATTCCAGCCAAAATGCTACTCCCAAAACGACTCTGAGGTTTTTGCATGAGAGAGCAATCTGACAAGAGGTTCTTCATCGACTCTTCATCCACCTGTTTTCCATTTTAAAAGACCCATGGAGGGATGTAGCCGGGGCTAGCGGGTGTTCAATGTACTGGAGGTACTGGCGTAAAAAGAAGGGCTTAACTTTTTCGGCTTGAATGCCCCTATGATTTATGTGTGTACTCTACACTCGGTGAGCAGGTCCAAGGGAGAATTCATATCCATGGAATGCGAGTGAGAGCAGGATGGACCGGGTGTAGCTGGGAACATACCTGCGCTGATGGCGGTTGGGACTGAGTCTTGGTCCCCAGCAAATCTGAAAACAAAAATAGTCCCCTCAAAAAAGACACAATTAGATTAAAAAGTAAGATTGAAATGTTTTACAAGATTGTCAAGCCCCACTACAAAGTTGAGCAGTTACTGTTTTACAAAGTTGTGGTTCATGGCTCAAATTGCCAAGCCAAAGGACAACCAGCCCTCCAGATGTCCATGAATAAAAAGGTTGATATCAGCATAGAAATGCTCTGGGTAATGAACATCCAGAATGTTAAATAGCAATGTATATTAAAGAACATTTACAGCGAGTCCCGCTAGGAGATAACTGATGACCCAGCAGCCTTCTTGCTCAGAGACTCGATCATGAAAAGGGGCGACGTTAGACCACATGGGACTGAAGGGGTTATTTTCGAACCCCATTGAATCCACTTTTACACTGCAGATGCTCCAACTGCTTACATTTAAACTGGCCTCTTCCACAGATTTGAACTGGGGAGCCATCTGAACTGGAAGAGGAGTGTTAGTGCGCCGGGTTATTGGTAGGTTTGGGTGGTTTAAATCTGATGGGCAACAGCGTGGTCTACTCAGTGCCATATCCCTAACCAAGGTCTACTAGTTATTGGTGGTTTCAGATAGGCCTGCAACTCTCAACATTTGTATAAAGGTTGTAATTAACTCCAAATCTACATAATGGAGTTGCTTATCTTGTTGCAGAGGCAGAGGTGGGAGTATTGTTTTCATTTTCTTGGCTTAAAAGGTTAGGGGGGTGTGCGGTTTGTGGTATGTGGCAGAAAAAAGAAGACTAATGCTGTGTGCCAGGCCTTGCATTGAAAAGACAGGTTTAGGGTTACAGGAAATGTAAATCACATGTTTCAGTTAAAACCCCAACCACATGCACTTTCCAAAGCAACCAGTAGTTAAACACTATTTGATTAAGATTCTAATAAACTTTATATTTTTTTCTACAAGCCAGGCTCGCTCTGCTCCAAACCAGGTTTCTACTTGTAGAGCCGCAAGATATGGTTCATGGAAAGGCTGTTACTTTAAGTCCCAAAGGTTCAAGAACCTAGTAAAACATGGCCATTTTCTCAAAATGAAGTGTTGAAGTCTGAATCACACAGTGCTTGGGCTTTTTAGCACATTGTGGTTGTTGTTGATTGTAGGTGCAATGCAGGAACCATATGCTAAAAGAAGCAAATGTTAAGTGTGTTTTTGTGGCTCTATTCAACCTGTATTGTTATAGGAGCTAGGCCTACTTACAAACTGCATTAAAGCGATAGCTAAAGAAACAATTTATAAGTGAAATGTATGCCGTACTCATTGATTCCTGCCAAGAATTAGCTAACTGTAGTTGTAACCATAAATGACGCTATCATAAAAGCAAAGCAAACCACATTAGCGAAGACTCGTAAATCATGTTAGCTAGCGATCTAATTCCAGGTAGAGTAGGTTTATCTACTCAATCTATCATGAAATATAAATGTAGAGCATGATAACAAAACTTTGACAATACTGGCATCTGAAAATGTTGCCATACATCAACATTAACATAAAAGTTGACAAGCGCAAAAATAATAATAATAATAATAATAATAATAATAATCTAGGACTTCATCAAACAGATGTCATAATCATTGCATTCCATTCCATAAGCAGGAATGGATAAATATAAAGAGAATGTGTTTTGAAAATAATAATTTTTGATCATCATTTATATAGTAAATGGGCTTCAAATGGCTCTGCTTTAGTGATCAATGATTTGCATTTTCATCCAAATTCATTTTAACAGAGTCTTGTTATATGCACGTCTAACCACTCGATTCCCTTTAACAGTGTCTTTACAGTTTGAATCACTTGTTCTGACCATCAGTAAGTTTCAATCTTGAAAACTGCTATCTTTTCTCAGAGGGTAGATATTCAAGACCCACAGATCTCCCTTTGCTGTACATCTGTGGAGTCATGAGAGGAATATTGCCTCACGTTAATAAAGTTAACGAAAATACAGAGAATTTTCCATTAATACGTTATGCCTAGGATAAATAGCCAACCACACAACACCCTGATATTTTACAGTATGGATGCCCGTTAACTTTAAAATATATTTCCAGTTGAATACATACAAACAAATCTTATACACATGTATACTTGGATTCACCAAGTAACCCACCCTATGACCTACTGAATTAAATGAAAGCAGAAGCATCAACGGTTTGACTTTGTGGAGTTGAGCTTCACAGCTGATTCTCATCAAAACATGTTAAAGAGGCCCTGAGAACCCACTATTATATAAACCACTTGTTTTCCTTAGGGTCCACAATTTGACCACAGAGACAACTGAGCTGGCCTCCCAGGCAGGCGACATGGTACTGACATCATGGTGGGAAGAGTGGGAGATGAGCAGGCTGTGAGGGGAAGTGAAGCCGCCTACTCCCACATTTCCAATGGCCTCGAAGGGCCAGTGCCGGACGTCATCAACAGGCTTCTTTCTCCCTCACTGCCTTCCTAAACCTTTAACAGTTGTATGATAAAATAAAATAAAAAAGCCATAACAAGCTGCGGTAAGTTTATAACAGTAGTATTTTGTTGTTGTAAAGTGCTGCTAGTGATAGCCATGTAGACTGTAAATCATAAACTCTGTTCACTCTGGTGTTACAATCCATGGGGCGCATGTCAGTGGTTTAAGTAGATTTAACTTTGTTTTTTTGGCCCAGTTTAAAGGATTTAGGGCATAATTCCTAAAAAACATGTTAAGTCTAACAGCCTGGCGGCCTTATCTCCAACGGAAAAGTTGACTTGACTCCAATAGATGGCGGGATATTGGCCTTTGTCGAAATTTGATGGGAATTGATTGCGGCGATGCTTCGAGGGCCTTGCTCTCCGCTCTGGGGAAACCTTTTTCTTCACACAGCTTCTCTTGCTGTCCGTGCAAACACGGTTTCGTCTCTGATTAGCCTGTAATATATGGCCACACGCCTGGGAAAGTTTGAAACTCTGGTTGCCTGCCTTGCCTCTCAAACTGCCACGGCTGCTCGAAGGGTCAGACAAACTTAACGAGGAAGCTTAAATGTTGACGTTTTTGTTAGCTTGCCACAATTTTAGCTACAATTTATGATTTTAGATTGAAACCTTTTGTGAATTCTAAGCTTACAGCTCAGCTTTGTATATATATATTTTTATGTCTACCAATTGGCATTGGCCATCACTACCGGCATGTCCTTGTGTTCGGGTTCACCTACGGCTCCAGTCCACCCTAACCTGTACCCGTGTCCTGTCACTTAATTGTGTGCTTACTAAAACACCGGGTTTCTAGCAGGATATATCGTCTGTGAGAGATAGACCTTCGGAACCTTCCTCCCCGCACAACGGAGGTGACAGGACTAAAGTCCACCCAGAAAGTTCAAAGCCATAGTGAACACGCGGTTTTTCCTCTCCTCTACGGGAAATGTGTTCTCCCTGAGCTGTCCTGCTGAGGGCTGAGTGCGCTGCAAGTGTATCCAACACATATGGAAACTAAAAGGCGCAGCCTTCTACCACCATCCGGGGGAACTACAGAAGACTTGGACGAGTGCTTAAACCAAACACGGTCCTGACAGCCAGGTCAGGTCCAGCTCTCTTTGTGTGAGTGTGTGAGTGTGTGTGTGTGTGTGTGTGTGTGTGTGTGTGTGTGTGTGTGTGTGTGTGTGTGTGTGTGTGTGTGTGTGTGTGTGTGTGTGTATTTGTATGCATGCATTGGAGGCTTTCTGCGTCTGCCTATCAACACAGCAACTGACTGTAAACACATGGTATAATGATTTGTGTCAGAGAATACTGTTTTGGACATACAGAGGTGGGCTTACACTGTTCCAAGTGGGCTGTGCTTGGACTGAACAGAAACCCTTTTATTTGACTGTTTGGATTCCTCTAAAAGAGTTGATTAGCAGTTTACAAGCTACCACCGTGGGTACGTCTGTTAATAAATACAGTCAACTTAGAGATAACTTTTGTCTGTGTGGGGATCAAATAAATGTTCAGCCACATTCAAGACATGGCGTCTACTTGGAATGGCTCCATTTTTGTGCAGTGGCACACTTTTACTCTCATTTCTTTTATTCTCGTTTCTTTCATGTGTGGAACCACTTTGCCTCTGCCATGTCAGCGACTGTAGTGAGTTCCATGTGTGTCCAAGTATGACAACATCCGAAGCACCATGTTGATGCAGCTGTCTGAACTAGAGGATTCACTCGGAGTTAGCTGGGTTGACAGGGACAGATAGACCATAGACCATAAAGGTTTCGTTGAATTACTTATGCTGGGATCAGACTACTCGATTTCAGCCCGGTTTTGACGCGACTGTCGTACAAACGTACGACCTCGGGGCCGAATCTCGGACGGGCGTGTAGTGTGACATAATCTGCGGGCTGCAATGTGGCGTCTGGGCTGCCCCACGACACCCTGACAAAAAGTCTAGCATGTCAGAATCTTTTATTTATTTTCCTGTCTTATGTTCCTTGATCGCCATGATTGACAATTTCTTGACTCCCCTCCCAGACAACCTATGAAATCTCGCAAGGTCGTGTAAGGCAACATGTGATGACTGGTCAGGGTCATACTTGTAGGCCTAGTGCTGCCATTTCTTCCGGCAAAGAGGGCAGAATTTATTGCTTAATCTGACATGGGGATCATCGTGAAAGACAAAAATTGAGTAGTTGGATCCTGGCATTAGAGATGGACAGATTTAAAATGTGAACATGTTGATATTGATTGTGTCTCAGGAATTAAATGACCATTAAAACACCAGCTTGGCCTTTCCTAACAGAAACCTATATATAAATGCACAGATTTTACCAACCATATTTCCATGGAGATAACAGATGTTGATTGATCGCATCAAAGAATGTTTTCAACCATATAAAGGCATCCCTCTGATGTACGTTTCTTTGATCCCTAATAAATCTCCAACGAAATTAACTGATCAGGATATTAGTTGATCCCAAAATCTCTGCTGTTTTGAAATTAAGATCTATGACTTGTGCTGTTTGCTACGTCATTATTTTGATTGATTTCAAAGTAAGCTAGCCCCGCTCAACAGTGCTGTAATCGAGCCACTAACCCTCGAGTCTGAATCGAGTCCCGAATCCAAGTCATCATATAAGCCCAGTCTGAGTCGAGTCTTATTATTCTCATATATATTGTTTTCACAATAAATAAGCAAGTTGATTAATATAGTAAATTAATATATGCTACAGATAGAGCATCACATTTGAACAAAGCCAAAAACACTGATGTAACGCTTAATATATATATATATATATAATATATATATATATATATATATATTAAGTAATATATATATAAATATATATATATATATATATATATATATATATATATATATATATATAAATATATATATATATATAATATATTTATATATATATTACTATATATATATATATATATATATATATATATTAAGCGTTACATCAGTGTTTTGGCTTTGTTCAAATGTGATGCTCTATCAGTAGCATATATTGATATTTCAAAAAACAAAAAAAAGACCTACATTACCTCGAGTACATGTTCATGCAGTAGTTGCCCTGATACAAAAACATATAGTTACTGTAATTTGCTGTCCCTGTATGTTTACTATTCTAGAACACTCAGGAGTATTTTATTTTAATCTAGATTAGAGGAAAGTCATTGATTTGTTACCTAAAGGTATGTACAGTTGGTGACTGAAGATTTAGTTGATTTCGCAGTATTATTACTGTATTCTCAACAGTTTCGTACTCTGTGCTGGGTACAGTATATTACTGTAGATTTCCCATGCATTCTGGGAAAATATTAGGCTACTGTAAATCTACAAACAGTCATACTAACTGACCGCGATAAGCAACCACAAACCTCCATCTTAAATTGAAAGATTGTCCTTGATTTGAGGGCAATATTTTGTTGTTGCTTCATCATTAATATGTGGTGAGTGGTCAATCTTAATATTTTCCACAATTTTTACCAGGACAAAGAATGTTCACCCCTAGTAAATGATCTAAAGGAGATTGAACAATCTGGAATTGTTTTAGATACTGGTGAGACCTTGCAGGGGGCAGTGATAGCAATTGCAGGTGATCAACTGGAGTCACATTCTATCAGGGGGTTTACAGAAAACTTCAGCAGAAGCAAAAACCTTTGTCAATACTGCCTTATAGATTGAGGAAGTTTTGAAAGGGAGCCCGCATAATTTAGCCCAGTAAGGACAAGAGAAACCTATGAGGACAGTGTTGAGGAGTTGTCCAAGGGTCAGGAAGTCATCGTAGAAGTTAGACTACATTTTTAACCGACTGAGACTTTTTCATGTCTGCCAACCAGGCCTTCCTCCATGCCTAGGGCATGATCTGTTTGAGGACATTGTTTCAGCTGATCTTGCATTAATCAAGAACCTGGTGTCTGTTGGGAAACACTTTTCAAGTGTTCAGGTGAATTGGAGCATATCTCAGCTGAAGTTCCACAGCAGTGATGCTAGTAACTGGCCATGTTAGGTCAGGTAGGGAGCACTTGGGTGGGAGTGCTGCTCAGAAAAGTGATAATTGCGGCTTCTCCCTATTCTTGATGGTGATCGGATCAATAATCCCTGGTGTTCACAACTGAAAACAAGAGTAGACAACCTGAACAGGAACAACACCCTTGCACGGCTAATAAAAACAAAAAGGCCTGCTGCAGCGGTGGAGAATAGCCAGCCAGCACTATCAAGAAAATATGAAAAAACAGTCAGCTATGGCTTTATTAACTGGTAGCTAAGCGAGCTACCTGAGCGAGAGTCAAGAGTCTCTACGTGAGAAGAAGGAGGAGCTTAAAAAGCTTTTTCACCCGACGGCCAATAAGGAGTAGATAGGGGAAGAGTGAACGAACTGATGATGTTCACTTATGAGCCAAAGTGTCCTGCCATCAATGCAGCACCTGCACCTAGCATGCACTAACTAAAGAGTGAATGGTCTTTCCTGTTCATGAAGAGGTTCCTGTTCCAGCATTTCAGTACACCTACAGCCATTGAACCAGAGTCAAGACACAGGCAGTCCATTGCTGGAAAAGCAAGAAGGGGGCTCCGGTTCTTCAAGGCTCAGCTGCTGCACTGGAGAAAAGAGGTGAGAGGACAGTCCTCGCTGACATCGAAAGACAATCTGGAGATGTGGACCCCCCGCCTTGCTGCCACATTGGTGTGATGCTGGCCTTCTTCAAAGACAACGAAGATGATCTTTTCCTTCTGGCTGATTTAAGTAATTGTTTCATGATATTGCCATGATAACGTCCAGGTTATTTAGATGTTAATTGAGTTGTTTCTTAGTATTTCATTGTAGGGAAATTGGACACACTACAATCAATCTGTTTAGGTTTTGGAGAGTTCATTTTTCAATGAAATCTACAAGGACAGATTTATCAGAATCTGTCCCAACTTTTCTACAATGAAATTATCTTATTTTTTGAGGACCTTGGATGTAAGTCAGGCATGACGGAACAACCCTAATCATCATTTTCTTAGTATTTGCCTTTCCAGTATGTGTGATCTCAGATCTAGGCACCGTTTTTTTTCACTTTGTGTTGACTTTTTCATACAGGTCACAACCACCCAGTCAGATGTGGAGACCCAACTTTCCTTTAAGAGGTTGTTCCACATTATTACGTAAGTCACTGTTCTCATGCAATATTTGGAGGAAGAAAGAGCTTTCTGAAGATGAAAAGCATGCAATAGTGCAATATCTTGCAAAAGGCAAGAAAACAATGATTTCGTAAAAACTGAAGAGAGATCATTGAACTGTGAAAAGATGGGTGTGTGATGTAGAGCAAAGACCTGTTTGGTCAAATAAAGGCTTGGTAAGGAAAGTTTGTCAGGCAAAGTAATAGTATTCAAAGGGCAGCTATAAAAAAGTCACCGTTGAGCAGCAAGCAGAAATAACGAAGATAAATATGAGTGGGAAACGGGGCCCAAGTTAAGAGGAAAATTAAACCTTTCTTAAAAAAAGAAACTGCATAGCTCTACTAACTTGTGGCTATAACAATTTACAAAAAAAATTATTTGTTGACAAAACAAACCCCCCAAAAATGTATCAACTTGGAACAATGCAATATGTTACAGATCTGCTGCTTATGCCTCCTCTTTGCCAGCACTTATTTATGGAGGCTTTTTCACGTTTGATAGGTCTGCTAGCTTACATCCCTCCAGTGTTCCACACAAGTATGCTGAAAAACAGCACAACGTTGAGAAGAAAGTGTATTATTATATTAATTGAATTAGAAAATAGAGAATTCTGTCATTAAGTTGTCTATACTTACTCAGTATGGCGTTGACCTTTTTCTGGTCCGGGATCTCCTTGTCCTTCGAACCCTTCCCACCTTTGCCAAATGGAACTTTGTTGGTACATTCTTCTTCGTGGCTGATGTACCCTTCTCATGCGGTCCTTGTTGGAAGCTTGCTGCAATGAAGCTAATTTGAAAGACAAAAGTTATTGCCCACAGCCTGGAAACAATCCCTGATCGCCAGCAACAATTCCCCACAGGCCTGGTGATATTGTAACTCTGTTCCTATGAAGTACTGAATCTTCAGAAAAACCATGACACTTCACAGAGGGCCTTCAGGGTCTTGGCTTAACCAGGGCCTGCATTAAAGGGAAGTAGAAAGACAAGAGAAACATTACTGAACAGTTTGACCTTAAGGAGGGTTAAGAGCACAAATTTGATAAGACCGTTGGCATGCTTATGTAGCGACTCTTATTAGCTGGCTTCCGACTTTTAGACCCCCATGCTAGCGAGAACTAACACTTCCTACCTGAGATTGAACCAGGGGTCCTACTGGACTCGCCAGCACTGGTGTCAGCGGCCTTAACCACTCGGCCATGGGAAAAGGTACCTCTTTACATGACCAAGCGATCGTGTTTATACTAATGATGGGGAGTTTATACTGGTCTGTTAGAACTGATACGTTTTTCTAAGACCTAGGTATGTCCGATATGTTGATCATTCCAAGGCCTGAAAATTTGACCTAAAGCAACCAAAACAGCGTAATATAATATAATGATTTGGAATTGTAGTGCTTAAGATTAAGGTTAAGTTATGTAACAGTGTGACAAAATATGGACGAACAGCATTTGTTATCTTCGTAACAGAAACCAGATAACCGGCATGACAAGTAGAACATGAACTATTAACTTACTGCTGCTGGATAGCAGCCACTTCTTCCTATTGTTCTCCTCATGAAGTTTGGTGACTTCTTCCCTTCCCTTGCAAGACTTACAGGCTGCCATGGATTAGCAATAGTCTCTCCACACACAGTCTGAGGACTCTGCTGAAGGATCACTGTGGGATCGTTTTCAGCTCCCATGGCCACATTAGTGTTACTCACTCCATTGGCTGGGTTGAGATGGGGAAGACAAGAGCATGGAGGAATGAGGCTCTCGCAGTATGCTGTTGTGGATCATGATTCCCCTGCAAATTCATTTGGACAGTTGTGGCTTCATGCTTGTCATCAACCCTAAGGAAAGGTTGGAGCAGGTGAGAACTTTTTGTGGCAGGCTGCCTGCATGGGATTGTGTTTTGTGTGATGAAAAGCTGTGATGCATGGGGTAGGACATTGATGTGGGAGATGCTGTGGGGGCAGATGTCATGGAGCCTGGGGGTCGATAGTTTGCTGGAATGAATTAAGCTGCTGACATGGAAAAGAATGCAGGCTTGGTTCCATGAAGAAGGGAGGCTGGTGTGGTAAGAGCTGCTGGCTTGGGCCCAGTTCCTCTGAGAGGAGTCACTTGTGGGGTGGCAAAGGCTCGGGACATCTGCCCTAAGACAGATGAGCCTGCTTGAATGTAACCTCAGAGGCAGGAGACTTGACTTGGGGTTGGATCTTGGCACTTGGAGGAGAGAGGCTCACTGTAAAACCTTCGGGCCGCCACATCTTCTCTTTTTCCTTTCCTTAAACCTTTCTTAACTGGCACACCAACATACTCCACTGTTGCTCCGTAGCATTTGCTATCTGACCATCTTGCTAGAACTTTCTCTCCGGGTATAAGTATTTCAAAGCAAGGGATTGGAGCATCATCTTCTCTCAGGATGTCAAGTGTTGAAAATATCTTTGCAGTATAGCCATCCTCAAATGTCAAGAATACAAAGCCTCCTGCAAGAAGAAGGCATTATTTAAGTTTGTATTACGAGAATTGTATTCATCCACATTCAACCTAGGGCCAATGCACTAGTCCAGGACAACCACAAGACACGGTCCTGCACTTGCAGCGCAATGTCTTGCAAAATGTCTACAGTACAGTACATTAAATGCTACAGCCCTCTCCCAACCATACACTTATGACAGATATATTTATAACTTACCATTGTCATCCTCTGATTGCTCTTTGCCCTCTCCCATTGCTTTAATTTTTGGGGTGGGAAGTTGTGCCATTTATGGACTTCCCTCAATGTTGCAGCTGAGATTTTCCTTTGGTAGAAAATATTCCATATATTGGAATAATTGCTTTAAGAACTGCCAGGGTTTGCTGTATACCTAAAACCACTAACGGGGAGAGAGAGAGAGGGGGGTTGCAGGACTGTCATCCACAAATCACCCTTAAAAAAATCTTGCTAGACACATCAACATATTACTACTAGCAATTTTTGTCATGCTTGTTGTAAAGAAAATGTTTATTCATGCCCACATTTAAACATCATTAACCTAAGATAATACGGTGGTTATCATAATCTTACATTTTTCCAAGAAAATGTGCACTTTTGTTGCTTGTGCAGCGTTTGCCACCATCTTGCCGATGTTTCGCAAGGCATTCTATGGGTTTTGGAACACCCCTCTGTTTCGAGTGTGCCTCTGAAAGTCTTTGTTTCAAGGGCCAACTAAGCCCTACCCCTTGGCCCCACCCCTCGATCCCAAGAAGAATCGTGACACTACCCCTACAAATGCATGTGCAGAACAGAGTGGTAGAGGTGAATTCGGATTGGGCTTTAATGTCGCAACAGAATCTACATGCCAAAGTCACCATGTAAAATAATGAATAATAAACCAATAAATTATTAATTTTGGCATTTCAACGATGTGCATATCTAAAACCATCAATGGGGTAAAATTGACCCGTGCGCCAAAAGTTAAGCGACGCTTTGGCAGAGTTGGTTCCGGCAGGCAACTCAGACAAAAGCCGCCAATCAACCAATGCTCAGTAGTTTAATGCGGTCTTCTTGAACTGTAGTTCACTCACCACAGTCTCCTACAAATACTCCAATGCCGATTGCTGCACCACGCTGGCTTCTACACTGCTCATGCTCACTGGAGCACCACATGTTCCTGCCCATCCACCTCCACCCTAGCTTCCACCTACTTCAGGTATGTTTAGCATATGTTGGGGGGATCTGCAGATATCTGCCCTACCCATGGTTTCAATGAGTGTTGGAACATGACCTTGGGCGGGAAAGTAATAGAGAACAGCACAACCTTGATGCCAGCTTTCAATGTATTAACATGTTATTGTAATAAACAATGCACTATCATAAGTTGTCCTGACTGAAATACCCGCTGTGGTGGTTGTAGGTATAAATGCCTGCGTTATTAATCTGGATTTATTGTGACTATATTTAACAGGGAGTGCAACAAAACACAACTTTAGGAAAAGTCAAAGGCTGGAGGCCTTCAATATTTTATTAAAACATAGATATACAATTGAAAAACTGCCACGGGTACTACTAAGATCTCTAATACTGCTAAGATTTAGAAAAATGTGAGACAAATCTGCTCAGCAGAAATAGTGATATACATAATTTGCATCTCCAAGTATGTATGAGAAGTATGTATCTGTCATACATACTTGGAAATGCAAATGAGACTCATTAGAAACAATTGTGAGATCTCTACTGCTCAGTTTAAGACAAATGTGAGAATATGTGTCACTATTTCTCCTGAGCTGATCTTGAGAAGAGACAAAGCGCAAAGTCTCATCTAAGTATCATATTTGTCAAATTTGGGTCATTTTTGGATTTTGCTTATTTTCAAATGATAAGCTGTCATCATAATTAGTAGTTGCTTGTGATAACATCCAGATTATAAAACAATTGATGAGGATAAAAAAATCTCCTTAGTCATATTGACTACTTAAGGAAAAGGAACAAAAATGACATGCGCATAATCATTTGGAACAGGGCGTGCAATCCTTCCCATTGAAACCCCCACAGCAGTCAGTCTTCTATGGATGGACTCAGCACACGATGGGTCAGGCTCTGAGCCTTGCCTTCCCGCCGTGTCTGCGTTAGACGTGACGTGAGTGCGGACAATAAGTCCAGCCAGCCTGGTTGTTTGGGTCTCAGGCCGCCCCTATTTGACCCAGCGGAGCCTGCAGTGCATTATTTGGAGTGCACTTCTGATGAGGGGCACTCGTTCGGAAGGGGACTGGCACCTTATGGCACATTACGCTGCCAAACAATCCCCTCGTCCGCCCCTGAAGTTGGGATAAGTGGCCCAGGGCGGCTTCCCCCTCTAGATCCTCGCCCACCCGTGATCTACCGCAACAACACCTACATCTCACATCCACATCCATCAGAGTTAATCCAAAGATCGATGAGAACAAGGTCCCAGCACTTGCGATTCAAGATCCACCCAAGGGTTAAAAAAAACAAAAACAAAACAAAACGATCCACTTAAAGTTTTGAAAGTTGTAAAATGATACGATCACATAAGCTTTTGGTGTCTGGCCTAATTAATGTGAAGTGGGTGGGTTGCTTGCGGGTGACACGTATGCTTGAGTCACATAGATTAAAGAAAATATACTAAACCACATATCGTTTTAATGATCTACAGTATAATTACAGGCGTTGTGGTAATACTTATTTCCTAGTACATTATTTATAATTGCGAGGCAGCATGTGTGCGGTCACGTTAATATTATTCCTGGAAATGAGTTTTGAAAGGAGGATGTATGTGTAGGTCTTAGAAAATGCTGTGCATCCTAATTGTTCACTGACATCTTTAGGTGCCAAAAATCTGGTATGCTATACAGACCATGGAAAGTTTTGTGAAGGATTCCTTCCTTGAAAGCCAACTGATTAATACGGTCCATTAAGGTTTTAACGATAGAATAGGAATTGTGTCATATAAATAATTTATAGTAATGTTGAGTGTTCTTCAGGGGTCCACTCCCTAGATATTTTCCATCACTCAAATATCTTGAATGCATTCAGCGTTGTATTGTTGACCAGACAGGACTTCAAAATACACTGAGCTGTACAACCATGTATGTGCCGTTACCATGACACCTTCAGATACATGTGCTATAAATGGAAACCACCACTTGCTTTATTAATTACAAGGAATGCACTTTCTGAACACCTCTCCACACCTCAGTGCTGAAAGCCTGCCATCAAGAAGCCACGAGGCATTTGAAGGGTTCTTGCTGCCCTACCAGTGTGCTAACACCCCAGCTAAAGTATCTGTGCAGACTTGTTTGAGTTGGAGAGCCTGTGTGCAGACCTAGATTTGAAGAGTAAAGGGGATGTGTCAAAATGAGGAGAGTGAATACATTTGGAAAACAGTCTGAGCTGTGTTGATGTCCTCACACATTCAAAATGTTCAGGAAATGTATCGTTAAATGGTTCATTTTCTGCTATCCCAAAAGAAACCCATGTGCAGATCATAATCATCCCCAGCCTCAGTAAAGCGGGAAACAGGAGGCGGCGTAGGAAATCACCAATGAGGAATGGAAACAGTCCACGTAGTTCACGCTGCTCCCAGTACCAAGGCAAGGAGGCCATCATAGGTGGGATTTAGCATAGGTCATTTGTTTACAGACTTCCGTCAAGCAACCCAGGGAGAAAATCAATTTGGGCCAAGAAATATTCCTTGAAAGACTTTGTTTGGTTTCAGACTACAGCAAATTTGGTATTTGTATCACTAAATTCTCCCAAATTGGTTCAGGGTTAGAGGCAGGAGCAATACCCAGTGACCTCAGATCTGATGTAGAGACATCATGCTTCTGGCACTTTTATTACCATAGCCAGGCATTTTTTAAAATATAATTTGTTAAGAGACGAGTGAGCTTAAGTTAAACCATGTGTACCCTTCTCATTACACAGAATAAAAGTAAAGAGGTGAAAAAAAAATCTGGGAAACATTACAAGCAAGGTTTAGCATACATGTTAGTGAGAATTGTTATGACACATATATACATCATTCCCTCTGGTAATTTTACTTCCAAAACCAGGCAGTAATTGTAAATTGTGGAATACGTAATTTTTTTTTCGTTTGGAGGGTATCTTGAGGAGCAAGCCCGTGATGATGAGCACAGCCTCGTACACAATCCTAACCGGTGAGCCTGGGTAGGGACGCTGGTCGGTTTGGGTTCGGTCTGGTTAGTCCACGGTGCTGCCCATGGTGGGGAAATTGGACAGATGTCTGGCTGAGTCAGTATCAGGAATTGAGAAGGAGGAGGACGGCTTGGTGTGCCAGGCCTAGACCCAGGTGCGGCCTATTAGGCTCCATGTGGACGTCGTAACCCCAGCGCTCCCTGCCCAGCAGTGGCCCGGGCCCCAACACACACAGAACCCAATTTAGTTTTACAACACAACAACATGGCCCCCTTGCGTGGCCACGACACCAATTAGGCTTCAAAGAATTTCCAGTTTTTACCCTCTAGCCTCTGCATGTCTCCTCAAGTCATGTGTACAGTCCTAATGGAGGCTTTTGCTTTTTGAGAGGCCTGAAAGACTGAAAGTAAACACAATAGATTTGCTCTTTTTGCTAGCGAAGCAAACTAAATAAAGCTATTTACGTGGTTTACAGGGTTTTAGGAAGTTTGCCTTGAACAAACTGTCCAGTTTAAAAGAATAACCTTGCATATAAAGTAGATGGGAGATTACAGCTTTATCGCGGGAGATTTTAATTTCATTGGCAAGGAACCAAATCCAGGTTTTTCAGATTTCCTCTGGGCTCTTTCAACAACTGTATCCAACTCACAGTCACCCGTGTCATCAACACTATTACAAGCTGCAAGGAGCTGCTAAGCTATATGTGTAGTGAAACGGGCCTCGGGGAAGAAGGACTGTCTGACATGAACTTCTGGTATGCAGCCTTTCTTCACTTCCAAATCCCTATTACTATTTAGGTGACAAATCCTGGCTGTTAAATTAGGTTCTGGTTCTCAAAGCAGGGCCAGACAGACAGACTGTTTGAGGCAGTCAGACCTACATTTAGAATCCTCCAAAGAGTGGTGATAACACCGTCGTGTGAAATGTGTAAAGCCTAGTTAAAATGGAATGGATTCTTTTGACATTTAACTTTGCACCTGGTATGCTAATAATACCCACACATAACACTTCTTTTCACATTTTCTATAAACAGTTAAATCTTAAACAAAATCGTTTTTTTTATGTATTTATTTATTTTCATTTTACAGCAGGGGTGTGCTCCCAGGCCTGCCTCTTTGCCACCTGGCCTATTTGGCCAATACCAAACACGATAGGCTTTAAATCACATGGATAGTACAAACGTCTTACAGCGTCAGGCATGGACAGATTTATAGCAGGTTGCAACAAATGTCTTCGTTTTGGTGTTGCAATTTTCCTGCACACATGCACATTCTGTACACCAAACACACAAAACATAGACTACTTGCACTATTGGTGTCAATCACGAACATGGCAAGCATTTAGTTGTTTTGTATATGTATGCATACTGGTTCTGATGGAATGTAAACAATGTTAACTTAAAAGGAGTAAGTGTGACAAAACACTTGCCATATTGTGGTATTATATTCCATTAGGTCCAGCCAGGGAATCGACTGCCCTGTCCAATACCTACCTGGAGCTCTGTTTGGCACATGAAAGTCTATACCCAGATTAATATTCAGAAAATCACAGCACAATATAAATAATGACCATTTCAAATGTCTTTGCCAATTACAAACTTGGGATCAATACATGATGCACTTTTAAAGGACATGACTATGGAGACTTACAGGAATTGTGCTAACACTACTGGAACGTTAGCTTCCAGAAAAATTCCTGATCATGCATTTATTATGTATTCATTTTTTTTGTCCTATGCATAAGCATACATGTAAACATAGCATTTTCAATATGTAATAAATGGTTAATCATGAAATTAGTGTCTTGACTGGACTGTCATTTAGATGCAGTAGGCTTAATTATTGCCTACATTTCTGAAGTCTTGGCAGTTAGCTTATTTGTTTAAGAATAATCATACAGAAGCTGGTTCAGTTGCCACATACCCGAACCTGCTTGCCCAGTGGTTACAGACAAAAATATCTACACTACAACCTTCCGGCCTATAGGACATATGCCCCTTCACCAAAGAGCTGAACACTACATAAAGATAATCAAGCCGCTTTTCTATGAGTGACAGTTTGCCATGACTTGGAAGGTAACTCCTGAGCTGTTCTCTTGAATCTATTTCTACTTTTTCATTATACAGAGACGCCATACTGCGACCTGTAGTCTCTTCTACATAAGAGGCCTGTCAACCAAAGCAACATTTGATGAATACGTACTAGAACAGCATTTGATTCAGCTTGGCTGGATATTGTTTGAAGGATTGAATATATTCTAAAATATGACAAGCATACACACTCACTCTTATGTGGAATAGTAGCTTTGTGGACAGGGAGACAAATGCCGAGCAGAAGACAGTTATTTGTTTTGATTTTTGAAACAGCAAAGAGTGCGCGAAGATTACGTTAGATGATCCAAATAAAGTAACATCAGGCCTGAAGCATGGCTTGACAGATTGGGATAATGGCCCGGCAAATCGTTCCCAGGCACGGTCTCTAGTCTGCCCCGCCGAGTTCAGGGCTACGGAGAGTAAATAATCCCATTCCATCTCCCGGACTCCAAAAAAAAAAAAGAAAGAAGCAAAGGGTTTTGAAATGCCATGTCTTCTTGTGACGACCTCTTTGTGTGTCCTCCGCCCCTTCAGCAGACTAGAGCTTTTAGACGCCTTCCCCTTTCCAAGTGCTCAGTGGCACAGCCTCAAATAAACCTGCTCGAAGTGCCAGTCCTTTTATCTCCATGTTCCTGTCTTTCCTCTCTGAATGTGTATCAGCCGTTGAGCACTAATGAAATGAGGAGTCTCTCTTTTATTTACTGTAAAAAAGAGAGTTCACGCTGATTCAGTATTCAAAGCGGGGGGAAATGGTCAAGTGGCAGCCGGCTGGATGCAAGCCATTCCGGGCTGTGTTGTGAAAGAACACACAGAGCATGTAATAAGCTCTGGTGCTGTGTGCTAAGCTGGTCCTGTCAGGACACTTTTGGGGGTTAGGGCACGGCTTGTTCTAGCTCTCACTTAAAAAGATAAACTGGAATTTGAAATTCCTGGAACTACTCATCTCGATTGTACGGGCGTACTTCAGTTCTTCCATGTCCCAACTAAAAGAATGCCACCTGATGTCTGAGTGACAGGTTTTAATGTGACGTATCGGGGACTGTTGGGACAGCTTGAGGGAATGCTGAGGGAATCGGGAATCCATAGTAACAAGGAGACCCACCTTAGCAACCAGGAATCATAACACACAGGCCAACCATAACATAAAACACGTTCTAGTTTCAAACCGCAGTAGGTGATGCATTGTGCAATGTGCATCCAATGGCCACAATGTTTGTCGAGTTATAACTCCCTTCAAACTGTTTTAATGTACTTCAACACACCCAATTTCTCATTTGAGTTGTAGTAAGGTATTTAAAAACAAATATCTCAAAGTATTCTTTATTAGTGTTAGAGAGGTTCACACATACCAGCTGAAATTCCTACTGCGAAAACAAAAAAGTAGGCCTATATAGTCAAGAGTAATAACAAAGTTAAGGTATTGACAGTTTTCCCTGTCAGTACATTCTCTACTAACAGGATATAAGCCAAGTCAGTGTAAAGTATATTTATGAGTCATCAGAACATGTTTGTTATTATTTCTGTTCCCCTGGTGTTTTATTGACGTGGCAAAGTTTCAAACCATAGGATTTCTGAGGGTAAATTGTTCAAATGTGTTCTGGGTAGTGTCCACCCTCAATCGTCTCGTTCAGTTATTTCAGCTAAATATGCAGATGCAAATATGCATAGGCAAGCAAATCGGGGTGTATCTCTCATGTATTGCTCAATAAAAAGTTTGGTCTAATAAATTCTGGTCTATCTTGCACCCTTTCCCAAAACAGTTTCACTAAAACAAGTAAATGATATGCAATCACATGCAATCATAGCCTATAGAAGCATGGTGACATTAGTATTGTTGTAAGTTTAAAATGTTTTCAGTTAACCCTCTGCTATTTTATAGACAACTGTAGTGAATGGTGGGCTTGGAACAAACTTGGAGCCAAAGTGATAGGACGTCTTTGCTTAACTGAGCATGTTGTGTAATTTTCTGTTCCTTTACATTGAGGAATGAATACCTTGTACTGATTGATGCCTATATTCACCGTAATCATGGACCCACACCTGTTAACAGCAATTGGTGTCAAAAGGTTTATTGGGTAACATGCTAGTGAACTCAGTGAACATCTAATAGACGTGTCAAACTTGAAATAAAACTGGTTTCAAACAGGTGTACTCAAGAGATTAGATTGGTAGGTGTAAACTTAATATATCAAGCACTCGGTTCAAGCACACAGGCGCCTGTCACTGCCGATGAGCAGAGCCTTTCCAGAGAACCACTTAACATTTCAGACCATGTTTCCTCCAACCCCAAAAGATGGGCTGATGTTGGGGTACTGTCTGCCTCGCCAAAATAGTTCAATAGCAATCAGTGTTATATTCCAAGTTCTACCTGAAACTGTTTTCTTGTTTTGAGTGTAATGGACTTTTTCAAGTTTATGCAGAAAACAACCAATTAAAGAAGGTTGAGACTTCAGGCAATTATCAAGCAAGTCTGTACACAGATAAACTACTATAGTGAGTTCACTCTAACGACATGGTAAATTATGATTTGTTGACCAGGTAAAAATGAGTATATCGGTCTAAACTAATCAAATCCTTCCATTGGACTCCACACATGTAACCTCCCCGTATTGGAAAGGACACGTATCCCAACTCGTATTATGATGGCTAAGAACAGACAACACTAGCCTTCAGTGTCTCAGAGAGGCACGTGTTATCTCTTCGGTGCTCTGGCCTTCACTCTGACCCTTCCCTCAGATCTGAACAACAGCTCAGACTTCAACATCCGTTAGGATGCCCAAATTTGGCCCTTTCAAGAGCTACGTCTTTAGCATCTACAATGTCTCTTTCTGTTGATTTTGTCGTGCCTGGGAGTGTCATCGCTATACCACCATATGACATCATTCTTGCTTTGCTGTCCCATTACGTTCTTTGCTCTGTTGAGATAATGTGGTTTTTAAATAGACACGGCCCAACTCATGAAAGCTATGTGTTGTCTACTGTACTGTATGTGCTTTACATGAAGATTAATGCTTATCCTGGGTGTTGCCCAAAAGCTTTATAAGCTACTTTAGACATGCAAATTATGTTGTGGAAACTGATCATTTTCCCTGTAATAGCTAAACATTTATATTTGGGTTGATTTGTAAAGCATAAGCCTAACCTTTGTGTCACACATACATAAAATACATTTTTCCCGTTTTAAAAGCATCATATATTTCAATGACCACTTCTGACTTTCCATCCAAATACAGTATACATAATAATAATAATTGCGTTGGGCAAACAGATCCAGATAGTAGTCTCCTAAGATCCCTAGGCCTCATACAGTTACTTTCCTTTCTACTTTTTATCTCTCTCGTCTGCTTTACAGATCAAACAGAGCATGTTATGCTGGCATGTTGCGAGATACTCTTTGCACATAGGGGACTTTCATCCCTCATCTTACTTCCAATGGTGCTTCTGATTTGGGAAGACAATTGACAACATCATATGTTTCACAAAACCAGCACCCAATGGTTGCAACAAAAACATAACAAAAACACAAGGGGGCTGTACGTCATTTCTTTTCTTTTCATTTTATAAGAAATTGCATTAACAGAGATCAGTGAACAAAGTAAAAATAAAATATTGTGCCTAAATTAATAGCCATATGCAATGAACTTTTTGTGTGGTTGTTTGAGTTAGAACATGCCTGAATCCACCCAAGTCTAACTATAGCTACTTCCAGCAGTTGCCAGGTGGGGCCACACCACCCACACAATCGATCTCAGTCAAAGGAACTTTAACAGGTGATGAAGGTGTTGGCGGTGAAAACTTTGCCCCTCACAACAGGGAGTAGGGAAGTGAGGGGGAGAAAGGAGGCAACTTGTTTGAATGTTGTTGACTGGGATTTCAGTACCAAAATTGCACTTAGCCCCTTTAAGCTGCACTCCAATGAGTGTATCAGCATATCCAGTGACATCATACCTAGCATTTGTAAAAACATGTTAAGTCACTTCAAAAGTAAGATTCTCTGCTACATTGAGATGTAGAATAAAATTGAGGCGTGCTTATTTGTTTCAACAGTCTTATTTCAGTCATGAAAGTTTGTGATTATATTCATTTTTGTTGGCCCGTCAACAATATAAATAACAAATTCGTGGAACATCATTTTTATGGATGATTATCTTGAGACACAATGTTCTTTCTCAAGCGATTACAAATAACTGTAATGGTACTCTCCAATACCCAGGTGGAGCTTCATCAGCCCTGTGTCCTTCCTATCGCCCCTCTTCCCCAAAACAAAAGACGTACAGGGATTTTCAAACCTGGTCTTCTACTAACACTGCCAATAAATGGTTTCCGATAACGAGGACATAACCTTTAGGGCTCGGAGCCAAGGGCCCAGGGTAACTCCAGAGTGATCTTGTCCGCAGTTAGGTCGAGGACTCTCCCCTATTTCTGTCTAACACAGGAGCAGGAACAATGAAGGCTAGTTTGATTTGTTCACTCGAACGCACCTGGCGAGGTTTACGGATCCAGTACAGATTGGGTAAGTGGATTGAACTGCATTCCAACCACGCTTCCAGCCTTCGCCGTCAGCCGGAATGGAGGACAATTAGGTTGCTATGGAGGTTGTGCAGACACGTGACGTTTTAGACTGGGTCACCGTTTTGGATGGCACAAGTCTAGCATTACGCAGTTACAGCAATGTGTTGTCTGTGTTGACATCGGAATAAAGTTTCACTGTAAACCTTGCCCATCGGGGCCCTGCACAAAAAGATAGATATAGAAGTGAATGTTCCATCGTGAGTGTTGATGACCCGAACAATTTGCCAACTACTTTGTTATTTTCTTTGAAAAACAGTAAGGCTGGGGACCCGCCTGACTTTGCGTATCATGACGTTTATGAATACGGTCTTGGTGAATAGACAGTAACTCTTCACATGAATAGGCCCAAGGCCATGAAGCTACCTAGAAAAATAAAGGCACAAAGTTTTAGGTGAAAAAAATTGCATAAATCTTTACTTTCCCTTATCTTAAAACCATGAGGTATGTCATATGCATATAGTTACACAATTAAAGTTAAATGTATATTTATTTAATTACTTCAAATATGACATTAAATGGCATTGAAGCTTAATTAAGTCAAGCACAGCTGAGATAGTGTGGGCATGATGTTGTTGACCTCGACACTTCAAATAGAAACGTGGTCATTTGTTTGACCACGTCTGTAGACCCGAATGCGAAGCAAAACATTATCATTTTTGATTCATTTGAGTACCTAGCCAGCTGAGTAAGTAACTATCAAAATATGAAAACACTGAGAGCCTGCGATTATGAGTTTTGCTTGATTTTCTCTTTGCTGCCGTCCAAGATAGCGTCACCTTCATCACGTGGTGTATGGAACGTCATCTGTACGACCTCTATAGGGAGAGCCCAGGCCACCCTGTCATTAAGGCCTGTCCTTTCCTGAAGCCGCTTCTGACTCCCTGGCTTTTCCCTAAACTGCTTCCGAGTCCCCGGCCTTTTCCTGTCAATTCCAAGTCTCTGGCCTGTTCCAAGGCCATTTCACGTGTCCCGGCCTTTCCAGATTCTTGTTTCCAGTCCCCTGCTCCGGCCTTTCCTGAACTCCCACTTCCGACCCCAGCCTTTCCAGGAGGGTTTTCGACCCCGATCCTTTCCCAATTCTGTCCCGTAAGAGAGCCTGAGCCTTTGCCCCAGTATGTGTCCTCTTCTGTAGGAAAGCCCAAGTTGCTGCCCCCGTTCGAAGGGGGCAGTTTCCAGCTCCCCCCGCCAGCCCCCACATGGAGGTTCCTGTATCGCGCTCCATGAGCCACGCCTTAAGGGTCAAGTCACACCTGCTCTGACTCCAGCGTGTTACATGCCTTTGGGTTTGGATTGAATCAAGTATAATAAAGTATAATACCAATGCGTCTTTGTCCTGTATGGCTTCCTTATTATAATATAAAAGGGCATGCACTGAGTCTCTCAAACTAATTTCCATGATATCCCTGAAGCTTCAATTTAGCAATATATGGAAAGCCATTCCACTCTTAACTACAACAAATTAACTTTGAATTCTATAAAGCTTGACAAAAAAAAGAACATAACGAAATTGAGTGGGACTTCTCGATCTTATTCACGTCGTCTCTTTGCAACCCTGGTTATTGTAGCTCATAACAAAGTATCTCTAACTCCTTCCCTTCCTATTTCTCTGCCTTTTATCTCTCTCTGACTTGTTTTCTGACCAGAAAGACTTTGGTTCTCACAGCTCTGTGTTCCTCTCTTCAGTACAGCAATCCCATCATCCCAGGCCTCTCAACCCAATTGTGAGCTGCTATTGGAAACGGATATCCAAACAAAGCACTACCTATCATCTTTTACTTGGGAGCTAATGAGACAATCGGAGGGTGTTTCCAATAACACAGCCATGGCTCCAAGCAGCCGCGAGGGTTCACGGTGAGGTTGCACAAACCACAGAGAGAAAGAGAGAGAAAGAGAGAGAGAGAGAGAAAAAAGAGAGGGAAAGAGAGGGATAGAGGAGAGAAAGAGAGACAGAGAGAGGGAGAGAAAGGTAGATAGTGAGGGCAGGAGATGGGAGATGAGAGAGAAGAGGGTGGGGGGTGAATGAAAAAAAAACAGACAAGCATGAAAGATGCAAATTGGAGATGGGTAGACAGTGAGATCCCCAGGGAACTGGCAGAGGCTGCATTCCGCCCCTCCCTAACCTTCGTACCCAGAACAAACCGCCACATTATTTCAGGGAACCAGAGTTCACAGACGCCATCGTAAATGACTGGCTTTGTTGATGGCAGCCATATTAGTTTGATATTGTTTATAAAAAAGGAACGATGAACTTACTTATGCCCCTGGAAAAGTCTGTTCCAACTGGCTCATTTATTCTGAGTCCGAGTTAGTCTTGGTATACGTACTTTTGATTTTGAATGAAGATGCTAAAGACACGACATTACTGTAGCTCTTGTTGTCCAAAAAGAAACTGGATGCGAGCTGCCTCTGGATCACAGACCCGTCAAAGAAAATCACCTGGCAACTGGCTACAACGCTTTTTCGGCCTGTTGAAAAAAAGGGATCACCTTAGTCCTATTTGTTTTGTCAAGTCCTAACCTTTCCCAGAATGTTGTCCTTCATCTTAACTCGGAGCCATATAGTGATTCACTTTTAGTTGTGAATATATTTTTCATAGTAAATTGAAACATTTAAAATTAACGTGTGAAAACCAGCAGAAAAAACATCAAATATTGTAGAACTGTAACCATCTGCTGATGGCATGGGAGAACCTCAGCTTATTACGTCAGGGTATATAATGTTTCTCTGCCTTTGTCTCACTGCTACTCACAAGCACACACATCTACGCGCACACACACACACACACATACACACACACACACTCACACACACACACACACACACACACACACACACAAACCAGTTGGTCGGGCTGGCATCTCTTTGGCTCACTCCCCAGCTGTGATGGAAGGTGTCTGCTTGGGTTCTGACAATGTGTTGCCCCTATGGCATTCCCTCTACTCCTGCAGTCGACCCTGAGAGAGAGAGAATGATGTTCTTTGAGCTTTCAGAGGAGAGGTTACGTTGCAACCTGCATTGACTTTCCCTGTTTCAGCTCGTGGTTTAATGAAATGGGCTGTGTCATAAAGGCCTTGTTCAAACAATGGGGCTATTCAACCTGGATTGGAGTCTCTGTCAGAGCCAGGCTAAATACGATACCCCTAATTCAGTGCTTTCGAATCTTAACTCCATGTGCCTGCTGGATGGGATATACTTACCGCAAGAAAAAGAAAAAGCCGTAACAGACCTAGTCAGAACGTGAAATAGAAAAGAATCATCGAATAACTTCACAGATAGTAAGCTTGTGATTAGAAACTAGGTCATAGCGGGCCGTTGGTTTATGTTGGTTAAACAATGACTCTAATCTTGTTTTGTCTATGTGTGACTCTACAGAATGAAATAGTGTTATCCCTTCAATCCTAAAGCGGTTTTGTTGGTTTTACCAGCTCCATTGTTCCAGCTAAAATGAACATTTTTTTCCCTATTACCAAGAGGAGGTACCTCAAGCATTGCCAAAGCAGCCAATGTAACCCTTTCCCACTTTCTCTCCTAGCTAATACATATGTGCTGCTCACGTAGTGATGTTGTTACCAGCCTATAAGAATGCACACTAGCTCAATTGGGATATATGAGCAATACCATCCTTTGATGCCATTTCATTTGACATCAACATGCATGCCCTGTATGATAAGGGTGCTGTTCTGTGAATGTCTCTGTTCATGCAGAAATCATCTTCATCTAACCTCCAAAATGTCTAATGCGTGGACAGGAGGTGTGGGCAGTGGGTGGTGACAGATGTTTCTGAAATATAAGACTGGCATTTGGACGTATGCCCAAGGGTCAATCGATCTTTCCCATATTCTACCACTCATGCTACTGCAATGACTTCAACCACAACCTCATTTCCACTCCAAACCCCCCGAGCCAGTTTTATATTGTCAGGCTTTACCATCGCTTTCTTTTTCTCAACTGTATTTGTCAAGTTTTTCTCCCCCCGCGTTTCCTTTCTCCAGACATAAACTTGCGTGGCCAAAGGAAATGGCTGTAACATCTGTGAGGGAATCACTGCTCCTATCACCAGCCACCCATCATGGCTGCGGACTGGGGTGTCCGTCCAACTGCCAGTCCAGTAGAGCTAGTCCCGCCCCCACACACGCAGCCAAGCCTTTCCTGACCTCCGGCTGCGCCGCTTCACCTGCGTCATCAAACCTGTAGAGGATTGATTCAAGTGAAATCTTTATGTCAACAATCTTTTTTCTCCGACCGTGATGCATGTGGTTCATGCACAGTTGAATTTTGCAAGTACATTGTGCAGTTCCCACTTTAATTGATAGTAACAAACTGTTTCTTGAGCACACTCTTTATAGTGAGACACGCTCCAGACCGAGATCCAAACAAGATCGGAACCCAGATATGTTCCTAAAATCTTTTTAATTAAACCGATACTTAACTAATCTGAAACAATTTGAAGCTGAGCGAGAACATCCTTGAGAGCTCTGTAACAATTGGCAATAGTTAAACTCACCATCTTAATAATATTAGTTCTGTAAAGAAGACCTTGGATACACAGCAATTCCCACCTTGGAGTTGCTGAAGGGGTCAGGTTTCCCTCGCCAAAAAAAAAAAAAAAGCGTACAAGGCCTCCCCAATGAGAAAAGCAGGAGCCGTAGCAAACGAGCTCTAAACCATATCAGCTGGTGGCTCCATCCCTCTGTTTAAACCATACACTCCTCTCTGCTTGTTTCCCTTTTTGCCAGCAGGGATTGTGTTCAGAATCCCTCCCTCACCCTGGCCAGCTTGCTGAGACTCTGGCTGGTTGTTTTGACTGCCTTGTCAGTCAGCTCTGAAGTGAAGGGCACACTCAAAAGAAACCCGTTGTACAGGGTTTTTACTAAACTCCATTTTGGGGCAGTCAGACAGCACATGTATGGCATCTATTTCCAAGTAGATGTTGGTGGGTTGGGCCTGTGAGGAGAGAGTTGCTTTTCTTTGGAGGGTGTGTTGGGTGTCCATCGAACAAAGTATGCATTTTATACTTTTCTTCCATTTGTGCCCAACAGAGATACATTAAATAAACACATTGGAATGATGCAGCCGGGCCCTATAATCAATAACGAGAAGGTGTTGTGGTAACCTGCTGTGTACATAGAGCTGTCCTCTGCACTTAACCTTCCGACTAACACACTCCCACTAACACACTCAGGGCGTCCCACTCTAGTTGTTCTTTATCTCTCACCACAACTGGGCGCAAGAACAATTATGAGCACACTCCTTTTCACACACTACAACTGTGTGCAACACAAATATGTTCATGCAATCAATGCGGGAGGACTTTTACATTTAATATGGAATCCATAGCAGTCACATTACAGGTTATACTGCAGGTGGGAAGAAGAAGAAAAATAATCACGTTACTTTGGCAATGAAAACTGGAAAAATATATTACTGAATTATATTATATTATATTTTGTGCTAAAATCTATAATATATTACTAGTCTACAGAAAGATCACATGATAAAGATGCAGAAAATAGTGAACTTCTCAACAAAGTTAGTGCCTTGATTACTCAAATGTAGCATCCCGCACAACTGTGTTTTGTTATGTTTTGTTATGCTTTTTCTGTATAAATAAGCAATGATTTACATGTAGTTTATATATTTATAAACAGATTACATGGCAACAGACAATGACACATAAACAGCGAGAATAACAAACACAAAGCATCATCAGTTAAAACTAAATTCAACAAAAACAAAACAAAAAGTACAGAATATCATGATTCATGAACGGGTTATTTAGCACAGAGTGATTAAGGCTAGTCCAGAGTGAAAAGATACGCTTCGAGGTGGGATTGAAAGATTGTGAATTAGAATTGTGAATTAGCAGGGGGAAGAGAGTTCCATAGTTCGGTTGCTACGCTCGAAAATGCTCCATCACCGTAGTTCTGATGTTTGGAGTGGGGATGTCAAGTTGACCAGCTGTGAAGAAAGGGAGCAAGGATGGTAGCGTTGGAGGATTCGTTTGAGTTGATGCACAGAGTGACAGGAAGCAAGTGAAGGTCCCAGAGGACAGGTGTTTTGTGCTCAGATGATTTGGTTGAGGTAAGGAGACGAGCAGCAGAGTTTTGAACCATTTGGAGTTTATCAAGTGGCACTGATAATTCAAAATGTCGGCATCGGAAAATATCCATTGAAATAGCCTTGTCCCCGCAATTCTCAAGCCTTGCCCCTGGTCCCAAGATTGGTAGAGCAAAACTTTGGAAAGCCCCCTTTTTGTCATCTCATAGAGTGAAACTGTTAGTGGACGTGTTTTTTCTATGTTCCTTGTTTGTTGTTTAGTGTATGAACAATGTATTGCTGCCAACTGGTACAGACCGTTTTTTTTATGTCATGCTGTCAGCCATCTTGTAAACTGGTGGTTAAGTCTCTTCTCATTATTCCCAGGTGTATAATGGTAAAATCTGAAAACTGTGTTTACATGGAGTGGCCCCAGAATGGTGCCCTGCTGGCACTGGACGATAACCCTAAATCTACGAGAATTATAACAACAGAACTCCCAGACTCAAGGGCCATTTAAAGAGAGGGTGTGCCACATATACCACTGTAAGTAACCACTTCCTAGCCTTTTAAATGTCAGGTTAATCCATTTCCTATTTCTGCATGCTTTAATAAGGGTTATTAAAAGAGTATTAGTCTTCTCAACAACATAAAACTTTATAAAAGATAAAAAAAATGTATCTCAAGATCTTTTGGTTAGAAATAGCATCTGTTGTCTGCCATTTCTAGCTTCTCAACACTGTTCAACAATATTGTTAACGTGTCCTTGAAACAGCACCTGCAACAAAAAGGGGGATTACCTAAAAAGGTATTTATAATGTGTTTTTGTCACTACATAGGACAAGACAAAATATATACAGATATTGACCTTTTTTTCTTATCCCTCTAGGTTTTTCGCACCTAACATACATTTGTCTGAAAACAATCAACTTATTTCCTACAAACGCCTTCACCAAGTGATGAGTTGGGTAGAAAACTGCACAGAAGCATTATGTATGCAAGGGACCATAAGTATCACTTTCAGTGGAAATTTTTATTTAACAGATTAATATTTGATATTAGATATATCAATAGTCAAAAGTGTTATATATTAAAATTATTTTAAATATGCATGTCATATGTTTATATTTATATTTAAAATACATGTCCCACAAGTTTCGTGAACGACGAATATCAATCATTATTTCTGGACAGATTTTTGCCTAAGCTAGATTCAGCACCAGAAGTTGTCTACGAATCGCAAGTGCAACATACTTTAACTATATTAGACAATTTACAATCCCACATTGGCTGGTAAAAAGTAACATAAAACCACTCAAAGGAAGGAGTTTCAAATATATTAAGGGTTATTTTGTAAATGGACACTAGAAGAGGAATATCATGACCTTAAATCAAAAGAATGTCTGTTCTATAAATGAATTCCTTGAATGAACAATAGTGATCCCACCTTGAAGTCTCAGGACAAACTCTGAATCATTTTATTTCTAAGGACAGATTTTTTGTCGGTGTGTCCATTAAGTAAACTGGTTCTCGATGCCAAGCAAAGACAGGGAACATGTTTTCAAACTCCAAATAAAAGACACCGGTCTGGCAATTCAAAACTGGAGTATATGCTTTTACTACTGACCATTATTCTACAGGGGTGTAATCATATGATTAGCAGTCATTACAACCTGCATTTTCCTTCTACCATATTTTTTTTACTTTATTTACCAGAGATGCCAAATCGTGGTTTACTTTATAACAATCCAGAATGTGAGTTGCATTGGAGAGGCACGTATTCTGTCAAATGCCACAACAGCCATTCACCTAGGCCATGGATGTCAGTGTCAGTTTGGAGCTCAGACTGTCCAATCCATGTCAGCAGCAACCTACTAATTAACTTGTCCGTGTCATAACCAAACAAGACGTTGATGTTCACAATAACCAGGCATGGCAGTCTCTGCTGCTTTCATACTGAGGGCCTGAAAGCAAAAGCAAATCTCGAAGGAACAATAGCTGTCAGACACCGTCTAAACAACCACCACACCCTCCAGAACTTGCTGACCCCCAGGTTAGAAAACACAGACTTCACTAAGTCAACTTGCCCGCAGTTTCGTTTTAAGGTCTGCAAGCCGTTCTGTTGACACAATCTCAAACACACACAGTCTCATGCTCACACACACACACACACACACACACACACACACACACACACACACACACAATTCAAACACGATGGGGCTTAAGGGAGATGTGTGCTTTTTCAGAGAGACATTGAGAGTTGAATAGCTTTGCAAACTTATCAAACAACACCTGCAGTCTGGGCCTTTCAAGTTGGTGTGGAAGCATGGCTGAGGGAGAAAGGCAGAGTGAGAGAGATAGGCAGAAAAGGAGAGGGGAGAGAGAGAGAGAGAGAGTGTTTTGGCAGTGTTGCAGGCCTTAATGAGCTGTGATGTAGCACTGTAGTGTTGAAACGAACATTCAGTAGTACTTTGGTAAGATCGTTACAGTCACCAACCACACACACCGACACAGACCTTATATATCTACTATACAGCCATGTGCTTAAACACTTCACCAATGAGGTAATTTTGTGTGAAAATGAGTTCTTAGTGTTAAATCATGAGGATTGCTGATTGACTCCATGTAAGGAAGACCACACTACAACAAAGCAAGCACTGCAGATAAAACAATCAAACATTTTGGCTACCTTGCACGTCACTTACTAGCCCACCCACATTTCCAAACAAGTTTTTTTTAATACCCAGAACAAAGTATCCAAAACAATTAAAATGTTTATTTCTTTGTGACTGCATTAAAGCTAGGAAGTTATAAAACATGGATACTCAATGACTGTATGGCAGATTAACCTTCTAACCAACGTTGCGAGATGTCCCGCCCGCGATCACATAATTTCAGTAAATGTAAGTAAGCTAAACTCGGCAACCAAGAAACAACCAACCAACAAAGTGAGGCCATTAACAATAAAGAAGAAAAAACAATATTAATGTGTGAAGGATTAACAGGCTTGCCATATACATCAGCCAGGCCATGCACTCGGTAAGGTAGTCCTGGGCAAGTCTACGATACCACTCTGCAACAAGGACACTCCTTCAATTTAAAAGAGCTTGATAAATGGAAAATGTCAGAAAGTCTACCTAAAAAAAACACACTGGACGGCCAAAGCTAATACAGAAAAGTATTGCATCTCTCAACCGCTTTCAATTTTACTAGACACCCCCATCGGACTTATAGGCACTGAGTGTTGAACAGCTCACAGAAACTCTTTTCAAAGATTCAGCATATTTTCTTTTGACATATTCTTTGGATTCCTAAATCTTAGGAGGAGTGTTTGTTTTTTAAATCATTCTGCACACGACCTTCTATGTGTACTTTACTGGGCCGTCTATGGACTTTTAATGCAGGCTTTTGCTGTGTCTTGGGTTCCCTGTGGTTGGACAAGCGTCATGCCCAGATGTAACATATGGCCTGCCACAAGTCTTTGTTTTGCTTTCATTGCGGTGAGCTACCGGAATAGAAAAAAAAATGTGTACAGTATTGCATACTTTTATTATAGTTATGCCTGACCTCTGTGGGTTTTTGTTTTGGCATTTCAACAAAAACACAAAGGAGTAGCAATTAGAAGGGGTGATTAGGTCACTCTCTGGCTTCTGTAGGGAGGCCACATGTACGGCGAGCCTCAGCCTACAGAGGGATGTTTAACACCTTGCTTGCCAGTTGGCACACTGGCATGGTAGAGACGAAGAACCTTGGCAGCCAATGAGAGAGAGAGAGACAGGGAGCCCAGGGAGAGATATCGTATTATACTGGTCCACTTTTCATGACTTTTTAACGCTTATTTTTGTCCGAGTCCAGTTAGAAGCCCTCACTTACAGAGTTCGTGGTGGAACCAGAAAGTGTGCTGTTGGATGGGGAGGTCCCCTTTTAAAGTGTGCACTGGATTAGTATTTATTTATTTATTTTTTATTTTGTATCTGTGATTTCCAAGCAGAACAGATTCGCTTTAACCGTGGTCACAGGCAGTGCTCTACATTGCATCCCACGAAAGTTGGAACAACAGGTTTTGAAATGAAAGGCTTGAAGTGTACTTTGAACTTCACCGAGAAATATGTTTCTACCCGCCGTCAGTTTGTAGTTCAATCATTCTTAACCTGTCCACATGGAACCACTCAAACAATATTGGACATGCTTTTCCAAACCTGGCCAAGGGAGCTGATATTGATGTGCTAACAAAGAAACATTGCCGTCCTCAAACCTCTAGCACTCACGCCTTGGTCTTCGAAGTGTCAGTGAAAGATCAAGTCCTCTCTCACAGCCGAGTTGAGGCCCTGTTGCGTGTTGTGTGAAAGGAAACTAATAGAATGCCACATCACATCCCGCACAGACACCCGGTGCCGTGTCTCTCGTCCAGCGCCCCTTTCCCCGAAACCCGCTGGGAGACAGACCAAACAATGGCTCGGGTGTCTCCACCTTCCACCCACCCGAGCAGACAGTCACACCATTGGAGGATATTAATAGAAATACCTGTGGTTTCTGGGGTGTGATCAAGCCCCCTCTCCCTCCTACCTGCCATGGTACATGGCTGCCAGAGGAGCTCTGGAAACACTACGCTCAACACGCGGTCTGGCCAGAGAAGGAGGAATATCGGGCTGTTTGTTATCTTTCCATGCCTTTCTCTCTCCGGTGTTGACGCCACTCGAGAAGGTATGGGATGGCTGGGGCCTTAGTCATGTTGGTGGCTAAAAGTAGAACATGCGTGCGCTATAAACAGCTAACAGTGACTCAACTGCTGACGCTTGGACCCTTTCTATGGCCCACATTCTTCTGGAGTGCGGTTCCATTGGCGTTCGAGTGAGGTTCCATTCTGGGGCTTGAGCATACCCGATGGACTGGAGTGGCCGTGCTTTTGGCCTGCTTCTGCCACATGTTTGGCCCTGTCGATGGTGTGACTCCCCTCCGGCGTCGTAGCAGCTGTCCAACGCATCCATCTTACCAAGCGAAGCTGGAGCTTGTGCAGTCTCCCCTGCCTCGCTCTCTTTGCTTCCAAACAGATTTGTTCACGTGGCCAGACCAGGAAACGCAGGAAGTTGTCCGTTATGTTCATGTTTGCCCGCCTGCCAAACAGTTTTATTGTGCACATATGATGTGGATGCTGCGTGTGTGTGCGTGCGCGTGTGTGTGTGTGTGTGTGTATGTGCGCGTTGAGGTGCGGTGTTCTGGCCCGTTTTCCCCCGGCCTCCCCGTGGTCGTCCGTCATGGCTGAGGGTCTGTCAGTGTTGCATGAAGGAGTCACCGAGGAAAACAGGTGGCCGAGTAGGAACATGTCTTCACGTCGTTGACCCTGCTACTCAAGTCTATAAAAGCATACCGTCCTAAAGATCTCTTATCTCACTGCCACCTACTGCCTCAAATACCTCCCATGGAAGTTCAGAGCCACTAACCCAGGGCCACGGAGCCCCGGAGGCAGGCATAATGATAGTCAAGTCACCTTCTCGTCCAAAGGCATAGCGAGGCTGTCTTCTCCGACCGCGGCTTTTCCGTTCTCCTCTCCTGCAGAGCCGGGAATGGCCGTCTCTGGGCCAAGAGAAAACGAACGCCTTATGAACCTCAGAGCCACTTCGAATCATCTGTGCGGTTGAAGGAAATACGGCACGTGAAAAACAACAAGGACGTGAGGTCATGTCAGTCTCACTGGTGTGAGTCACACTACCTACAGTGGATTAATTATTACGCCTATAGAGGCTCCTTTATCACAGCACAGCAATGACATTACAGCACTAACCTGTCACTGGGCCAATGATTTATCAGGGAAATGGACATGCAAGGGTGTTGTCTATGAAAAAACCTAGTCGGTTTGGTTCAATTGAGTGTTTTATTTCGAGACACGACGTAGACAGCCCCCTCTTTTTAGAGGTTTATGGATTGCAATATAAGAGACATAATGTACGTAAATGGAGGTAAGAGATTTGACAATCTAGGAACATGGACAGTTTTACATGTATTAACGATTACAGACCCCATTTGATACACGCAAAAAATTTGCTACGAGACATGTATATGATGTATGACTCATACGTCGTAAACGTATACATAGAATAACCCGATTAAATGAATTTATTTCCATTTTCCACATGAGTGGATTTAAAGACACACTATGGTATTCCCCCACCATTACACCGCTTAGCCACCACGGCGCCCCCACCTAACATAATTTGTTGCTGTGGTTTGAAAATGGCATCTTGCTCACTGGCACACAACTCTTACCTCTGTTTAGGAAAAAAAAATGACTGTGTACTCTAGTCTCAAATTCATCATGTTAGTGTACTGGCTTGTTTCTCCTCGTGAAAACAAACGGCGTAATGGGTACTCTTCCCTCTGACATAAATATGTAATCCTCTGTAGTGCATTGTTTGAAGAGTCGAAATGAATGAGACCAGGCTGGACAGGCATAAAGAGAATCCAAAACCGTGCTTCGCTAGCTAAAACCGCACCAATGACATATGAGTCTCGACTCCCATATATGGTGCGCACAAAAAATGGTCTGGAAACCAGGTTTTTGAACATTCAATAAATGTAGTTGCATTTAAAACATTCCAGACAAGGCATGTCTTATAATAGCATAATGATAACTAAGAGCCCACTATAACTCACAGAAAAAAGGATCCCAATGATCTACTGAGCAGACAGAAGTCACATTAAATGCCCTCTTTGGCATTTTTACTGCAGGCCTTTCTCTCAGACTGGCTATTGTTCTAGACTCCCTATAACGCGCAGGGGAGGGTGTTGCTGGGAGTGCAATCGCTATCCGTTTCACTTGTTAAGACCTAACCCCTTAAATGTCACCGCCATGGCAAGAAGAGTTCAGAGTGACGACAGAATTCCAGTCAGGTAATGGGAGCATAATGAACTATAGACCGGGGGGAAACTAGAATGAACTACTGACTGGCCATTAGAAACCAGAAGAGGGGGAAGAGGAGAAAAGAGAGAAGGGCAGGTACAGTAGATGGTAGAATGAAGAGAGCAAGTGAAGGGAGGGCAAAATAAATGAAAATATGTGAGAGACTACACAACAGTCACATTTAAAAGTAATGCAGACCTGGACAAAGGTCAAAGGTCAAAATTATAGCTAAACACATCAGAAGCCGCATAACCCCATCTGCAGCTCATCTGTTCCTAACCAAAGGTAACTATCCAACCTCACTCTGATTGCAATTAACTAGTTATAAATTTGGCACCTAGTTAAAACTTTAGCTTAGCACAGTAACTAACCTAACCCAAAGTGTCGGTCACTAGTTATTACTTTAGCTTAGTATAGTAACTAACCAAACCCTAACTGTTGATGACTAGTTATGACTTTAGCTTAGTATAGTAACTAACCAAACCCTAACTGCAGATCACTAGTTATTACTTTAGCTTAGCACAGTAACTAACCAAACCCTAACTGCAGATCAATAGTTATTACTTTAGCTTAGTACATTAACTAACCAGTTTTGTCAGTTAAGCCTAAGGCTTTAGTATAGATTGGGTATAGATTGGCAGGCTATAAGGATGCAATACAGATAAACACACTCTAGACATACCGTATGAAGGGGATGAACTATGCCATGAGGTCTCTTGGCTGTTGAAATAAACTGTTCAGAACCCAGTAAATATTGACTCTGCTAAGCAAATTTTGATCTCTGGATTTCTTCGAGTGACATGGTAACAATGTTTCTGTTGAGTTGTGTTGAAGGAAAACTCAAGTTGGCAGAATTTCAGTGTGTCATTTCAGACAATATTCATTGAGTCATTCCAGCAATGTTTTGTGTTCATTATGGATTGGAAGTCCTGATGTTAAAGTGTTTGTGTGAGTGTGTGTGTGTGTGTGTGTGTGTGTGTGTGTGTGTGTGTGTGTGTGTGTGTGCGCACTGTGTATATGGAAGAGTATCTTGTGTACAGTAAACCTCAAGCTGAAGCTCTGATTTAGATGCAAACCAAGCAGTATACTGTCGGGTGAGAAGACGTCAGTGTGTATGCGCCTTGCTTGGTGTGCTTGTTAATGTAAGAGCACTAACTCCAGTCTGTCTCTCTTCTACTGTAAACTCAGAGCAGAGCCGCATCTGTCCCACTCAGCCTCATGTAAACTCGACCCTGCGCTGTGGGCCTTGCCAAAACGCTTACTCAGCAGTCTCATCCTATACCAATCAGTGATACTGCAACACATGTACTCCTATGACACAATGGAGTGGGGTGGGGGGGGGGGAAATATTCCATCTGAGTCAACAGAATTTGTTTCTGAGTTTGTGTCAGGCATATGTCGGGTGGAAAGTGAGGTCACCATTTGAATAGCCTTGTCTGTCACAAGAATCTCCTCTATTGAGAACTCCAATAGCGCAACATATGATCTAATGCCTGAGTAATCCAGTGACAGCACTCTCATGCGTAGCACATTCTTAGATAAAGGTCCACAAATGTCATTGGCCGATATACCTCCCTCAACCATTATAAAGATGTTTTGTTAAACATACCTAAAAAGACATTGGGTAGGAAGACAGATAGCAGAGACAGAAAGTGTGCTTTCTGGTGATTAGTCACCTGTCAGCAGAAAATAATCAAATTATGTGGTGAGAAAACCTCCTGACTCAACAAAAGGTTTGATTATGAAATACCAAGGTACTTATCTTAGGCGCTTAATTTGCAATAATTCACTGTCTGTTTGATGTCGTTCTCTTTTGAGATCACTTTGGTCTCCCATAAATTTGAGTTCCCATCCATTAAGTACAAGAAGAGCTATTACTGTGTGGGGGTTCTTTCTTATCTGGGCGAAAGCTATCTGACCAAGAGTTTAGAATTTGCCATCTGAACACTATACCATGTATAAAGGTATAGATATAATCTATTGGGTTATATTGGTTTAGCATTGTTACAACTCTTTGGGAACAGCCCTACATAGAGTATTACTTATTAATTGAGCAAAATATTATACAGTATACCTCGAAAAGTAACTATAAGATACAGTTTTTGGTCATTTGTTTGCACTGCATACAACTTCTAAAAAGATTACTTAAAAAAAAGTTATGATTTATGTCTCTAAAACATATCAACACAATGTAGTAAACTGGAAAACAGTAAGCATTGGCTAGGCTACCAGCATAGGGAATAAATTAGGTATGTATTTGAATAAACACGTGTTTAGGAGTCTTACACTGTTCCAACGTCTTTGTGTCACCGGCGATGATTAAGTACGCTGACATAAATAACCCCAGAGAATGAAAGACATAGGGGTGGGACAGAAGCCCAGGATCCACTTAAGAGAGGCGAAGAGTTATGGCGTCTACAGAGTTGAGAACAAAATATAGGGAAGGGGAGAGAAAGAAAGTCTGAGAGAAAGAGAGTAAGGGGTTGGCAGGGAAAAGTCCATTTGAGCCGATGTTGAGGAAATGAGGAACAGTGCAGTGGGACATCCTACAGAAGTATCACAAATAGGAATGTAACACGTGGAAAACTGTTTGGGTGGGTGTGGAGGAAGGTCACCGTAGAATGTAGAGTGAAAAGGTTAAGCCTCTTCAAATGAACGGTCTGCATTGACATGTTGTGTTGGAAAACCAAACTAGTCGTGTTGCCCATGACAGCAGGCTGGGTAACAATAAGTCGGCCATCTTACCGTAGCCTAGCCTCTAACTGTCAAGGAACCAGGCTCTCCGCCCATTCTAATCACTCTGTTGCAGCCACAATGTTGGGTGGCCATGTCTTTAAGCTAAGCTACGATATCAAAGACATTCCTCTACACCCCACCTATTGAAGCCTCCTCCTTCCGCTAGCGCTGAACACCAGACTCATCACGGCACCAGACACCCTGGAGGGCGCCCCGAGTCTTTGAAGGACAAAGTAAAGAAGACAAACGGTGATTAGCAATGTCAGCATTTGCCTCCTGCTTCGTCATTCAGTTTCTACAGTATACGGAGTCATGCCGTGCCACCTCAACTCAACCACACCAGCCCTTCTTCCGCTTCTGTCCAGTAAAAGAGTGTCCCGGAGCGCCCAGTGGTGAATCATGTGGTCGGCCAGGCTCAGGGAGGGGGAGGGCCCCGTCCTGTTAATGAGCCGTTTAATTAGCTCATGACTTTGTCATCGTTTTCCCCCATTCCCTCAGAGGACTGGCTCATCGGAGTGGAACAAAAAGGCCCATTGGTGAGTGGGATCCGCTTTGGTTCTGAGACACACTTAGTCATAGTGCATCACACCAAGGATGACTCGTTACAGATTCACTTCTCTTGGAAGTGAAACTTTGACCCTATACAGTAATTATTATTTGCACAAAATATATAAACCATTTATATATAAACTGAGAATATTCAGAGAAATTATCAGAAATATTACCGTACATAAATAAAACACAATGACTATCTATAAAGTAAAATTTCGAAGCAGGGTTCAAAACTGAAGCTTGAAGATCAGGCGCATTTACTTTGAACAACTCATTAGAGTTATAATAATCACTGGTACTGGTGTAAGGTCGTGTGGTAGCCTATAGGGCAGAAAATGATCCTTATAACCTATCGTGTAGGACCAGATTCCTATCAGGAATAGGATCAGATTATAAATTACAGTATAGGAAATTATCAATACCAATGTGTAAGGTTTTATTGTAGCCTGAAGGACACGCAATTCCCCATGATAACAACTACTGTAGAGTCGTGGTGTATATTATATTGTAGAAGATCATCTTGATAAATCCACTGGTTTATGGCCAAAGGGCAGTGTTTAAAATTATCATGATGATAATATACAGGCTAAAAGAAAACAATAGTTATTTGGCTGCTATGTCAGCAAGTCCAACTGTGTTAATTATCTCCCTGTCTCCAAGCCATAAAATCACTTATACTCTGTGAATTTAACGGCAAGAAACAATGCCTTTCTTTAAATTTAGTGGGACCATATGGCAACTGTAGCAAAAACGACCCAATGTTAATGGAGAATACAGATGGAGTAGCAGAAGGCTGTGGACATGCACCAGTCAGGTAAACACAGTACTTTTTGTTCTGTATTCACTTCAAATACTGTTTTTTCCGACTACATTCAGACGGTCTTTTATCTTTTGGTGGAAAATGTGATGCAAATATTGGGGTAGAACGTTGCATTTGTTCCCCAAGGTATCAGGTCATAATAGGACTGTAATAAATCAATCCAGAAAGGTAAACAGGACCCAGAATAGTGTGTTACCCCACTCTTACAGGGAAGGTGTTGAAGATAACCGTATTTCTCCAAACCCCCACCACCTACTGCAGTCTGCCCCACTCGTATAACTTATTTTACGTTCCTTCCCTCTCTCTCTCTCCCTCCCTCTCTCTCTCCCTCCCTCTCTCTCTCCCTCTCTCTCTTCTTGTGTCTCTCACTCCCTGTAACCCTCCTTCTCCGCTCCTCTGGGAGAGATTCCCACTTTTGACCTTGTGCTGCCCTCTGGCAGACCCATCATCCCTCCTCCACCCCCCGAGCCCCCCTACCACTTACCATCAATGGCGCTGTATCCCTGGGAAAATAACTGCTATTAGGGCAAAGTTTTGAGAGCAGCGCGAGCAAGTTATGACACATGACAGGACACCTAGCCATCACTGGAGGCCATGGCGAGCACAGATAGAGTCAAGTGTCGAACAACAAAGGCATTCACCTAAGCTTGGCTGTGTAATCTTAGCCCTAAACACAAGTTTGTCACGAACTATCATGTAATTACACAGTCTAATTATGTCTAACTGTTGCTGTATTCTTAGATCTCAGAGACTAAAAGCAAGAAGTATGAAACTAAGGTATAGAGAAGGGGCAGTCGGAGTGTTTTTAAAAGCTTCAAGTTTAGAAAGAAAATGAAGTTCTGTGAATAAATTGGTTGAATCAATGTTTTTTTCTTGAGGCAGAGTGCAATACATTTTTTAGATATTGAGTATGTTTGTCCAATTTCAGTTGATTGTGCACTCCACAAACACACTGCCACCACAAATATATTAAAAAGCGAATATTGTGACCAAAAAACCCAATTGTAGCCATATGTAATTAAACATGCTCAGCGTTCCAGCATTCTGCTAAGTGTCATTTAGTAACAGAGAGTGGACCTAGGTATTTTGGGGTCTTAAGCTGAGGGATTGGGAAGTGTTTCCAAGGCTGACTGAATGACTGAGTTTAGCGTGATAGAAATGTATATTATTTTGATCATATGATGTTCTTTGCCAACTGTAAACCAGTGATTCTGTATTTAATTGTTTTTATATGCACAGATTTATTTTATCCTTCTTGGTTTTGGAGCAGTGAAGCTAACATACTCAAGGCAAACATTGTTTATATCCAATTGCAAAGAACTGAAGTATTGTCCTTGGAGGCTGAGAGATCTGTTTGATCTTGGTTGTATTTGGCTACATCAGTTGTTTTAATGTTAGCAGTCTCCAAAGAAATAAAACTTCAATCACACCTTGGAATCACAGGTCACTGGCAGAATTGAGTAGTATTGCAATTATTGCTGGTAGTATTACTAGCTTATTAACACTCCATCATGAAATTATGTTTAGAGAGAATAACTAACTAGCGTCCTCGTGAATATAAAATATAAAATTCTCCCGAGACCCTATTCAGTACATTTCATTAAGAATATAATCATAGTTGTGATATACTTTTTTACCTGGATCCATGTTTTAATAAATGATGTCCAAATAAAAAAATCTAAAATAACAAAAAAACATGGTTGCATAATTGTCATGCTAGAACATGTGCGCCCATTTTCTTGGAACTATGTCCCACAATGAATTACCAGCCCAGAGATAAATTGTTCGAAAACGTGACTACATTTTGCTCACTTGAGCCCCATTATTACATTTAGCACATTGAGGTTTGATCTCACAGAGTAATCATGATTTAAACAAACACCTTACATCACAGCTCCCTTTACAAGTCGACATCATGGGAGGGAAAAGACCTATTGAGATCACAGCAGGAGCCTGAGACCAGCTGCTTGTGATTACAACTTGGGAACAACACGCTCGCACATACAGCGGGGCAAAGAGCAGTGTGGATCCCCGAACAATGGTGTACAACAACTATCAGGGAACAAAATCCGTCAAACTGGCTTACCGAAGGGGTGAAACCCGAATACTCAAGAAAAAACCTGGGTGTGGACCATCTAAGGTGTAACTCAAGCCAACCAGCACACTCCCGCACGGACAAATGCACAGTCTCCTGGCTCTAATCAAACCTGAGTGGAAGGGGGCTGTCACACAAACACTGGGGCCTTTGGATCGGCCCGTTGGAGCTGATGACTACACCTTCAGGGAGCTGTGGAAAGATACAGGCCCTGATAGCTCATGTTTTTGGTCGGTCAATGTGAACGGGTGACTCTCCCAATTTTAAAGCTGCGTTTGGGCACCACGAAGATAAAAAGAAAATAGTCACCCTGCATTTTCTAAGTGGACATTCAGGTGTGTTTCACCTAGTCATCTCTTGAACCAGGCATTTTACAGGAAAGAAGTTATTCATCATGGAAAAGTTATAGGGAAATTATTTGTAGTCTAACCAAAGGATTGATCTATCTTTACAAGTGATTGTTTGTAACATTAGATCCTCTACATGACATGATTAGTTTAGAGGTTTCACAAACTTGGCAGCACAGCTCCCTCATCTTTTCCAGCATTCCAATTAGTTCAATTGCCTTTGTAACAAATCTGAAGCCATTTAACTCTGTCAATGGAAAAAAAAAAACATTGTTCCACTGTCTTATCAGAGTATATCTCAGGCAAAAAAAAGGAGAGGAGTCTCAATGTTTTCGCTATGTAGTTTTCGTGACCATCTCCTATTTTCACAGGAGCGTGTCCTAACTGGAAAGTAGACTCTAGCTTACTGGAGATAAAACATGCTGGCAACAGGCATGCACCCTGGTTAGGAGAAAAGGTGTTCTGAGAAACCCTTCTATGATGTCCTTCTTGTGAAACATGGTATCTTTTAAAATCCCTATCAAGTTATGTTCAGTCTAGGCTAGTACAGAAATGTGAAAAGGGCAGAGGCAATGCGCCTTACTAGAGAGTAATATTTCAGAGCAATACCACACACTGTACAATAAAACAGCAAACCTTAATAATGTCGGCCATAAATCATTTTCAGAACCGCAAACCTTTTATGAACTCTCAAAGTTTTTGCTGAACCCACCATTAAACAGCTCCAAACATGCAACAGTGGGTGATAACCAAACCTGGGCATTAGTGGGGCTTCTCCAACACTCTTTACCCACCTATTCTGCACAAAGGGCCTGTAAGAGCACCACCCACCCCAATTCTTGGCACTGTTGATCTGTCGACTTTATTGTGTAATTGTGGCTTGTCTTTCTAGCTATTCCCAGAAGTGAATATGCCGCCGGCGTTGTATTTCTCCCTGTAATGTATAAGCTTTGAAATAGCACTAGGAAAACTGATCGCACAGTCTCTTTTTTTTTTTTTTTTTTTGCAACGAAGTTATCTTCATGCTTGATTTGTCCTGAAGGCTCTATGGTGACAAGTGACATCGAAGGAAACCTAAGGTTTGTTTTTGCGGTGACATTACCCCATGTCTTTCTAAAATGCTCCGCAGATACGAGGCACCCTGTTGGTACCTATCTGGGCCGGTGGCTCACCGGCGTGCACACACCTTGGCACGGCAGAACAAGAGCCCATTCTACTCTGCTCCTAACCGTGAAGTAAACACACAAGCTGCGCAGGAGAAATGCTCTAGATGATGAATTACAGCCAGTCGAATTTTTTGGTGAATGCGGTTTTTTTTCTATCTTAGCAAGAAGCAAAGCACTTACCTCCTTGCTCTTAGCTGGTGAACTGCCATAGAGCTGCAGTTGTTTGACAAACTTATTTGTGGTTTTCGTCACCCACTGTGGTTGAAAAGCAATGTTTGTAATGAATTTTCTGTATGAATTCCTGTTAAAGGCCTTTCACAACATAACCTATTACCACTCTGACATGGGGCTCGAGTGCTTTTAACATTTGGTACACTACTGTTGAGGCTAGCCAACACTATTTTATTACGGATTGGCCAGCCTCGAGGTGCCCCCCTCTCTGTCACGCAAAGTGTAGAGTGACGAAGGAAATGGCAAGAAAAGGTTCGAATTGGCAACACGGTCTAAACATCTGTAGTTGCATGTCAGACTTAATTTGACTTTGGGACCAAATGTAACCACACACGGCGTATTCCGATCTCATAAAAGTAAGCACCGAGAATAATGATGGATTAGCTTGTTTTTGTCTTGACTGACTGACATAGCGAAATTACTTAATCAAACCTGTGATATCTATTTGGAGCCTTTTGCGAGAATCTTACCAAAAATGCAAGGTGCACCAAATCATTTGCTGGTGCACACAATAGAATTTTCCTATTTCCAATGTCAACGGGGGCTGGCTGGTTCGCTGACGGAGGGGCCAACCATGCAGCCTGGAGAACCGTACGAAGGAGGATCAACTGTGACATCGAAGAGCACGAGGAAACAGTCCATTTGCCAACCAACTGGGGCCATCGACGTGAATCAGATCGGGACTGCTACTGGCAGCCCGAGAGGAATCTGGGGGAGAGGGATGGTATCCAATAAATCCATGAAACCCTTTAACGTAATGTCAACACTTTTTAGTGCCACTTTTTCCCTACATTGTCCTAGGGACGGGGCCAGTTCCTCCTATTGGGTTCACTGTCCTTCCCCCTAAGCTGGAACATGCCCTCATATGCCCTGCGTGGCATGGCCCCCACTAAAAGCTGGCACGGCCTGAAAGCTGGAGGTGTCCCTGCTGTTTGCAGCCATGTCCTTACCCTTTGTGACCCCAGTGGGCACTTGCCAGGGGGACTCACTCACCAAGGGGCTTCCCTTCAGAATTCTGGCACTTAGGTCAGGACTTGGTCCTGGAGGGGAGGCATTGTGATGTGGCCAATGGTACATTGCTGTGGCATTGTGGCCTGTAGCTGCAAAACAATGGCCCAGCAGGCCCAATGAAGGAGGCCAGGAACATGTAGGCAGCTGCAGCGAGTCTGTTCCCCTGCTCCTCTTTGGTTCTGGGCCACAATGGCACAGCGTGGCCCTGGTGAGAGGGCTTACAGGGGTGTTGGTGAGGGGTATCTCCCACAGGGATTTGTCTAACCAACCCACCCCCTTAAAAACATAAATGGTTCTGGAGGTGGAACAGATCAGAATCTTATTGTTACTTGTCGTTCACTGTAACGTGGTCAAACCCCAAGCTCCAGATCCAAAATAACAGCCACGCCAATTTCAGTTTACTTTGAACTTATCAGGTCTTATATATGGCATTGGTTGCGAATGCATTCCTATTATTCATCTCGTGTGCATAGTTGCTCCACGCGTTCCGTCCACAACTTTAATGTGCACACTACGGGACTGCATGAGTTCTAAATTTATGTTCAGAATCCGCAAAGAAGAAACGAAAAGACATGCCCTGAAGCTGGCAGAGTCCATAAAAGGGCAACATATGTGAGTGCATCACTTCATGTCAATGTCCACGATGGGAACCAAAGCACAATCTGTTTGACCCTTTGTACTTGTTCTCCTCTTCATCCCACACTATAGCCTACATGGGCATAACATCAGTGCTGAAATGCAAAGGCTTTGTTTTTCGGGAGATGGTGTATGTGGGTGTTTGGGTGGGTCAGGGGTGTTTGAGAAAAAAAAGGCTAGATAATTACCATGGGTAGAGGGGCTGGCATTTTGCCATGCGTCCCGAGCCTGGTCGTCATGGATATTAAATGGGACAGCGATCGTTGCCAAACAGAGTCCTCTGTTTCAACTTCCTGTTGAGGGAGCTCTGCTTGTCTTGTTCCTCTGCTCCGTTTGGATGACTAACTTGTTCTTTCTCCTCATCTCATGAGCCCAGCGAGGATTTGCCGTCCATCTGGGCTCACCTCAGAGAGTCAAAATCTCTTTATTTTCTCATCATAATTGAACTATTATAATTGTTTGTGTGTTCTGTAACTTCTTGATTCATTCATCATTTATTGTTTAAATAAATATCTGTCAAGGATCATGCGGGCCTGATCATGAGAGGGAGGGAGAGAGAGAGTTATTAAAGCACATCTTATTACACACGTTATAGGCAGAACATAAACACACATTTTTAATTGCATGAACACTTTTTTTACATTAGTGCAGGAAGTGCCAGAGAAGAGACTAGATAAAAAATGTGAAAGCCTGATCCCTTGTTCCTCGTATTTCTGCGTCAATTTGAAGGAATGATTTCAATCCTTGTCCATCTCAAGGATGCAACCACAAACCAGTTTTGACCTCAACTTACCCTCCACTAAATGCTTGCTCACAAAACGTCATGGTACCTTCACAATTTCATGTTTTCAAACTAAGTTTCAAGGGCCTTTGGAAGCAAACAGACCCAGCGTTTTCATTACAGATTATCTAGCCTATTTAGAAAAAGTTATTTTCTGAACCACCCTTCCTCTGATTTTGTTTCTTGACGATTATACATAAATTATTGTCTCATCTGACCATAGAAATCTGTTCCAACTCCAAGTTTATTGACCCCACTCCCAAAGCATGCATTTGTTCTTTGATGACAGCGGGATAATCTTTTCTGGCAAGCTCTTCAAATAGCTTCTTGGCATGGAGACTGCATCAAATTGTGGTTTTGTAGAGGTCAGGTAATACAATTTTTGTGACCCCACATCTTTTCAAAAGAAACAAGCAGAGAGAAAAATAGAAGTAGTGTAGAAATAACAAGTTATTAACCTGACCTTGTGTGGATTTATGTAAATAGGCCCAAGAACTGTAGGGCCACAGATATTATATTTTTTGACAAAGAGGCCTAAAATATCTCTGCTAAAGTACTGGTGGATCCTTACGGGTGACAGCAGTCAGACCTGTGTATACATCAATGGCATCTTAAGTCAAATATTTACCATGACACCAGCGTCTGAAGCACATTCTAAAATAGCAAATGTCCTTGTTTATGTATGACTACTTACAGAAAATGTTACTGTCCTGAGGATCATTAAAAAAAACACTGCAGCACTTCTTGTTTCAAGAAACATTGGCACATTTGTTTGCTTAATCCAAGTTGAATCTATCTGAATCGTAGTACATTTTGACTTATTTTAGGATATCCATTTCTTGCGGTAAACTTGCACCACACCACAAAAGCTGTTGGACAGAGCTGTTGCAGAAATGACCTGGGATCCTAAAACAGGAACATAATGGACTGCTTGAGAACCAAAGATAGGTTTCCTTGGTGGGGTGTTACAAGCAAGGAGGAATGGAGTAGGGAAAGATGGAACACAACAGGACAACAATCGCAACGCTTTCTGCTTACCAGGCTGCATCGAAAAGGCCTAAAGAAAATTAATCATGGCATATTTTGTGAAGCGAGCTTGGTAGCAGTCCCACTAGACCTCTGGTTGGTATTATTACCAGAGTACCATGTTGTTGTTTTTTTTTACCTTCGGGCATGACCCTTTTGCCCTGCTGTGCAAAGAGAGCAGGAGACATTTTCCTGATCTCCCCCAGTTTCTCATAAGTAATGAGATTACATAAGATGTCTTAACTGTAACTGTAAGTCCTATCGTCCACCTATGCTTTTTGAAAAAAACGGCTCCACTTCTTACTCATGCAATCTGCATATGGTTTGTCTGTGGCCCACCGGCACTATCAATAATAAAACCTTGTATTGTATTGAATTGCTTATGGTACATTGTATGTCCTTGTTCAATTGGCAGTCCCCCTTCATATTTGTCCGTTACAAAAGATTGGATTATCGTTCATGGGATAATTCAGCAGGCATTTAATGTATTTTCCAAGGCTGCCTTGTGTGACACTATCCAGTTTAGCCCATTCGCCAGCTGAAAGTACCTTTTCATTACACTCAACAGCCTGCTGATAGCTCTTTAAATTACCCCTGATAACCAACTGCCACGACAGTCCTATAAGCACACGCAGGATTTTCCAGTGTTCCGATCCTGTCAGCACATCTCCCCTGAAGGGCTCCTTGAGCCAATGACAACACTGGAGCAGCCTGTGTTGAGGCCTGTCCTGCAGCACGGGAGGATGGCTTGGTGGTGTTAAACCCTTCACCTAGCTCAGCTCACATACCTCTGCAGCAGGGCCACTGTCCATCTGAATGGGACCCGAAGGACTATCCGTTCAGCGCGTACCTCGTCAGAAGAGTGGCGGCACTTCTCCCATGAGTCCAAACTGAATGTGTATGGTGTACATACAATTATTTGTTGTACAATTGTGTGGCACGACTATATTAGTTAATCCAAGCCATATTAAGGAAATGGAGTCGGCCCTGACCTGGGACCGACGCCTTGGCCGAGCCTGTGAGTCACGCTATGTGTCAGGAAAGAGAGACAGGCATACCCATTTGGGCTTTTGTATTTCTTGGCCAGATGAGAGACAGAAATGATCTTCTTCCTTAATTACATACTGCTTGCCAAACTTCGATGAGGCGGAAAAGCTGCTTTGTCTGAAGGGTTGGTTCCCTGTGCTAGGGTCTGGGTTGATTATAGACCGAACAAGAGAGAGTGTGACCAAAACTAACATCCCGATGAAGGAAGGATGAGGAAAGGCGGAAAAAAAGGGGGGAGGTAGTCATGGAGGGTTTCCGAAAGATGTGGTGCATCGCAAAGCATTGGCCCATAGCTTTATATAGAGCAAATTCGTTCCAAGTTGACCTTGTCAAAAATGGGTTTTACTCTAACAAATGTTTAACCCTACAGTCAGCACTGTTAAATCAATACATAGAATTAGTCTTCAAAACATCGGAATAATGTTGCTCTGAAGTATTTTGGTGGTTTGACATTGTACCTATGTAAACAGATCCCTATGTAACAATAAGGATGATGTTTAAAACTAGACAAATATTTCAAGCCGACATGTCGAAAAATATGATTTCAGAGGAATAGAAATTTTGAAGACATACGTTTTTTACATCCTATTTTTGTAACTTCAATGGTGCAGAAGGTTGCAAGGGCGGATATTATACTGATTTGTAGCCAAGCATCATGGTTATTTACCTAATGACACAAATAATTAGCTTTTCTGGTGATTTTCAAAAAATATTTGCACATGAAAGAGACCACCTTACAGTAATATAAACTGTATCAAGTTTGGTTAAGTTCGTACGGATTCGTAAGAACTTGGTCAATTTCTGAACAGTCATTTTGAATTACAATTGAACATTGAGCTTCATAGTATAGTAGTAATATTGCTGATGTACAACTGATCTAGCAGTTATATATCACAAAACATTTAAGAATCAAAACATACCATACTAATACAATTCTAACGAAGCCCAATGTTCTTTTTTTTAAACTGAAGTATCAAGGCGAGTACAGTATCATGTAAACATAGCATGTTAGGCTCAATAATAGCTGTTTGATTGTGTTTGAAAGGTGATGTCTCACGGGTGAAAGATTTGGTGCCCGGGCAGCTATGATGACTAATCGGTCATTGTGAGAATGAGTGTGTGTGGGTGTGTGTGTGTGTGTGTGTGTGTGTGCAAGAACTTGTCGGCTTATAGGAATGGGCCAATCCTCCAAGTTATATGCAGAAATCTGAGTGACAGCTGGCAAGAGACACACTTAGTTGAGCCTGACGTGCCATCATGAATCAAAATGGAGGCTCTGTCAAGCACAAACACACCCTGGGGCTACGCTTTCTGACAAGCCCAGGGTTAGGCCCCATTATGTCATCGATCATCTTCATCTCGAAGCGCATGTGTGGGCCTCTTGCTCAGTGTCATGCCAAAAAGGTAGGGGACTTATATTGTTACTTTCTTAGAATTTGAAAACACACACACACACACACACACACACACACACACACACACAGATAGATTCTCATGTACAAAAAACCTCACATGGACAAACACGATGAGATAAAAAGGAATTAGGACTTTAGTTTGTGCTTGCCTGTTGCTGCCTATTTGGGCTTCGCCCTGGAGGAGGAACATCTTTGTACTTCTATGGCATCTCTGGCATTAACCCACATCAAGATAACTGTGATAACCAGGGTGTCTGTCTCATATACAGTCACCCATTCATATCTAACAGTAACAGGACCACTGGCTATGTAGATTTAAAACAAAAAGAATACAATTCAGGCAAGGCAAAATAAATGCTTAGTCTTCTATTCATGAGCATTGCTTGAGGGATTTTTTCGCTTCAGGGCTAGTTTGAAACTATTCAAGCCAAGTGTACAATACTTTGACCCCTTGCATATACCATTTGAGTCTAAAGACTTTTTGTCTTTTTTCTGAATTGGTTATCTAAGCAGTATTATTGAATTGTTTAAGGGAAATGTGGTCTATGCAAGCTCCAAAAATAGATTTTAGGTAAATTCCACGATTTGAAGAGGCACATGTTTATTTGAAATGTGTGATTTGTAAATGTGTGATTTGTTGATTTATGGGTCAAAGAGGACTTTGGGACTTTTTGAATGTTTAAAAAGGAAAGCAAACATTGTCACTTACGTAGTGTCATCATCACAGACTATGTATATCTTGAGTGAATGATGATGAATAGATAAGTCAAATGAGATGGTCTGCGGTTAATCTGTTCATCTCACTCAGTTAGACACAGTATTGTGTTCTAGCATTGACCCGTGAACATGGTTGACTTTCTCCTCAGTTGTCAGTGTACCCGAAAGCGTAGTCTACTGCAGAAGGATGTACGTGAGGAATTTTGCATAGCAGCTATGTCTTCATGACAAAATCCGTCTTCGCCTTCTTGTCTTTCTCACAATAACCCCATCACTCTGCCTCTCTTCTCACATTTTTGTTTTGTTTGATTAGGTGTTCTGCCTTGGTGACATGTTTGTATGACCCTTATAGGCACATAGCCATTGATGCATGTCGAACCTTTGAGAATTATCAAAAATTATCATAATTATCTTTTAATTAATATAATATCATTTGAACACATGTTCACACTATTTGGCTTAAATGTTTGCATAGAAATCACCCCACCATAACCCCCTCTATCCCCCATCATAATTATTTTCATACAGCGTTTTTTTTTTTAAAGAAATGTTTGGTCTCCAATCGAGCATACTCGTGCCATGTAGTGAACCTAGACGCTGCATATACAGTGTGACAAGGTCCTGCACCGCAAAAGTAGCGCTGCTGTTCCAGTGTGGACAGGTTCTTGGCTGGTCGCCTATGAATGGCTGATTGTTTAAACAGTCTATTGTTTTGGGGGAGTTTTCAAAACAATATCGAACTGTTGTAGGAGTATTTGTTTCCACCACCTACAATAGTGAAGATGACATGTAAATATGAGTCATTTACGTATGTCAAACAAAGAGTGTTGTTACAGTCTGTTAGGTTTGATTGTCCCACTGCAGGGCGTTTGTTGTTTTTGTTGTATGATAACACGTACTATATTACAAGGCACAACCCACCTTTATTGGAATTCACACGTGTGCACAGATGCAATAGAAATCCAGCTTAGAAATGAGTAGCCTAAAAAAAGAAAAAATAACAGCAGCCAACAGTCTTTGTCTGCTTTGATTCTTAGTGGAGTTTGAAGTAAGCAGGCAGGTCCCATTGCGTTGTTTTCTTTTCGACCTTTTTTTCGTGGCATTAATAGGACAAACCAATATCTATTAAAATACCTCAAATACAACCAAACTACATTGTTGAAAACAAAACAGCTGTCTCTTATTTGGAATCACATTTTTCAACAATATATTAAAAACGGAACAAAAACATATTGTAAAACCGTGTAACAGATGTTACGAGAGAACCTTTTAACGAACAGTTACGATTCAGCACGATTCTGTTTATATACGCAAAATACTTTTGATTCTTCATGCACACAAACATCTAAATAAATGTAATTAATTAAAATGTCTAACCCTTATCTAACCAATAGATATGAGCCATTAACCGTTCCATATAGACATTTTAATAATATATAATGTGAATATTCTGTACCGTTTGCTTTTCTTAATAGCCAGCCGGAACAAAAATGCCACACAAAGCTCACTTCATGTTAGAATGTTTAAAAGCTTAATAGATTTTGCCCAGTGTAAAATAGTGTTGCATTCCAATGGAGCAAGAATGGAGCACTAGGTTAGAGTGACTTAGGCCTAATATGATCCATCTCTAGGCAATTGCTTCAATTTTCTCATTTGACCACCAATTTAGGAAGAGTACCTCATTTCACTGTGGCTGTGACAGCAGTGAACATGAGGGAAAAGTGGTAAGCAGATATTTTATGGCAAATATGTTTTTTGTAGGGCTATCAAACTTAATGCGATAATAACGGGTTAACTTAAATTCAGTTCACCGCCACAAATTTCTTTTGGCACACGTTAACACAGTCGTGAGTCGGATGGCAACTTGCAAGCAATGGACAAAGTTTCGCTACAAAGCCCTGTCAGATGGGTCTGTCGACAAGAGCAACGTTAATTGCAATTACAGTCGATGTGAGTGCATCTAGTCTTATTTGCTAGCCAAGCACAGGTAATGTACACAGCCCCGGTAGCCCCGAAACCAATTCCACGCTTGTTAGTGTACAAGTCATCTCTTTGACCTATAACTGCATAAAGCAAGCATATCTTGCCCACTTCCATGTTGATAAGAGTATTGAAAATGGGACTAATGTCCCTTCACAGTACATTTTAAACAGCTAAAAAATGTGCAATCAATTTGCGATTCATGTGATTAAACGCGGTTAAAGAAGTATCGTTTCACAGCCCTAGTTTTTTTTGTAATTGAAAGATTGTTATGTCGATACCATCTATATTGAATCTTGGATCAAAGCATATTTACAAAGCATTAGAAATCTATGATAACTGTTCATGTAAAGCTAAGGTATGATAACATGTGAAAACATTGAGAAAATGATGGCTCAGATTTTGTTTTTGTGAGGGAGTTTGTCTATCAAAAGGGTGGCAGTGGGGTTAGATGAGCCAAATGTCGTGGGGTAAGTTTAACCAATTGTTCAACCAATTCCAACGTTAAAGGTATAGTTATAAAGCCAAGCATTCTGCACTTTTATTTTTATATTGTTTTATTTTAATTTTAGTATTCTTTATAAATTACTGCTCAAAATTATTCAAATAACCAAGTGTGGTTGGCCTAATTTTCACTAATTTGGAGGCAGGTCGCCATCTCACCTGTTAAATGCCTGAGGCAACAACAGCCTTCAAAAAGACTTTAGCGGACAGATATTTTGACCATCTCACTATAGTGATGTACATGTTACAAATTAAAAAGGGCACAACTTATAATGCATTAACAGTAAACAGATAGTATTTATAGGCCTAGTTTTGTCTATCATCAATTCATTTATATTTTCTTGTCTTGTGACTGAGAATCATCTACATTATTCTGTTTTATGTGAGTCAGCCCAAATAATAAAAACGAGTTCACTATTTTTACATATAAAAATGTTTCATCAATTTGAAACATTCAAATGTTCTGATGTTATACTAAGTATTTGAATAAACATATTCTGAGTGGAAGAATGCACTTACAATCTTAATTGAAAAGCCAAAGTATTATTTCCAGATACTTACTTTAAATATGTCAGTTGGTCAGTGTACCCCCATGTAGCCTCAGGCAAGTTGAATCACTTGAGCACTTTTTCAAAGTAATATTTCCATACACCATTTGTACAGATTCATTTTAATGAATTCCAATTAAAGTAAATATCCTGAAATCTAGGTAGCTATATATGTTGTATATTTGTCAAATTCTTCCTTGTCAAGAGGATATTTTAAGTAAAAACTGTTCTCACCCCACTGGCCCCTACTCTAACTGAATAAGGATTCAGAGGAAGAGTGTACTCTTTTGGGCTCTTGTACTTTATAACAGTATGAAAAATATCAATCAAGTTTTTGATTACTTGCAGTTTAAAAGGTATTATTATAAAATATCTATTTATTTAAGTATGTACATCAAACATAATACGTTTTAATTCGTTGTATAGTGTTGTATCTACTCATTATGATTTATGTATCAATTATTGTCACGTATATCTTATTTCCTTTCAGATTTACATGGACGTTAGTTTAACCTCGTTTCCATTTTTGCTGGAGTGGGCCTGACTCGTGAAGATAGTTTTTAAATCAGTGTTACTTTTTGAGTATTTACGTTTTCCAAAGACAACAGTAAAAGAGTAAGATTGAATGTAATGAAACGTACGACGATCACGAACAAGGGCCACATTAAAAAATCCTTCCAAATCGAATGCCGGCACCGCAGCTTAAAAGCTGATACCAACCACAGCCTAAAAGCTGATACCAACCACAGCCTAAAAGCTGATACCAACCACAGCCTTTCCCCTCTGGTACTTTTGGATTTTCAGCCTTGTCCAGTGAGACTGGTAGTGCCAACATAGCTGCCCTCTTTCATGGAGAGGGCTCTTATTGTAGCTGTGTTAGTCATCTTAACATATACATTACTTTTACACAAACCATTTCAATGCTTGACCCTTTGGCTGTTGGAAAAAGCATTCTCATAATAACAATACGCTCATCTTTATATTGTCTTTGTGAATACAGCAGAAGAGTTGTATTCACAAAGACAATCACAAAATCGGTGAAGTGGTCCACTGCGGCTGAATCCTGTTCTCAGTTAAGCTGACAGTGATACTGTCTGTCTGTGTGTGTGTGTGTGTGTGTGTGTGTGTGTGTACCTTTTACTACAGACGCACAGAGTTACAAAAGAACACGGAGAACAAACCGCACCCACGCTTTGGTCTCTTCAGATTTCAGCAGAACAAAAGCGTCATCCCATCTTCCAGCCCCCCACCTGCCACCTATCATTTGCCTCTCAGCTTGACGTTTATTGGTCCACACCGCGTTTTACAGCCCGGCCCATCTACTAGGAGAACAAGTCATCCAGAGCACCCATCTGGCTCTCATTTGGCAGCCGCCCGAAGCTCTTGGCCTAACTGTTACATGTAGGTCCTGCTCGCACCACACACACGCACACGCACGCGCACGCACACGCACACATCTAGAGCACCCTGGCTGCTGATTCAAATCCAAGTGTGAGCTTTTAGAAAGAAGCCAGATCAGCAGCTACGTGCTAATCATTTGTACAGGGACTTTTCTTCTTTACATTGCATCCCTCTGGAGACTTCTGTCATCTTTCTATTTTTTCCCTTGATCTATGCTCATCTCACAAATGACTTTGTTATCTTAATATATTTTTGTAGAATGGGTTGGGGGGGGGGATTAGTGCCATGCATACATTGAAAGATACCATAATTAGACCACGTGTTATTTATAGTGGAAAGGTGGTAGGAGTTATGTAAGCAATTAGAAGCCTTTTCTGTGAAATTATTCCTTTTAGGGACAATTAGGGATGAGCTCAGCTCAATCCGCGTTTGACAGAACTGTGGCTGTTGTCTTCAGGGGGAGCAGATCGTAGACCGGAAGAACAACTAAGAAGACAAATCACCCCACTCCGGGTAAACACAGCAAAAAAGCTATTTTTATTTTGCAGCTATATATCCATGGAGACCAGGGTGTGGACGGAACCAACTTTATCGAAACCTGGCAAGCCCTGATTCCACCCCTGTGGGGATTTCTCTGTCCAGAGGGGAGCTCCCATACCGACGTCAGTCATCCTTGTGTGGTGAGATCACCAGGGGAGGGGCTCTGTGTGCTTTTCAATTCACCCGTGCTGCCCTTTTTGACCTGCCCAGTAAAGACAGGCAAGGTCACAAAGGGAGAAAAAAAACCTGAAAGACCAAGAGTCTCCCTCTTGTCATTTTCTCTACCTGTCAAAGAGAGTGGTGTGTGTGTGTGTGTGTGTGTGCGTGTGGAGGTTGGGGGGGTGTGGTGTTGGAGAGCTGAGACAGCAAATACCAAAACAATCGCATGTTGGAAAACTCTGAACCATTCCACCACTGCGGTGCTCTTCCATTCTTGGGAGAAACCAAAACAAAAGGCGAGGCCCTCCCACTTAAAGCTTCAGTCTTGCAAGAACAATGGTCCAGCTGCAAAGTGTAGTCTGGACTTTCTGCCATTCCCTACCAGACTGTTCCTTTGCAACCAAACATGACAGTGTGCCTAGGACGAGAAAGTCAAACCTGTTTCAACACCGCGAGATAGCGACGGCTGTCTGTGGGGATTACGAGTCGAAAGTTTACTTAAGAAGATGGGGGAATGATTGATGAGAAAGCTGTCATGTGTGAGGCCCCAGGAACACGGCCCCTGCACATCAAGTGCAAACCTCCGTCTGACACACTTCAAGCCGTATTTCAACTCCCCCCCCCCCCCCCCCCCCCCCCATCAGGCATTTGGAGTGCGAGCCACTCAAGTGGGGAGGGTGGGGGAGTAAATGTTATTCCTTGTTGTTCAAAGTGCTGTTGGAAAATGTGATATATGAAGACACAGGGGGGGGGGGGGGGGGGGGGGGGGTGTTAGGCACTCGGAGAGCCCCGGTAAAGTATTTCAGCCATGTGCATAACAGGGTAACAAGAAAAAATGTCCCAGTGATTTTACATGCAAGGAAAACGGTTTCAACGGAATACTGAGGAAGGTTTCAGCACAGTTCAACGGAAGCTGTGTCAAAGCAAACTTTTTCTTTCAAAGCAAGACAAGCAAGACAAAGCGATTCCAAAAAGGCAAACCTGTATCTCCCATAGAGTAACTGTCATCACATAGAGCAGCACTTACATTCAACAGAGTAAACATGCAACGTAAACATTCAAACTAACCTGCTGTTCTTTCCCAAAATAAATGATTAGACAAAGTGTGTCAGACCGCAGTGTCCTTCTTGTCATCTGAAACCCATGAGACACCCCACTGAAGTGTGCACTTTGTGTGGACTCTGATGCAAAGGCCTCCAGGCTATTCCAGCTGGGCCCCTTGAGCTATGGTATATGGTGTCCTGACATCTCTGGCATGAGAATAAATGTTTACCAACTCGGGTTACACGTAAGCAGGTATTCCCCTCCCATGTCACTAAAATGCTTATGTGCTTGGACAGCTTCATCAGACATGTAAAGAATGTCATGGGCCCTGGGCTAAGCAGGAGTGGGTCCCCCCTGTGTAATGTTTTCCCCGGTGTCATTTTCCTCATTCTTTTCCTGCGCATGCCAGGGGTTTGGAAGGATTGAGATGTTTGACGCATTTGTAGACCGTGAGGGCCACTGTGTGCTGCTTTTTTATGTGACCATGTTACGTTTTATACGGAAGCATTGCACAGTATGAATCATTTGTCAGGTAAAATGAGGGATTAATATCTAATTACAAAGCTCTCAAATAGCTTGATATCTAACGCTCAGCATTCTCAACTTTGTCTACCAGTAAACATTTGATCAAGACTCTAGTCTCTCTCAAACACAGATGATGTAAGAGGCTAAGCAGGGCCATTACACCCAGCCTGATCTGGGACAAAATGTACAGACAGCTTTTCATTGAAGCCAGTCCAACGTGTTTCCTTCCCACTTACATAGGTTGGTATGCCAGTATTAGTTAGCATGAAGTGAACATCTCTGTTGCATGACAAGCACACAAAACCAAGTTGGCAAGATGTAGCGTGGTTAATAGGGGTAGGAGGTGAATTGATTCAGAGGGCCCTTAGGCTGAATTGGGGCACAACATTTACTGGACACAGAGGCTTGTTATTTAATTAATTTAATTTTAATTAATTAATTATCATTAAATTATATATAGCATATTATCATGGGACGTAAATTCCTGGCAACGCCCCTCCTGGCAAAACTCGACAGCGGTAAGTATGGAAATTATCTTGGCTTTTAAGAAGAAATGGTTAAGAATATGGCGGGGGGGGGGGGGGGGGGGGGGGAATGAAGGTGGACAGGCAAGCTGCCAGTAATCTCAAAATGGCACTTTGTTCAGAAATGCAGAAACAAGACACCTAGGGTGTTTTAATATTGAATTAGGTCTATTGAATTGGTTATTAGAACTAATACTATGGCGAAAGTACATGTCATTTGGCACTGGAAAAATTAAGAGGAGTAATCATTCTGAGGGCTGAGCAGGTTAGTATTGACCAAAGAACAGCTTTTGACACTGACACGCTGATAAACTGAAGTAGAAACAAACCCAAACTAGACACAAACAAAGCAAGCACAGGAGACAGCAAACTCCGTCTGGAGGCTAAGAGACTTTACTCTGAAATGGAATATAGTGCATGGTTCTTTACAAGCCAGGAGCTTTAAAATAGTCAGGCGAAAGGCCCTGGTGACAACTATAATCATAGTAGATAGGACCAGGAGTTGCTTCAGATTAACTGTTTGATCCTGCCATGGAGCGTAGGCCACTTTTCCGACGCCCTCTACTGGTTGACCAAGCGTCCAGACCCTGACAGGACCCCCTCGCCGATATGCAGCCCCTGTCGCATCTACCAGGTTGCCCAGGCCTGTGTTGGAGAAATGAAGTAATTTATAAACGCTCGAAAATATGTTCAGCCAGCTCCTCTGTCCCAGACCCCTCCCAGTCGACGAAGGCACCCGCAAGTCAAATCCAAGCAACCCCATGATGCTTCGAACCGTGTAGAGTGGACTATCTTCAACCCTGCGCGTAGCTGGGCTAGGGACTGTGGGAGGGCACAGGGGACGAGTACTGGTCTGAGACAGGAGACATGGAAGACGGGTTGAAGTCGTAAGGCTCTGGGGAGCTGCAGCTTGACAGCCGCTTAGTTGATCCTCCTAACAACCTTGAAAGGACCGATGTACCTTTGGGCGAGCTTGGCCCCCACAGTCCCAAAGTGGCAGGTCCTTTGTCGAAAGCCATATTCGCTGGGCTAGTTGAAGGATGGGAACTTGTTTGCGGTGGCGGTTAGCCTGCCTCTCGAAACTCCCTGGTGCGGGAGAGAGTGGACCTGGTCTGCCTCCAAGCCTGACGAACGCCTAAACAGAGAAAACTCCCATCTCTTCCGCCTGCTCTGGGAATAATGGGTCTGGGAAGCAAAACTGGCACTTAAAGGGGTACATGTCTAGGCCCAAGTGCCGTTAAGTGTTGTGGGCGTAGAGCCTCGGCCCAGAGCAGTTGCTGACTCCAGGTGGCGGGGCTCATGGAGGCAAGACTCGTCTCCAGGTTCTGTTTGGCCTTCCGTTTTACCATTAGTCACGGGATGGAAACCAGAAGACAGACTGAGACTCTGATAAGGGGCCATGATTCACGTCCAGATTCTGGAGGGCCTTCCATTTTCACATTAGTCACGGGATGAGACCGGAAGACAGACTGAGACTCTGATAAGGGGCCATGATTCACGTCCAGATTCTGGAGGGCCTTCCATTTTCACATTAGTCACGGGATGGAGACCGGAAGACAGACTGAGACTCTGAGAAAACAACAGAAGGCCCTCCAGAATCTGGATGTGAATCATGGCCCCATATCAGTCACGGCATCCTTAGGGAGACTATGGAAGCAAAAGACGTGGTGGAGGACCAGACGGGCCGTTTCAGGTGCAGGGGGCGAGTGGCAGGAAGTGGGCCGCTCGAGAGAACCGGACTTGGAAAGGATACACTTGCTTTGCGCACAGGGGGTGCATGCCGCGACGTGTCCGTCTACTTCCTCCCTGATGTTGGGCCACCAGGGTGAAACGTTATCCGATGGTCAAATAATAGGGACCAGAGCGCCTGTCCGGAGTTGAGACGCTCAGCGGCTTGGATGAACCCCAGATTCTTGGGGTCCATCCAAATCCAAATTGGGTTGCTGCACTGGGACAGGACCGCCCCCACTCCTACCTCAGGGGCGCCCAGCTCCACGAAAAACTGCAATGCCGGATCTAGAAGTCGTGGGCCGTGATGAAGCAATGCTTGAGGTCCTTGAAGGCTTGGTTTCCTGATGGCTTCCTGGTGAGTGATAAAGCCAGTGGTCCCAAAGTCACAGATGAAGCTCCTGTAAAAGTTTGCAGAGCTCAGGAATCACTTGTTTCCCTGAGGACGGGGCTGACCACTCCTGTATGGCGCGCACCTTGGAGTGTCATCAGTTTTGCCCTTAGTTATGAAGGAAGGACACATGGCTTCGTTCACACCGCAGGCAGAAGTGGCCCAGTTGCACATATGTGACTCGGATCTGTTTTGGGGCACTTTCTTATATGGTACTAAACCGGATACAGGCCTGATTTCTTGCAATGCAACCTCAATCTGAACAGTCAATTAGGAATCCATGCAACTTTTACATCACTCTAGATCAACGTTCACAATTCTGCGCTGGGTTAGAGTTCGTGAATACGTACATACATGTTATAATGCGCATGCGGGTCATTCAGGACCGTGACCAGTTCACACTAGATTCGGATATTGGCCACATTAAAAACGAATAATGTGAACAGCCAAACAAAAATCGTATCTCAGCATAAATACGAATTCAGCATTAAGGCCTGTGGTGTGAACGTAGCCTTTGTTGATGTGAAAAGAACGTTTCTCTGACGTAGAGCCTTTACTGGAAGAGACGCTGGAGCACAGTGCACACATGGCTGATGTGTTCCTCCTTGGAGCTGGATAAGATCAGGATGTGGTTGAGATGCACATGTACAGAATGTCCAAGAAAGTCCTGCAATGGCTATTGAGTGCCTGTAAAATGGTGGGGGGGAGAGGGGGGGCCGGCCCGGATCAAGTGGTACTCGTAAGTATTTGAAATGCCCATTTGGGTTGTTGAACGCTCTGATGGAATGAACCAGTGTACCGACCCTGCCATATGTATGGTGTTTTGAGGATTTTGATTAAATAAAATGTAGTGAAAGTCTTAAACAAATCCAACAATTTAATAAAAATATTTAAGAGGAAATCTTAATTGCCATGATGATGGTGATCCATGTGCTGGCTAAATTATAATCATTCAAGATACAAGAGGAAAGAGGCTGAGTGAAACACACCCACTGCACATATTCTAGGAAATATCTCGAGTTCTTTAGCTTTCCTGGTCCCTAGTTCTGCTGCTCATTGAATGACTGACTCCAGGTGACTTACTGACTTGAGCCCCAGATTAAAGGTGATTTTAACCCTGTAGGTGTTCCACCTCTTCAGTCACAACACCATATCACATGACTTAAGAACTTAACTTGTGCCTAAGATGACATATGCATAAAGCATAATTCTACGCTTATAGCCCTACCCCTGCTCACTACTGAAGGCTATTTGATTTGGGGACGCTTCTGTTTTATGCAAATGCACATAAACTCTGTTAAATGAATCTTACTCACCGTTGTAGTACCTTTTAACACCACTTTAGGGAATCAGAGTGTCAACCCTGACGTTCCTTGACAACCCAGAGTTTAAATCTGAGTAGGTTAAACTCCCTTCGCAGTACAGGCCTCAGGTTGCGCAACTGAAAGGTGTAAGGGCCAAATTTGGGAATGTAAACGCGTCTTTATACGTGTCCTTAATAAAGTATACGTGTCTGTTTGAATACCAGGAAGATCAAATGTATTACCCCTTGACCAATGAAATAATTTTACATGAATTTTATGTCGTTGGAGTGAACTCACTGTTGTAATTTCTCTGTGTACAGACTTGCACTCTGTAGTCATCAATAAAACTACATTGATTATTGCCAAAAGTCTCACTTTGTTAATTGGCTGTTTTCCAAATACATTTGAAAATATCCATAACAAAGGATAACACAAATATTGTCAATTAATTAACAAATACATTTTCTGCTGAAACATAACATACTACTTAAACTAATATGAAACCAGGCATACGGAAGAAATAAACTAAATTACAGCTAATTAGCAAACTCAGGCAAAGCGGTGAAGGCTGGAGAACCAAGTCATAACGCATGAAAGTTGGATGCGGTGGATTTGAGGCTATATAAACTACCAAACTTTTTTAGGAAGTATGGATATGTGGCCACACCATAAAAGCTCTCTTAGACATATCTGTAAGAAGTAACCACAGCCTGTAGCGAAAAATAAAGGATCCTGTGCGGGCTCCTAAATAAAGAATATAATACCTATGATAAGGCAAGTTTCCTACTGAGTGGGCTGTCAAAACCCTGCAGGGAAAGACGAGGGGAAAAGTAACAAATTAAAGGCAAGTTCTCTGCATAGCAAGCCTCCATCCAACAGGATAAGAGCAGAGAAAGGACAAAAGGTACCTTGTTTGCTGAGCAGGCTGTAACAAGCCAATAGGAGTAGACCAGAGAAAGATTGCACGCAGTCAAATAAAGCCATTTTCTATGATCTGTCTAGCTGTGCCTTGGAGGCGTGCGGGAGAAGGGAGGACTCAATTGCAGAGATGAGATGGTGTCTTCAGTAGTTAAAAAAAATGCTGTTACTCAGATTAAGTGAGAAAACATTACTTAAATTCGCCACAGGCTCCATTACAACGTAGATTCAATAATGCAACATAGGAAAACCAAACGGCAATGCTTTAATAGGAAAGAGTACCAACAGGTGAAAACAATCGGGTGATTAGGAGCACTTCCACTGTCTGCTCGACTGAGCCCTGGCGGCAGGTGCAGAGTACGCTTTACGCCTTTGACAGTGCTAAGAGCTAATATTGATAGGTGTTGCTCTCTAAATGTCATCCCAGTTTTCTTTAAGTTGTATTAATTTACTCCTCGTTCCTGGCTGGCCGTGGTAGTTTATGCTGGTCCTTCCTGTGGTTATCCTGCCGTCTTGTTGACTAAACACAATTTCTCAAGTTGTGTGCTGAAACTGAAGTTAATTGTAATATCAGGGTTATCTGATGGGTTCATAGAACACAGTGCGATTCATGTTCTTTATTGGTGGACTAAATTCAACTTGACTTTAATTTCATTTGAAGTCTTACTTCGATACTAATGCCTTTTCCAATCCAGTCATTAAATGATTTAATGGAGTTAGTGAAAATAGTTTTGTATTGCTCTTATACGTAATGGGAAATGCTGTGGCATGATTTCAGGTTGTGTCAGACATCAACCCACTCCAGGTTTCCGAGCAAACACTGAACACACAAACTCAAATAAACACACAAAACAATAACAATCGTACACGTTAATACGTTTGACTGCTCTTTATCTTACAAATGGACCAGCACTTTTACTGTGACCAAGGGAAACAGTCCTTCTTATTGTTACAGTGGGAACAATGGATACCTTTATTTAGATCAAGCAACACAATGAAACTTGAGTCTTCAAATTACCTTCGAAATGCGAAGAAACATTTAGATCCGCCAGACTTTCACACCTGTTGATCAGTTTATGTCTTCTGATCCGAGGGCCATGTGCTCTGCTTGTGTGTCTGCTCCTGCCTCAAAGGGAGAGAGTCCCATGGGATCACCAGCACACAAACGAATCACATTAATAAACCACACATGTGCATTGCACTGAATTAATTCACAAGCACACCAGGCCACCCTGGAAGTATGCCAATAATTTGATGCTTAAAACCAAGATCAGTCTGAGTAATACCAAGGCTCCAGGGGTGATTTGAGTATTTTATAGATTTGAACTTTACTTTGTAGGGCGATAAACCTAATGGAAAGGATATATACAACTAAATAAAATTATATTTAAACAATCTTCAGTGTTTCAGTATATAATGTATATGTTGTATATGCTTTTAAGATTAAGTTTCATGGACAATACTGTAAACTGGCCAATTTCAGAGTTAAAGTGGTCACATAAAATCGACATCGGGGAGGCCATACAGGCAACCACTTAACTTCCCTTTACCGTGGCTGATGCTGTTTCAGAGTGCTCGTACCTAATGCATGCATTAAGATTGGTCTGTCACAACAGTTAATGGGGTATACTGTATCTTCGGTCGCCATAGCTCTCGGACCTAGTCGGAGCCAAGACACCCAGTGGTCTGAGATCGTCCACAATAGACACTGAGTAACTCGGTATCTACATCAAAAACATGTACTCTAGAGTTCAAGCCATTTTCTGATGGTTTCTTTCCTCTCCAAACAAGGGAGCAAATGATGTCGTTGTCGGAGGGAAACAGGACATATAAAGCTCTACCTGGGTCATGGCCTCTATTACACACGTCTCAACCGCTTCCTATAAGCCGTTACTCAAGCCCTCACAGCACACTGAGAACCTGTGTTTCCATCCAACGATCCCCATTGACAAGTGGAAACTGGAGGACACTCTGAGCATGTGTCTGGAATGGCCTTCTATTAATTTCAGGGTGTGTGTGTGTTTAGAGAAGGGGAAGGACAGTTATATGAGTGACAAGATGAAATCCAACAGCTGTTTCACGCTCCCCATTAGTGGTGTTGTTTACTGAAACAACGGCACAACTCGCAATCAGACAAACTTCGTCACAGAAGACCTCAACTAATCATGTCCATAAACATTCAATAGTTCAGGGGGAAAATGCAGTAGAATAAGATACAGCAGCAAACGCATGATTTTATGCCCATCCAGATGAAGCACCGTAGCAAAGTTCCCACAGAACCGAGTGTCATGATTCACTGATTTCAAGGGCCTCTGAAAGCTGACTAGTAAAGTGAGTGGCCTGGTGATTTAGGGCCCCGAGGCTCTGCCCTGAACTCAAGCCCGGAGGACATTTGTTGACCCTGTAGCTGACTAAGGGGTAACACTCCTCCTCAGAAGCAGGTGTTCGGATGGGGGTTGGGGCTGTGTGTGTGTGTGTGTGTGTCTGTGTATGTGTGTGTTTAGGGTCTCTGACAGGCCTATTAGCCCCACTGGCATCATGTAGATTGGAAGCCGATTGATGACTTGGCCCGACTGAGTCCTGTGCGCCCTTCCTGGTATTAGGCTTGGTCCCACTGCACCAGGTGCAGCTGGGGTAACCCTGAGGTAGTCTACTCAGCTACACATTACAGCTGGCTTGGGAAAAACAAAACACCTATAAGCAGTAGAAATGCATAAAGATTTAATCTTACTCACATTTGAACAGCATTTAATGGGTCATAGCGATGACAGTAATTAGTAACAGTTATTTACACTTGTTTTGTGATTATCTGTTATTGTTGTCCCATCCTCCTATGAAGAAACTACAAAGATTGTGTCTACAAAATAAGAGAAACAATTGGAATTGGTTTTCAGTATGCTGATCGTAGTGCCTTAAAAAAAATGTATGGACTCAAAAACAGCCGGTCAAATTTAATTACATTTAAGTTAAATGAAAGAATATGTTATTGGCTTGTAATGGCATATTTACAATATCGATAGCTTGGTTTTAATGTCAGCTATCCAACACTCAAGAAAACAACATCTGGAAACTGTAACCAGAGTGGAGAGGAAAACATATAACACCTTATTCATTTTAATAGACATCATATTGGCCAAATGCATTTCAGCCTGCTCCCTTAATTAGATAAGTTCTCTTCTCAAAGAAATCAATTGTTTTACTTGGAACCTATCTTAGCATAGGTTAACTTTCAGAAGACCCTCTAGCTATAAAAACAACACTATTGTTGGAAATAGTGTTTAACATAAAAAGCTGTTGAGCTGTTCTCATTATGATAAGGGGTGTGTAAAAAGCTTTTTTTTTTCTTCAAACAAAGCACAATAGATACTTTAAGACCTTAATTAGATTCAACCTTACACTTCTCCAATTGAAACCTGGCTTTGACCTGCATTTATTCTCAATATCCTCCCATGGCAATTGCTCTCTTCCTTCCATATTTCCCCATACTTTATTTCCTTCCTTCCTTCCCTCCTCCCATTAGACCTCTCTACCAAATCCTGATCACCCCAGCAGCAGCAGCAGCAGTGTAAGCAGCAGCTGCCTTAACCCTAGTTCCCTTGAGCCCACCTCACACCTCACCCAACCCTGCTTTTGGTCTGACGTATGAGGTAATGCTGAAACCCTCCCTCTGTGGGACCAGTGGGCTACATGCCTGAACAGAGGGGAGCCAAAACTCTGTTCACACACAAGATCAAGATAGTCTGGGGCATGTTTGTACAGCTAGCCCGGGGGCCTACGAGGCAGAAAGAAATACACTGACAACAGCTCAGTTCATAGCTGCTCATTCGAGGTGATGCTATCAGAAAATAGTCTTCGGGACGCTCTCAGAGATGGAGGTACGATTATTGTCACTGGGGTGGTACCTTCATTGACTCAGTTGAACAAAGGAGCTGGCTGTGTCACAGGTTGTGATAGGGGTAAGGCACCATTATCCAGGGAAGGGGAATTTTTGAAACCTCTCAACTGAGTCAGAGAGATTCTGAACACCTTCCATTTCAACCTTCTTTATGCAAAAAAGGTAGAGATTGAATCTCGTTTGAGTGACCAGGTTACATTGAGTGAACCATTGAAGGTACCAGGCGTTGTGCCTTTTCCCCTGACTTTGGTACCTTTATTTCTTAGAGGGTAGAGGCATGTTTTAGGAATACAAAACAAAAAACAATTTTCTCTTTTCTTGCATGCAGTTTTGATTTCAGTTTGTGTGTGTTTGAGCTGAGGGGATTCTAAACACAACATAGTCATTGTAACTATGACAAGACACATATAGCAAGTGAAACATACAGTAATGATGGGAGGATCTGTAAAGAGATGAGATTGAGATGATCACAGCCTGATAGCTGTGGATGTGGTTTTGGGTTTCAATGATTTCCCTGGTCAAGTCTACTAACTGGACCACTCACCTTAATCACCTTTTAATCATGCCCACACAAATAAAATCAACTCTCATATAGGGTGTCTCAGACCAATCAGCATCAACTCTTTGTCAGTCAACCATTTTATGAAAACCAGCCCACTTGAACTGTGCTGCACAGGACTAGTCACACATCCTTGACACTTATTGATATTATATTGTAATGATAATGATAAAACATGTGTCCAACAATACCCAAGGTCACCACTGGATTCTGCAAGAAAGCCTACGGAGTTGATGTGCAGAGAAGAATAAAAAACACAGTTAAATAAACTTCAACAATAATAATGCCTTTTTGATACAGTAATCATTGGCAGGGGACTTTCATGGTGTTCATAAACACATCACACAGTGGCGTGGTGGCTAGCCCCAGACTTGTAACTTCACTGTCTCACTATTCAAACACACACCTAGCTAAACAGACTGCAACTCAGCTGGTCCCCAACCCACCACCTCCTGCTCCTACTAGGCTACCCACTTAGACCCATAAACGCTGGCTAATATACACACCGTTCCTCTTGAATGGAGTGCAAAGTTGCCACCTCCGAGTAATAGGTGTTATTTCTGTATGCCTGAAACATTTCGTCAAGTTTGCTGTGGCTTATTTGCTGTGCTTTTTTCTTTTTCTTTCTAGAATCTGGCCAAAAAGCCTTCCATGACACATGGCTATGTGTTATTCACAGTATGTGCTCCTCACAGCAAGGCCATGATGCCCTGCTGTACTAATCAAAAAACGTTTGAAATTTGTCCAGCTGACATTAGTGTCATACAATATTTAGTGAGCTGGCTTCATAATATTACGGAAAGGGGTTCGAGCATTTGAACCGCTCTCCACCAAGACATCACTGTCTGCGTTCTTATTGCAATGATTTATTGTGTTACTGTGGCAACATCCATTTGGTGTTTTTGTCTCAACACTTGTCACCGTCTTCGCTTAGGTTTCCCCACGCGGTGAACGAGACTCATCCCAGAACAGTCGATGGAGAGGTGGGATAAAGTGTATGGAGGACCTGACAAAAAGGAGGCATTTCGTTGTCTGCCAACACTTCAACTCGTCTCAAGTTTGAAGAGTTTGAGAAGGGAAACCGTCAGGCAGTCTGTCTGCCTGTCTCTTTCAGCTGGCAGCCATACAGCGTTTAGCTGCAGGTCCTTTAACAATCGGCCTTTACTTCGTCTGAATCACCGTGTTTTCTTTAGCTTGAAGGTTAGCCGCCTCTTGCCAATTAAAAACCTCTTGTGACCCTGCCTGTCAGATGATAATTAAAGACGCTCATTAGCAGCTTTACTTAATATAACTCCATTAAGCAGTGCTAATTTCATATCACTGTTACTCAGAATAGTGTACAGTAGTTGAGTGACTGTTACTCTACCAGTGGTATGTTGTGTGATGCTGAACTGAGGTGGGGGTGCCTGTCATGTCACCCGTAAAACCCTCCATGCTGGTGGGTGGTCTGGTCCCGTGTAGGCGTCACCAAAGCTTGGTGTCGTCATCTCTGTTAAGACTCTGACGTTGACCACCCCACTCTCCTTGCTCGGCTGGGAAATATACACAAAACCACTGCCCTCACACATTCATTCGTAACCTTCTTTGGAAACAGGAAAAAATAAGACGGGCTTGTATGAAGTTTCTTCTGTTTTTTGTGAAAGTCTGGCAAGGACTGTATATTTATTTGGTGTGTCATTCATGCCAGTAATTACATTTACAGTGCAAGGTATATTCAATTTTTCCATGTGAACATTTTGATAACTCTTTAATTGTGAACCCCTAACAGCTACCAAATTTTATTCTCAGTCACACTTCATTGACAAGCTGTGTACACCATCCTGTACTTCCCGTTTGGCTGACAGGCCGTGTGGTCATAAACAAATGTGGGCCACATCAGTAATGAACTCTATGTACTCTGGGTTACAAACTAACAGAGTCGGACTGGCGGAGTTTACACTTGGCTGTCCCACAGCTCGAACCTTCAATTAACCCCTTCCCTCGCAATCTTCTCATCAGAGAACCCTCCTCCAAAGAGCCAAGTGCTCAAGAAACGTCTCCAGATGGCTTATGTTCAATGTCCTGATCTATATTCCTGTCCATGCTCAGACCCTTAACAAAATGCTTTGGAGACTTCAGCTGTATGTGCAGTACCCACTGCCAAGCAATATACATGAAACTTTTTGGGGGGTATTTTGAAATCATGTAATTCATATGAGTTCATTATTAGGGCAGTTAATAATTGTCACATACCAAAATGTAGCTCTGTGGGTCAAATGTGAGGGTTTGGAGATGTTACTCAAAAGAGGAGTTGAAACCCCAGAGCACCCAGGAGCCTATCTAGATGTCAGCTGTGTTAGTTTTGGATGCTGCTTGTATTAAACGTTTCTCTTCACAGGCCTGTTGTAGATAATCACTGACAGGGAAGTATTTACTTTAGGTCTGCAACAGGAGTACCTCTTTGTTTTCTTGATCCAAATGCAGACTCCTTTCTTTCCAAATAGTCTAAGTAAATGGTCGTGTTTAGTTTAAGCAAGATACAAAAATAAAAAAAGTGAAACATTTTGTACTTTTCAAAGCTCGCTGCCCTTTTTCATCTCCACTTCATTGTTAACGCAACACACCCCAAAAATATGGGGCTGCGGGTCTCACGTTTAAAGACATTGCATGGAGACAACAGTTCCATAGCTCCATCAGTCACGTCCCTTGGAGTCCCGTACTGCCTACACTGAGCCATAACCTCAGCGAGAGGAGGATTCGGTTCCACCCAAAACCCGCCTGGCACAATGTAGAAACCATGCAGGAATTCAATGCACCGAGCTGGCAGGACACAGACAGCGCTGGACTGGACCAGCGGCCTGTGCCCTGAGGAATCTGAGCGACGCGGTCGGGAAAGAATGCTCGGCATTCGTGCCAGGGAGCTCGTGTGGGGGTGGTTTCCCCCGGGTTTTCCCGGCGGCAAAGCCTCATGGTCCTCATCAACATCATCATCATCATCATCATCATCATCATCGCCTCAAGTAGCCTGGAAGGAAGCCCCGGTTGGCACGGAGATGGCGTGAGTGGCATCTTACTGGCTTATCCTCGCAAGTGGTTGCTGGATTTGGGGTTGTCATAGCACTGGCTTTACTGGCCGGGGACGGAGGGGATGTGAGGAGAAGAAAAGAACATGCATATCATCTCTGTCCTAATATTTAAAAAAAAATGCTTGAATGAATAGAGTATGTCTACAACCTCAAATATAAGATTTGTACCTTTTTCAAAAAAAAATGTTTTTCTTAAAGTGTTGTAGTCCTAACTCTTATCCCTCAAAAAGCGCTATGATAGAGCCCCCTTCAAAAACACTTTTTTAACAATAGGATCATTTGATGCCTCTGTTGGCTAGCTGTTATGATCCAGCAGCACTAGCAGAACAGACTGACCGACGGTCAACGTTTCCTCAGCCAAGCCCACCTAACACTGAACTCCTGACTGGGCCTTGGGGAGACATCCTGTTGAGGATGGACGTCATGGGATGGGTGGTGCACGCATAGCCAAACACACGGCTGTTATCAAAGGCTACCACCCTGGGCAACCTTCACTGTTAGCACAAACAAAGGAGGATTCATGTTATGATTACGTGGACCTGAGAGGAGGATGTTGGGATGATGTCATTGAATTGCAAAGACCAAAAACTTCAGGAGGGAGATATGAGCCAATATCTCATCAGCTATGCACCCTTAAGTTATTTTTTTGTCACGCAGGTCATGACTCCTGGCACCTTCTTGTTCGTTCTTCTCTGACTTCAACGGTTCACATGCACTGCTCAATCATGCTCTCTCACTAAAGCCAGGGTGTTCATATGTGGTGTCAAGACCATTGATTGCACAGCTAAATAGGCCTTGCTGTATGATTCATTCTGTTCTTATTAAGGCTGCACTTCCTCTCATTGTCCACCTTTGTGGCCCAAACCAACTACGCTGCGAATCCTCGGATTAGACTAGACTCACAGGCCCTTCCAGATGTAAAGCCAGGCAATCAGTTTCTGTTCAATCCAATCCCACTCTTCCATCGTGTTGGGTTAGAGAAATGGCATCTGATGGGAGCCTGCAGGAAGCAGAAGGAGGTCACGGGGTGATTGTGATTTCTCACTGGAGACTTGGGTTATTCAGAAGCCAAAAGTAGAGGGAAGCGGGGAGACGGAGAGTCCAAGAGCTGGAAAGGCGAAATGTGGGAGAGTGGTTAAAAATGTTGAAAGAATAGAAATGTACTTTTGAGCTTGAGGAGGGGGGGGGGGGCGAGGGGGGGGGGGGGGGAGTGGGGAAGAGGAGACTCCGTATGAGGTTGAAAGAAAAGAGAGACCGGGAGAAAGGGAGTGAGAATAAAAAGGATTCCAAAGAGAAATGGTCGGGATGGAACAAGATTAAGAAAGTGTGGGAGCCAGAAAGAGAGGGAGAGGTGTGGGGACGGAAGAGAGACAGGGCTTGGCTGGGGGACACCGGGCTCCCCTCGGACCCCTTGCTCAGCCACGTTGCCAGGGCTGACTTCACACAACGCACCTGAGTACACAGAATTATACGTGGTGCTAGCGCCCAGTCTAGAATATTCAACAGGCTGGCTACTGACATCACTACAGCTGGTGTGAATTTTACCCAACCAAGGGCCAGCTCTCAGCACTCCTTTTCTTCCTCGCACTATCTCTCTCTCCCTCCCTCTCTCTCACACACACACACATCATCCTATCACACTGTTCTCTTTTCCCTTCTTTTCTTCCCTCTGAACACCCAGCGGTGTGATAGGGCTGGCCTTAGCTGCAGTGAGAGACCACCAGGTTTGAGTCAGGGTTGCCTGAGATGGACACGGAGTGGACACTGACTCTCAAAACAAGGACTGCCCCCCTTTCTTGCTTCTCCAACCCATCTCTAACATTATAACAATGGAATTCATTTTTCTTCTAAATGTTTTGTATTGTGTATGTTGTCTGTTGTGGGTAGGATGTCCGTTTGGTGACATACTGTGTTTTTTTTTTTTTGAAATGGCACTGTTCTGATAAGTTGGATTCATCCTGCCAAATGCATGATATACATTAGAGCATTAAAAACATTTTCCAAGTATTGAAACTGCATGACCTTGGAACTGGGCTACATTATCAATCTTTCCATGGAAGGATATCCAACATATTTACTATAAGTATTGCTGTAATGCGAAACTTAGAAATTGTAATACTTGCAGTGAAATATGTAGCATCTGGGCTGGCCTATATGTCCAGTTAATAAACATAACTTTTCCTCCTACTATCAGCATTTTCCATTGCAGGGTTGGCTAGCTATCATGACAGCTCCCAGCGTCCAGCTATTTTTAAGAATCCAGACAGACCAGGCTGTTTGTGCCCTGGAGGTAGTGGATCATTCCGCAAAGTTTATGGACCTGAAAATAACTGTCCTATGAAGCCCTGCAAACGCTCCCCTGCTAATCACAAAGTGCAGCCGACCATAAATGAATGTGGTATCTGCTTTAACAGTTGTACACCCAATATTAAAGAGTTAAAGTACAAGGCAGTCCGGATCTGGTCAGAGCTGTTGTTAGCTCTAAGTACTGCTACGTTTTCAGCACTGCAGAGTCCTTAAGTTTAATTTAATGGTCTACGTTGATTTAAAATATGTGTCAATAGGATATATTTAAAGCATCGGTTTATTTGTTTGTTATGTGTTTACTGTTGGCAGGTGAATTAAATGCTGCACAACATAGCCAAAAAGAAATGTTAGCATGGCTATTTTTCTGGGTTAAACACAGAGGTTTGTTGTGCAAGGGAAGTTAAATCAAGTGCAATTTAGGGAGCCAGCCCAACTGCCTCAGTGCCAGGTGGGGCCTGGAAATTCACAAGGAATGATGAAAGACCATAAAACCAGCAGGAGTCTGATATTGCGTTTGATATCTTTCCAGAGGCCTTGTTATTTAGATCGCCATCTAAGAGCGCAACCAAGGCACCACTACGGCCTTTCCATTGCCAAATTCCATCTTCTGGTTCTTATTTAGTTCCCTACGTACAAAGATGCGGAGAAGCTAAATACATTGTACAGTTAGAATAATTAAAAGGAATGACTTTTTGACTAAAAAAGCGAAATGATTAATAAAACGACTTACAATTACATTGATGGCTGCTTTAAGATGTCTACACATGGCTGCCAATTTTTCCATCAATTTCATATTCTATGAACTGAATATTTGTATCCAAAAAGTAATAAATGGTAATCAGATTATGTTGTACGTTACCGTAACAATTGCAGTAACAGAATACATTTTAAAAGTAACTTCCTCATTCTGGTCATGCAACTAAAACATTTTTTTTTTATTCTCTATTGATGTTTCATGCGAAAACGTGAGACATCTTTGTTAGTCAAAAGCATGTGTATGACTAACTACACAACTGTAAACGCACCAACCATGGGCTCAGTCAAGACGTGTATAAACAAACACGGTTCTTCAACAACACCTGCGCTCTGCTCATTGTCATGTGAAACTAATCAACTAACTGGAACGAAAACTGGCTTATTCTGCAGAATAGTGTGACGTATGCTGGCAAGGTGAATTGGTGGATAATCTACTGTAGACAACATGAGGACATTTCAAGCCGTCCCAAGATTCCCTCTTTGTTACTGAGTCATTATTGAATCTACATTTAAAGGTGACACAGTGGCGTGTTTTTCTCACCAGGGGCACCAGCACATTTCTGTCCCTTACCTGACTGTGAACTCGCATTAACTATGCCATTTAGATTTACATTAGATTTCTAGAAGCTTGTCACATTTTCATCATTATCATCTGCTCTACAGGAATAGACCAGCACAAGTGGCTGTGGACAGAACAGTCACACCATGAGTGAGCACTAACGAAGGAAGTCTACTCGAGGGCTAATACTCTGCCGGATCTGCACCAAAGTATACGCACAAGAGACCATCATCATAGCTCAGTTTCGAAAATAATGCAAAATGCATTTTTTATAGATTTGACAAAGGATGCATAAAAAGTCAACGTCAAAGATTTGCAAAAATGATCATCAAAATCCAATGTGATTGAAGTTCAGACTTTCAAATCCAAATCCTATTTGGTTTCCTAGTTACAAACCATGAAATGTAATCAGTTACGAGAATAAAAATATAAAACATTTCTGATTAATTTAATCTAATGTTACACTAGATTTCAAAAAGCTTGTCATATTTTTATCATTATCATCTGCTCTACAGGATATAAAATCTTATATTTTTTGGCGTCCTTTTTCCATTTCTATAACAAAACAAAATCCAAAAGAGATTTTAACAGGGATTAAACAAAGTATTACAGCTTTTCAGCAAATTCCATTTGCGTCTGAAAATAGGTGATTCCATAGATTTATTTGATTAGGACATGCTATCCTAAAAGAAAATAAGAAAATAATTCCAAATGGATTCTAATTTTAAACATGTAGGATTGCAGTTCAATGATCGTGTCCTAATGCCTTGTGTGGGCATATTTTAAAATGAGTGATACCAATCAATACTCAACTTATGGGGAACATAAGCACAATTTCAAAGTGTTCTCTTCTGACATACTGTTGATTCAAAGAAAACATGTCTAACAGACGCTTATACATATGTCCTGGAAAAAGCGTCGGAAAGCATTCGCAAGATCCTATGAGGATCATGCTCATATCACCAGAACATGAAGGGTGAGACTATATGACACTTTCATAATTACATAGAGAGACAAGATAATCCAGTATAAAACAGCATGATTTAAACAGTTCAGAAACCAACCAGGCAGGTTTACCAAGTCAAAAGAATGTCTAACTGATCCATTGTAACTGTTTCCATTTCTGATCTGTAACTGATCTGGGAATTGGATTTGGCATTGAAATTTTGAGCTTGAACATGCACACATGAACATTTCAGAGTTATGACCACTATATAACCACTTCCGATTAGGTTTGCTTCCATGTATACCAGCTCAAATTACAATTTCTCTATAACATTACGAAACCATTCCTCTGGGAGAGGCAGGTTCTGCTGGCAGTGTTAATCTAACGTCCTTCCAGCACATAAGGTCTCTCGTTTAAAATGGGGGGGATACAATGGACCCATGAAATGAGAGATAGCTTTGCTTACTGGTTTCTATGGCAGCAAAGGAAGTGGTCTGGGCTGAGCAGGAGACTCTGTTGGCAGCAAAACTCCCAAGGGGGTCATTGCGTGTAATTTGTGTTGATAATTGACTTATCATAACATACTGTTCAACTGAATTTAGATGTGCACTTCTCTCTTTCCAGAGTGTCTAACAAATCCTGTAATCACACTGTTTAGCTGGTGAATTCATTTAACATACGTTTTCACATCCTGATAATCCTTTTTTCTTTTGTCTCCAACAGGTTATGCAACGCTTAGCATTCGATTCAACGTTCATCGAAGTCAGAGTTGATGGAGTTTTGACATATTTTTTATGTCTTAAGAAATCAGTGTAATAATACACTCGCTAAAGGCTACGGTTTGGCATTGGTCGAAGAGCACTGTCCATCAGGACACTTCCGAATCCCAAGTTTATAGCAGTGGTGCTTCCGAGCCTTGACTGAGACCTTAAGAGAGGCTCCATGGAGCAAAGGAGGATATCCTTTGGTTCAAGGGTAGAGGCTTGTATTCACACAATAGAAACTTAAGTGCTTTAGCAACTGCATGCTATTGTTCGGCGCCCAACATGGGGCCGGTTTGGCTTCGAGAGGGAGGTCAAAGAGAGGGGAGTGGAACCAAAGTGGTTTGGAACCACGCTTGCTGGCAAGCCTACATAACCTCTACCACCACTTTCATACTGGCATTCTATTATGAATACGTTCCCTTGCGTAGGCATTTTTGTCCACACACTAGAAGGCTAATATGCTCTTTCAAACTAAATGACAGACAAATTACCAAGAATGATCCACATAGCATAGGTTTATAATACTATATTATAATTGTAATATTGTAATTGAGTTACAAACGTGCAAATACAGGTTAATCCCTAAGAGCTGCTACTGGCATGATACTTTATTATTTCAAAGCATCATCAATGGGTTAAAAGGTTCCTTTTACTTGATATGAGGTGGGTGGAAATTCTTGATTACCACTCACGTTACATATAATCCAGAAAGCATTGGTAAAAGCTGCTTTTTCAGCCTCATAGATACAAAACATTTCAGGATAATAGATACACTAGATACACTAACAAACAGTACTAAATTGACTTTCCTAAAAAAGAACTTTGGGTGCAGAGTTCATTGCCTCAGGACAGTTATTGAACTTCTATACTTTAGAACATACATGATCTTTTCCGCCTTGAAAGTTCATGGGAAATGTTTATTACTGACTTTCTCATGTTTGTTTAAGTAGGCTTTTTTGAGACAAAAATGATCATTATCCATTTATTGGAAATACAATTCTCCCTGAACGTGCATATTTAGGTTCTAATGTTTGAGTACAAAACATTTAATCTGAAAGATACATTGAGTACAACTGAATAATAATAAGAGGGGTCTTGAATGTGGCTTGTATTTGAATGTACACGTTTTGCAGGAGTTCAACCCTCCCAAAGATTCATTTTAGCTCTACATGTATAGAAAGAAACACTGACAGCAAACGAGAGACAGTTGTGCTTGGTTACAACAGTTCCTTCGAAAAATAAACAGAAATGTTAGTGGTCCCAAAAGCTGTTATCAGACCTCAATTTTCACACACTTAAGCTCCAGTCAGCCTAGCCCCGTCACTCGCCATCTTGTCTCGAGCGCTGAGAGGCCCGTGCTTCTAGTTTCCAAAATAAGTCATCAACAGGGCCCCTTTCTATGAGACGGGACAAAGAGCCTGTAGCTCTAACAATATAGCACCCAAACAGCTAAAGACAAGCGTGACCCACCAAGGCTCTAGGGTACTAAAGTGGCTGAATGGAGGAACTCGCAATCTTAACGCGATGGTAACCATGAAAAGCTCTTTGGTTTCGAGCCGGGTACCCAATCTAGTACAGTACATTTTGTTCCAAATGTGGCCCCCATGCCCTCCCACACGGAGGCAGAACCTCATGTTACACCTTTATACCCCTACCAACGATCCATGTACTACTTTATGGAGTTCAAACAAGAACTCACGTGCAACACCCAGTACTGAGGGGGTCAGCTATCGAGTTCATTGATGTTCCCACACAATCTAGGAGAACAGCGAAAACCACCTCAACCTGTTGATCCTCTCCACCTCTTCCGATGTTTCGTTTTATTTCCTGTAGTGGTCTCTTCATAATCAGGTTTTAAAGGAGGTTATGTAGACAGGAGAGTCTATGGGGCCTTATTCATTCATTGTAAAACAGAAGGTCAATACAGTACCATATCGTCAACTGCCTCTGTTTTCTCCTTCAATACCTATGCTCCTATGCTTTAAAACTTTGGCGAGTTATTCCTCCTTAGGACACTGAGCGTCTTTCAAATGTAAATTATATAACATTTTTGAAAACATACACTTCTTCCTCTTGCAACTAATATGTGATTGGCATTTTGTCATAATGCCTCGCTTACACGATGTTGTGAAGAGATATTTTGTATGGTCGTTTAAAGTGGTCCAAAATGGTCAAATAAATGTTACTTCTCTCCTAAACAGAAAAGGTGTATAACGAGGGTATACCGTAGAGGCTCAGCAGGTCCCAATAGATGAGTTGTAGCATAGGACTGTCTGTCTGTTGAGGGAAAGAGCAGCTCTCACTCAGTTTTCTGTCAGGGGTACAAATCAACGCCGATGTGGCTCGGAGGGGAAAAAAGCTATTTTCCTCACCTCCTCGTCAGGCCTTGGAATCCCGCTCCAGTTTTCCAGATGGCCTCAGCAGACAACGCTGATCCCACTTTCAGCAGCAACTCCATCTGTCCGGCCGGCCGGCCCATGGCTTCAACTGCCAGGGACTGGGATCGCAGAGTCTCGCTGGAGACCAATTTGTAAGGTAGCTCAACGGAAATCCCTTACCCCCAATCCACCAAACAGCTTAATAGTTTTATGGCAGCGTGGGGGAGGGGAAAGGGAAGGGACCCCAATGTCACGATCCCCTCTCTCTATTAGACAGGGTGTTGAGTGAGGAGACAGTGTGTAAATCTGTTCTCTTCTTCTACTACTTCCTGAAGTGGTTGACGATAAAAGCAGTGGGCTAAGGGATAGACTCAACCTGAGTTTCTACTAAAACAGGAATGTTTTCCACGACAAAAGGGTCATGTCCTTGTTACAGTGCTCGGTGGCATTCCACGTCCTACCAGCTGGCAGCGTTTACCAAAAGTTAAAAGAAGTCATAGAGACGGATGCTCTAGCTTTGTGGTTTACGACTACTTTATGTCTAGACCTCGTATAAGTTTGGGCACACCTGATCGGTAATATACCTCAGAAAACTCCGTAAAGCAACAGGATTGGCAACCAAGCCTGGCATGTTGAAGGGAATGCTCTGATCAATTTGGCTCCAGTGTGACAAAGTGAATTGGTCAGTCAACGCCTAAAGTACCCTTGTGTTGATTTCGTAAAAATAGGTTTAAGTTTAGTGTGAGCAGATAAGTAAATCACTTTATAGCTTTTTCTACTAATCAACCACTAACTGCCGTCTGTCACTATCAGCATTTGACCAGGACTTCCCCTTATTATCCATGCACTGTTCAAGAACTGTAAATAAAACAGATTGACTGAGAGCCCAAAGAAGTCTGCACATCTCACAGATAGCTAAAATTGACCTACCGTTCACAGGGACATTCATTTTTCAGAATTTAGGGGCAATGTCCTCTCAGTTTGTGGTGAAGAGTGCATCTTTCCCACATAATAGCCACTGACAGGGTAGTTGAGCCAAATACAAGTTTAAGGAATGGGCTGAGACTAGTGACATACTAGTTGCATAATAGTACTATTAACCTGGTTAGAAGTAGCTGGTGGCATGTAGCTTTGCTTCAGTGTTTCTGAGTGGTGTCTGTCTCAGCTGCGCTAGCAAGGAAAGTTACTACCTGCTGAATAATCAGATCGCCTGAATATTTGACATGGGTCATTGGAGACTAGTAACTGTCAACACAGTCCTTCTGTGATATCTTTGAGATATTTGATATTTATTTGAGAAAGTATGAATTGTATGCTGTACTGTAGAAGCATGGTTGGACAAGTCAAGACCAAGACAAAACCGGTAGAGGTCCAGTCTGTTACAAAACAGAGAAACCTTGACGTGGTCTTGAGACCAGTCCTGAGCTTTACAGCGGTAGGTAGAGCTCTCCTGCCCTAAACTATCCAGGTGCTTCTATACCTTCTACAGACAAATTTACAGGCCGACATTTTTCAAAATCTGTTGCAAGTCTTCTGTGAGTCTTCTGCAAAACCCGGTTCTTATTAGGGGACCAAAGACAATGCAGTCATAAAAGAGACAGTTTATTGATACCCTAACATAAGTTTTTGTATGGTTTGTTTGTGTGGAAGAGTGCTTTTCCGTGTTTGTTTTCTTTTGTATCAGCATTGCTGTGTTTCTGTTTGAAATTATACTGAACTGATGCTCCTGAACTGTAAAGACATGGTTTACATGTCTCATGTGTTTGAGTCGAAATACTTGCAGTGTAGGATGTCTGAAACCAATGCTGCGTGCGCGAGTCTGCCGGCGTGTGCGCGTAACGGAGGGTATTAGAATAATAAGACAAGTTCACCCAAAGTCCAACCTCACAGATTATACTTCAATGAGCGCCACAAAGGCAGGGAGAGTTCACATCCAGAAGACAAGTAGAACGGCGAGGTAATGGGTTCAAAAGTTTACCCTCCGTTTCTTTTGCATGCCACCTTCATTTGGTTCACCCAAATCCATTGGAAACGTCAGGGGAACTCATTTACCCTTTTCTGAATCAAGGCTGTTAGGGGAACACAAGCCTTGGGGAATACCAAATGAGGGTGAACCAGGGTACTTTAAAGAGAGACCTGTTCCCTCCATGTCCTCCATAAATTTGTAAATCAGATCTGAGACGACTCAATAAAGACAATGAGCGGCATGGCCCCTCTCTAAACCCCCCGGCCAGAGACAATGGCTGCTACCATCACTGGAGATACTGTGAAATCAATTCCTTCACCTGCAACCCCTAAATGCCACGGGGTATTCAAGTGTCACATCGGGGGAGAAAAGGAAAAAGGTCTACTCTTCTGTTTGCACTGCAGGACTAGGGTATTTTGTATGAGAATATAATGAGATTTCAACATATAGGTTTGCTCATTCATTTCATTGCTCCTTCTGCCATCCCTGGTCTCACACTCTTTTATCTCTTCAATTTTGTTTACTTTAATACTGTTTCTGAGACTGGTACCTTTGCAGTTGTTGTGTGAATACTTTTCTTTGTCGTGTCCAATGGGCATAGATATTTCCTCATAGCCTCAGAGTTCTAACTGAGGAAGGCCATCATTAACCATTTACACATCTCACAAAGTTGTGACATCATACCATACAAGATGGCGTCAAGCTAAATGTGGCTGACAGGTGCTAATAAAACTCCTATAACTGCCTCTATTGGCCTGGTTATCTTTGAATTTATATATCGCCTATAGCCTATGATGATAAGTCACTGAATTTGTTAGTTGTTTGTAATAGCAATTGCAATGACACGTTGTCTCTAGGTAAATGCATTCGGTGCAAGTACTCGTGGGCTGTTGGGAGTTTTGGAGGGTGTTGAAAGTATATCATTTGGTGTTATACTTTGTGAAGAGGAGGATCGCTCTAGAGGAAAGGAAATGCTGCTTTGGCTCAACAGTTTGTTGTAAACACAATGGACAGGTCACTGAAGTATTTTTTATTTTTTTTTATTGATTGAAATAAACCAATAGGTTTCATGAAAAAATCGAAATGAATGTCTTTTTGTTACAAAAATATATTTGAATGCATAATTTCATTTTCATGATTAAATGGTTGTTACAGTGCCACCCTTGGGTCAAAACGGGTTTGCACCCCTTTGGGGAGTAACTGCTGTGAGCCACGTTTACGGTACAGCCAAGTTACAGGTCTCTACCATTAAGTTTATTTGTGGAAAATAGTCAGACACATTATCTAAAATGTGGCTTGTTTTACATATACAGTCAGAATTAGCTGGTTAAAGCCCTTTGCATTTGACAAATATTAGCATAACAAAGCATCTGCTGTTTTGATGAGAATGGGATGCTTTTTTTTGTCGGCAACATTTGTTGAATACCCTGTTGGCTATTAGGAGGGCTACGGTATGTGGTGTGATGGGCAATTGTCATGCAATAGAGAGCAGCTGCACATTTACAGCAGCGTGCTCCCACCACCACTGACTACCTTGCAGCTGAGTGATTAATCAGTGGTTAACCCAACAAACCACATGCAGGATCTCTAATTGACCTCCCCTCCTTCAAATAGGCAAGCTGACAAACATGTGCACACAACACACGTTTGGCACACCGTTGGGGAAAAAGCGCTGCGAACACACTCAATTTAAATGTTTACACGAATGATGTGCCAAGGAATTTGACAAAGATCTTCTGAAAGACGAAGCGCAGACACTAAGTCTCCGTCTTTAAAGTTAATAAATAAACAACATTTTAGGCAGGGAGAAGATGTTCCCCTGAATGTTCTGACCAGTCTGAAGAGCTTTCCGCCCAGTTTAAAGAGAATGCTGACTATTCTAAAGATAATTCTGACCAGTCTAAAGATCATTTTGACTATTCTAAAGAGCGCTGACTATGCCAAATAGAGTTCCGACCAGTCTAAAGAGAGTTCTGACCAGTCTCAAGAAAGATTCAACCAATCTAAAGAGTCATGACCAGTCTACAGAGATATCTTACCAATCTAAAGTGAGGTTTGCTATAGTATTAACCTTGGTAACATCCTCCTGCTGCCATGGGAAACAACATGCTATGAACAGGCAGCGTTTTAAAACACATGTATCTTCAATGAAGGGAACCAAGAGGGAAATCAAATACAAAATATTCTGACTTTGTCAAATCTGGATTTAGTTACCGGATGCTACTCCAATATAAAAACATTGTACCAGATGAAATAGCTGACCCCCATACCCCAGTGAGGCTATGTGATTTGTTACTCTATCAGGGCATGGTCCGAAAATCACTGGGATCAGAAAAATAGCAGGAAGCGGAACATTTGCTTCACTAGGATCAGTTTGAATCATATCCTTTATCCCAGTTAAGCTGATCCCCTTTTTCCAGTTGAAGCTCACCTACAGTATATGGTGACCTTTATATGGTCCCGCTGCGATTATCGTACCGTGACATATTCAGCATCTGACCCTGAAAAATGCTGGATCAATGAACAGGATGCTGGAGTCAAACGTTTGTAGACTGAAGGGTCATGATACACATTTTTAAATAAAACTTGAAGTATAACAAATGTGATTTCTCTAATGTTAACGCTAGGACTTCAACTACACACACAAAAACATATCCCACACATGTGCGATGAAAATTCTGATTTGAGCAAGTGCTTTCTACCTTTAAACGGACAACGTTACTGACAATGGTGCAGTGCTATTAGAACAGATTCATAAAAACCTACCATTATACATTTTAACTGACAATGTTTGTATAAAAGTCCTGATTCACTATATCATCGTTTAAATGTTGATTGTTTAAATAAAGAGCCGTCAGGTTTCAGTTTTAATGTCTTTGGCCCTCTCTTCTGGGTGTGTCTCATGCTATGTAAGGATGGTCCAAGCCATATGAGGCTGTTTTGCCTTTCTACACATTGGGTTTGTGCCCTACATTTTACAGTCTGTCAGAGATGCATTGTGGGTCTACTACCCCACTGCTTTAAAGCAACTTAACGATTGCAGAATCATGGTCTGAATTAAATCCATGTGGCAGGGTTTTGTTCAAACTGTCTCAGGTTGATATGCAGAGCAGTACGCCAATATTGCGTGTTAAGGGAGAAATATTAGAAGTACTTACAATCAACTATTCTCTTTGTTGCTGTTTCAAAAGAGCAGAGGCTTAGTACCGTTTTGTTTTAAATCCATCTGTGTGTGGAAAGAGAGATAAAGTTCAGTAGTGGGTAAAGCTGGTTGGGTAAAGCTAGGATCAAGAAGAAGATCAGTTTGGACAGCATACTGCCTCTGAGGACATGAGGGAATGTCCTCAATATCACAGGGCATGCAAGAGAAATATGGTTCTCTGTAAATCTTTGACAAAGCTATGAGGAAAAGGTGCATTTACAACCCAATGTGTCAAGGAAATACTAGAAAGGTTTTCTAATGACAGAACACCAGCCTAAACAATCGTCATCAAATGAAGTTTTCACTGAATCAATGTACTGTTTAGTAAATGCGTTGACTTCAAATTGCTTTGAAAATGACTTTTGGTAAAAAAAAAAAAAAAAAAAAAAAAATGAATGTAATATTGCGACTATTCAAGTTGTGCTGATCTGTAATGTGCATTATCTTTCGCTTGCCCTGATTTTTTTTTTTTTTACATTTAAAATAAAAGCCTTGTATTTGTTTAACTGTATCACAATTTATAGCCATTTCTTTGAAACGCAGGTTTTATCAAAGGATTTATTTCTATCTTAATCCATGTACCGGAGAGCTCATTGTAGCTATAAGATGATGCCACAAATAAAGAGGAATCCTATATTGATGTATCCTGTTATGAACAAGAAACATCCTACGCAATACAACATATAATACATGGCTCAAAAACGAACTTCACCAAGACCATTACCAATGTTCTATCACATAACCTTGAATAGCCCAACAGGCTATTATAGTTTCATTTGGAAACTGTCTTTAACTGAAAACAGAAACCACAAGCCATGTGCTGAAGGTTCAAGCTAAATTCACAGAGTTGTGTTCAGGGAAGAGGATGTGTATGGGTGAAGAGTATGGGTGGATATTAGTGGCACCATGATTTTGAATTGTATTGCAATAAATTTGAATATCATCATTTGAATTTCTATGTAACAATTAGTAGATTTGTGGCCTAGTTTCAGTCGATTGTCAAATTTGACTAACCTAGTTTAGAGTATAAATTCAACATCACGTGAATTAAGACATTCAGGGATTGAAGAAAATCAAATGAGCACCAATTCAACAGAAGATATTTTTGGCCAATCAGCAGTTGCCTCAGACATGGGGTGAAGATGACCAATGACATACAGATTTCTGTGATACAAATAAAATGTATGCCATTCAAATTCAAGTTAACATAATTGAAATTAAACATTTGGTGGCACCAATCTTAGCCTGTAGAAGAGTGTGTTTGTGAGTGTTTTTCTGTGTCTGTGTGTGCTTGTGACAGAGAGGGAGAAATGGAAGTCTTAAATAGCAGAAACCTAGTGTAGAATGTGTGTGGGTTTAAGTAAGGGGTTTGAAGAGCTGTGGGTAAATGCAGCGGAGTGCAAGCTCAGCATTTTTCTGTGAAACGTGGGAAGCAAGAAAAAGAGAGGTTAAAAGTTGCAGGTGGCGTACAGTAGTCTGAGCAGCCAACAGGACAAGTCTAGTCAGGCCTTATCTGGCGCTGCTTCAATTTCATGGCTGTTTGAAGCAAGTGAGCCATGTTGTTATGCGCAAACATTGTGGATTTCTTTTTTTTCTTTCTTTTACGATTGTTTCCATTATCCTCTGGGGGCTGTGTGGGGGCAAGGGATGCCAAACGGGTAGAGAAAAGAAACGTAGTTTAAAGTACTGGGTCAGAAGAAAAAAGGTTGAAATTGTTAATTTAATGTCCCCCTTCTTTTTGGACTGCGATCATTGTTAATCTGAAACTAGATGTTCTTGGAGCAAACTTTGTCCATCCACAAGCTGTACAGACAAAGTCTGAGAAATGACATTCAGACACACAGTTAACAAGAATGTCACGCAGTACTCTCTGAATATTGTTTTGCCTTCCAATGATTAGTTAAGGATGTGCATGTCTACTTTTGGTGTGTTTTACATGTTTGCTATTTTAACTGGATCACTCTATGGACTTGGATGGTGTGGTTAACCTCCATGGTTACAGAGAACCGATGTACCAGTAGAGTATTTAATGGCCTGTTGTTTTTCATGACTTTCAGTAACTTTCAATGTTATATGGCCAATTCTTCTCCTTGAAAAGATTTGTTATGTTTTCAGAACTGGAAGAAAGTATATTGGACAGTATAAAACACATGTATGAACATTTTTATTTTGTCTTAACAAAGAGATAGTGTTCTTCAAACAGTTTTGTCCTCATGAAGAAGACTGTCTTCAGTGAAACCTCAGATACCTTGTTAAAATGGACTTCTTGTGATACATGTCTGTACAAATCTCTACACTCCTACACATGCTGCTGTTCATTTAAAATCGTAATCCTGAAAAAGAAAAAATAGTCCTATTTGAGCACATAGCAAGTGCTAGTTTGAGAGTGGAACATTGTTTTTTGTCCCTGGGAAAACTTTTTGTGTACTTTACAATGTCACAAGAGTACCATTACAAATGACTTAGCATGTGTGTTTGTGAGAATAAACCAGTTGCATATACAGTGAAGGAAATAATTATTTGATCCCTTGCAGATTTTGTAAGTTTGTCCACTGACAAAGAGATGAAAGGTCTATAATTTCAATGGTAGGTTTATGTTAACATTCAGAGATAGAATAAAAAAAAAGAAATCCAGAAAATCACATTATATAAAATATATACATTGATTTGCATTTGATTGAGTGAAATAAGTATTTGATCCCCTAGCACAACATGACTTAGTACTTGGTGGAGAAACCCTTGTTGGCAAGCACGGAGGTCAGATGTCTCTTGTAGTTGGTTACCAGGTTTGCGTACTTCTCAGGGGGGATTTTGGTCCACTCCGCTTTGCATATCCTCTCTAAATCCTTAAAGTTTCGAGGCTGTCGTTTGGCAACTCGAAGCTTCAGCTCCCTCCATAGATTTTCTATGGGATTAAGGTCTGGAGACTGGCTAGGCCACTCCATGACCTTAATGTGCTTCTTCCTGAGCCACTCCTTTGTTGCCATGGCAGTGTGTTTTGGGTCATTGTCATGCTGGAAGACCCACCCACGACCCATTTTCAGTGTCCTGGCTGGAAGGAGGTTGTCCAACCTGGAAGGAGGTTGTCGCCCAAGATCTCACGGTACGTCGCCCCGTCCATCCTCCCCTCGATGCGGTGAAGTTGTCCTGTCCCCTTAGCAGAGAAACACCCCCAAAACATAATGTTTCCACCTCCATGCTTGACGGTGGGGATGGTGTTCTTGGGGTCATAGTTAGCATTTCTCTTCCTCCAAACACGGCGAGTCGAGTTGATGCCAAAGAGCTCGATTTTGGTCTCATCTGACCACAGCACATTCTCCCAAGCCTCCTCTGAATCATTCAGGTGTTCATTGGCAGACTGGCCTGTACATGTATCTTGTTGAGCAGGGGGACCTTTCGGGCGCTGCAGGATTTTAATCCATTCCTGCGTAGTGTATTACCAATGGTTTTCTTGGTGACTGTGGTCCCAGCTGCCTTGAGATCATTAACAAGCTACTCCCATGTAGTTCTGGGCTAATCCCTCACCTTTCTCATGATCCTCGATACCCCACGAGGAGAGATCTTGCATGGAGCCCCAGACCGAGGGCGATTGATGGTCATTTTGTGTTTCTTCCACTTTCTAATAATTGCAGCAACAGTTGTCTCCTTCTCACCGAGCTGCTTGCCGATGGTCTTGTATCCCATTCCAGCCTTGTGCAGGTCTACAATCTTGTCCCTGACATCCTTAGACAGCTCTTTGGTCTTGCCCATGGTGGAGAGGTTGTGATCAGATTGATTGATTGATTCTGTGGACAGGTGTCTTTTATACAGGTAAAGAGTTGAGGCAGGTGTCTCTTATACTGGTAACGAGTTGAAATTAGGAGCACTTTCTTAGAGTGAGGGGGACTAATATACCCGGCCTGTGGGAGCCAGAATTCTTGCTAGTTGGTAGGGGATCAAATACTTATTTCACTCAATCAAATGCAAATCAATGTATATATTTTATATAATGTGATTTTCTGGATTTCTTTTTTTTTATTCTATCTCTGAATGTTAAAATAAACCTACCATTGAAATTATAGACCTTTCATCTCTGTCAGTGGACAAACTTACAAAATCTGCAAGGGATCAAATAATTATTATTATTATTAATAATTATTTCCTTCACTGTATATTTAAATATACAGTACTGTGCAAAAGTTTTAGGCAGGTGTGTAAAGTAAGAATGCTTTCAAATAATAGTTTTTATCAAACTACTAAATGCAAAGTGAATGAACAAATGAACAATCTAAATCAAATCAATATTTGCTGTGACCACTCTTTGCTTAAAAATTTTTCCAGCATTCTTTCACACCTGTCAAAAACTTTTGCAAGAAACTGTATATAAGTAAGTGTGGGTAATTTATATGTATTCATTTTAGTATGTGAAGTAGGTGTATGTGATTTCTGTTTTCTGTCTTTTATTTTAAGATATTGTTCATAACAATTAACCAGGCTGTTTGATTATGTTCAGTAAGTTGATGGCTATGGTTACGCATTAAAAAATATATTGTAACAAGGCTGTAATTTAGCAGGATTAACTGCACCCTTCACTATAGGGTTAGAAAAAAATAATGTTTAAACTCCTAACACAAACATTTCAAATCCCTCTTCAAACACAGTCCGTCCTTCCGCACGTACAATGGTGAGCCTGAGTGTTGTGGTGGCACTGCACTAAAACGCTGGATTTCCAATGAAACAGCAGGTTTGAGGTTAATATGCAGACTGTCACCTTGAATTTGTGGGAAAAAAAGTCGTTCTACAAACACGTAGGGTTTGTACTACAGTACTGCCTTTCCTGGAAATCTTTTCAGTAATTATTTAAGCTGCCCAGATGTTACACTCACATCATCAAGAACATGCACTGTGCATATCTAAAGCCGTGTACTGCTTAGTTGAGTTTACCTTATGGAATTATAATAATTAAAGGTCATGTAAATATTGCTCACCGGAAATTCAGTGCCAAGAAAAAATAAGTATTATGTGGAAATTTACTACATTTACATTACTGTATATAGTGGGAAAACATTTGGTGTCACTCAAACATTTTTGTGGTTTATAATAGATATTTTTTTGAAACAAAGCACTATCAAAAGGATCTCAAAATATATCAAAGACATTATCAAAGTTGCAGCAGATTATAAAAGCTTAAAATGACTGATTGCGGATTAATTATTAAGAAATGATTGCAACGCCCAATTATCAGCAGCCATTACTCCAGTTCCCAGTAAATCAGAGAGAGCAGTTTGAGCACGTACCTTACAGGTCCTGAGTTGGCAGCTTCCATAAATACCTGTGTGCTATCTGCTACAGTTAAAAAGATGGCTCAGGGATGCTGACTATTGAATAGCCACATTGAAACTGACGTATTGAAGAGAACATAATAAAATGGCCAAAGGAACATAGACATTTGCAAACGAGTGTTATGGACGGGTGAGTTCAAGCTTGAGGTGTTTGGCTCGAAGAAAAGAAGAAGAATCTTGTGAAAAAGAAATCGAAACACAGCTTGATGCCTTCTGTTATGCATGGATGAGAAAATGTGTACAGGGCTGTTTTGATGCTGGTAAGGTGGGAGAATTTACACAGAGTGCTAAGTATAATGAACCAGAAAGCTTACCACTCTGTTTTACCTCCTCATTCCATACCCTATGGTCAGCACTTGATTATTAAAAAGAGAAGCAGGACATTGGGCCTCATTCACCAACCGTTCTTTAGAGGAATTCTTAAATCCCACTTACACAGTTTTCACAGGTATACTTACATTCACCAATTATTTGGGATTTGTCCTCCGGTAAGAACAGAATCTGCAAACACTCAACTGTACATTCAGACATGTTTGTGTGAAATAATAGATTTTTTTTTATTGTTTTATTTTTTCTACAGTTGTGTAATATTATTAGATGTAAATGACAATACTATTTCTATCATTTATAAAATTGTATATAATTATTTTCATTATAAGACAAAGTATTTTGGTCTTTTAAAAATAAAGAAACTCTACACTAACTCTTCAATTCACACCCAGGTCTGTGTCCAAATGCCCAGCGGATGGCACACCAGAGAGTGCTCTTTCCAATATTGCCCCGATGTGTTCCCCCTCCAGTGGTCAGCTTCTCTCCTCTGTTTAGGTTTATTTTTTAGCCTCAGATTGGACATCAGACCTTCTTTTTAGTTTATCAGTTGTGTACCCTTCACCGGTTGACATCCCATGTAACTTTTTTGGGGTGTTATTTTACATCCACTCCTGACGCTATTAAATATAACACCTCATTTGCCACTTAGTCCGCCTCAGAACTATGGAAGTTTTTCTTAGGTTTGGAGTCTGGTGCCACACCGTCTTACTTTTTTTTTCAGGCATTCTTTACTTCTCTGCCAACATTTCTTTTTAATTTTTGTGTGTGATTTATGTCTGTGAACACAGCCCTCCAGTCTCCTGCGCTATTATGGGGATTGGCGGGGCGTTTACCTATGCTATTTAGGAACAACTGGCACATGCTTTCAATTTACGAGGAAATGGGATTCATCATTGTAAGAACGCAGGTGTGAACAATTCTGCGGTTTAAGAACACGTCGTCAAGCTGACGCAGACCTTTCTTAAGAGCAAATAAAAAAACAACCTTGGTAGACATTGGTGAATGAGGCCCATCAATGGTCATAAGCATACTTCAAAACTATGCAATAACAATTTCTTTGTTGAAGAGGAAGCCAGAGTACTGTCTTTGGTGGACCGGCAGGCACACACTGATTTTGATTTTGTGGGGGGATGAGCTCAACTGTAAGGTCAGGATAACCCTACAATGCCCTACAAGCCAATTACACCTCTGGGAAGAACTACATAAGTTGTGGTTACAAATAAAATGATCATATATACAATATAATATTATATAATACATATTGTATCCTATATAATATTTTATATTTATACATATATATATATATACACATATATATATATATATATATATATATATATATATATATATATATAAGATAAAGCTGTGGTAGAATGTGAATTAATTCAATTTGAGAATAGAGAGAGAGAGAAAATGGTTTTGATGTGGTACTGTAGATATTTTTTTCAAACAACCATTTGACAACGTTTGTGGTAATTGTCTGTTTTGGGTTGTGGGAGTAGTTTTGATGTGCTCTAGCACATTTCTGTTACTGCATGTATGAACTCTGTCTCTAGCATTGAGTATTAGCATTGGGTTCACCCTTTAACCCACACTTTGTATTGTCCCTTACAACAGTGGGCCTCATAAGTTCCCTTGAAGATACATGAAAATTGGTAGGTAATACTTATTTGGAGAGTATTTAAAAGCTTTTTTAAGCATTACTATATCAAATGTCAATAACGTTATGGTTTCAAATATTGTCCTGAGTAAAACAGAGACCTGTGATTTCTGCCCAAGTTAATACAAAAGTGTTTCCTGTCAATTACTTGCTTCTAAGCATCACATAGGAGAGTAAACCGACAGTAGAAATTAAATGTTCATATGCTAAGGGTCATTAGATCAGTTGCCTGTAAACTTGTAAGAGCCTGTCCTATTCGACTGGATATTATGTCCAGTGGATCAACATGGAAACAGTCATCTTTAACCTATAAACACCAACTGGCACGGACATTTAGCTGATGACAAGCACTTGCATGTCAAGTTTAATGTGAGTGTCAGTGGGTGTATCATGGATTGTGTTTGCGTGACAGTTAAAGAAATACATCCTTTAATGAGGTTATTTCTCTCATTTCATTAATTTCTTTTCTTTTCAAGCATCTGTAATTCACGTTGTAGCAATCCATCTCTGGCGAAGGACACTGTGGGGAAATCTGGGGAAAAATAGAGCAACTGGCAAATTGAAAATGAAAATAAACAACAACCGCTACTGCAAAAATAATGATTTCCTTTCCTGGAAAACTCTACCTCAACTTATTCATGTGAAGGGATTTTCCAAATCAAAAAACTAAATCTGTTATGCCTGTTAAATTGCCTTGTATTCAAACTGTCCAAATATTTTTGGATGTAGAGATTTAATCTCGAGTAAAAGGAAACTGTGATAAATAGACATAATGATATTTTTTGTGTCAACTGAGAGAATTCCCCCCGTTGCTCTAACAGGTGATTTCCTGGTCGCTTTGTGACTCAGATGCCACTTAGAATGGAGGTACTTTTCCTGATCAACTGGTGATGTCAATGGTCCTTAAAGGCTATCAGGAAGTTGAAGTTTATGAATAGAGGAAACAAAAGCTAGGTAGATTTAACGATTTGAGGAAGCAGTTCAGCTATGCTGTCTCATGAGTCAGCATCATGAAATGCGTTATAACGCCACCAAACAACTTGTTTTACCGTGATTCATATCCGGTCCGTGTACAGGATGACAAAAGGCCCTTCGTTCTCTCCTGGCGCCTCTCCGGTGGTGGCTAGAGACTCTTGACTCTTCTGCCCCCCCCCCCGCTGTCGGTGGGGCTTTGTCTTCCAGAATTCCTGTCATCAGTGGAGGGTTGTTAATCTGGACAGCCTCAGGAGACTGGTTCCACATTGCCACACCGTCACACCGGCACAATGGCGGTCAGACCCTCGCTGACAGGCCTGTGTGTGGCCGGGAGAGCTCAAGGGCGGTTCCACATTCTTAGTGACGTCACGGATCAACCTCTTGTTGTGTTCATTGGTCTTTCATATTCTTTTAGTGTGTTCTAAAGAAAACCAAGCTGTGACGGTTGCAATTATGACTGGCCAGCTGCCTGGTGGTTTGTTAGACCGCTTACTGCACTGCCATGTAATGCCATGAACAAATGTCAAGCGTGATAAAGCCATGACTTCTTCCCCGATACGTGTCTTGATATTTGGAATGTGCCATCTAGTCCACTTTATTCAATAGACATGATACACTTTGAGTGAGCCTATCCAACTAAAACTACCGGTTGAAGAGCAGGCAAGCATTCAAATGAAGAACAAATAGCCTTGTCCAGATGCAGCGTTCTCTTTGTTCGCACTGTATATGATCATCCTTTGATGTCCAGAGATGAGGAAGGGCCTAGATTTACAGGTGCACCCACTGCTGATGACCCACTGTGACAAAATGCCGTTATAACACACATGATCTGATTCCCTCCTGAGGTTACAGAGAAGGCTATGCAGCTAAAATTTTACTAGCTAGCACCTACTGCAGTAGGTATATATAGCATTGCTATAATACATTCTCTGTGTTAACAAAGTCTCCAAACAGTCTTTACCTGGGAAATGTAAGCACATGCCCAGCCTGTATAATACATCTAAAACACATAGCATTAGTGTTAGTATACAGCCAAGACACCCACCTAGATTGTGAAATGATCTGGAACCTTTCTAAATGTACTCGTTTAGGAGTGAAGGTGGCAAAGTTTAGCACCTTCACAGAAGAAGACATTTATTACAGGAGTTGTAAAAGACCAGTGTGTGGCCAACTTGCTATGTGTTTTCTGTTTAGTTATGTATTCGTTAAAGGGCTCTGAATGGCAGTGTGACATGGTTGTTCCATGAGAGCACACTTACCAAAAGAGAGGATTAGCAAAGGAGGGTCCGTTTAGTGACTGTGTAGGTTAAAATGGGGTAAGTTCTAATGTGCGCAATATACAAGGTTCTTTGAAACATAGCTCTAGTTATTGTTTTATGCTTTGCATCTATTTATGTGGGGATAAGTGCAGAGTGCAGTGGCTGCAATTCAATATATATATTTTTATTTTCCTTTTAAGTATATATTATATACTTAAATATATACTTGAAAAGATATATATATATATATATATATATATATATATATATATATATATATATATATATACACTGCTCAAAAAAATTGAAGGAACACTTTGAAACCACATCAGATCTCAATGGGGGGAAAAAATCATGCTGGATATCTATACTGATATGGACTGGGTAATGAGTGAGGAACGAAAGGATGCCACATCGTTTGATGGAAATGAAAATGATCAACCTACAGAGGGCTGAATTCAAAGACACCCCGAAAATCAAAGTGAAAAAATGATGCGGCAGGCTAGTCCATTTTGCTGAAATTCCATTGCAGCAACTCAAAATGGTACTCAGTACTGTGTATTGCCCCCACGTGCTTGTATGCATGCCTGACAATGTCGGGGCATGTTTCTAATGAGATGACGGATGGTGTCCTGGGGTATCTCCTCCCAGATCTGGAACAGGGCATCACTGAGCTCCTAGACAGTCTGAGGTGCAACCTGGCGGCGTCAGATGGACCGAAACATGTCCCAGAGGTGTTCTATTGGATTTAGGTCAGGCGAGCGTGGGGGCCAGTCAATGGTATCAATTCCTTCATCCTCCAGGAACTGCCTGCATACTTTCGCCACATGCGGCCGGGCATTGTCGTGCACCAGGAGGAACCCAGGGCCCACTGCACCAGCGTAGGGGCTGACAATGGGTCCAAGGATTTCATCCCTATACCTAATGGCAGTCAGGGTGCCGTTGTCTAGCCTGTAGAGGTCTGTGCGTCCCTCCATGGATATGTCTCCCCAGACCATCACGGACCCACCACCAAACCGGTCATGCTGAACGATGTTACAGGCAGCGTAACGTTCTCCACAGCTTCTCCAGACTCTTTCACGTCTGTCACATGCTCAGAGTGAACCTGCCCTCATCTGTGAAAAGCACAGGGTGCCAGTGGCGGACCTGCCAAATCTAGTGTTCTATGGCAAATGCCAATCGAGCTCCACGGTGCCGGGTAGTGAGCACAGGGCCCACTCGAGGACGTCGGGCCCTCAGGCCACCCTCATGAAGTCTGTTTCTGATTGTTTGGTCAGAGACATTCACACCAGTGGCCTGCAGGCGGTCATTTTGTAGGGCTCATCCTGTTCCTCCATGCACAAAGGAGCAGATACCGGTCCTGCTGATGGGTTAAGGACCTTCTACGGCCCTGTCCAGCTCTCCTAGAGTAACTGCCGGTCTCCTGGAATCTCCTCCATACTCTTGAGATTGTGCTGGGAGACACAGCAAACCTTCTGGCAATGGCATGTATTGATGTGCCATCCTGGAGGAGTTGGACTGCCTGTGCAGCCTCTGTGGGGTCCAGGTATCGCCTCATGCTACCAGTAGTGACACTGACCCTAGCCAAATGCAAAACTAGTGAAAAACAGTCAGAAAAGATGAGGAGGGAAACAATTTCAGTGGCCTCTATCTGGAAAACCATTCCTGTTTTGGGGGTCATCTCAATTTCATTAACACTAAAGCAGCTGAAACTGATTAACAACCCCCTCTGCTACTTAACTGACCAGATCAATAGCCCAGAAGATTAATTGACTTCATGCAATACTCTGATTAAAAACTGTTCCTTTAATTTTTTTGAGCAGTGATATATATATACATATATATATATATATATATATATACAGTGGGGCCAAAAAGTATTTAGTCAGCCACTGATTGTGCAAGTTCTCCTACTTAGAAAGATGAGAGAGGTCTGTAATTTTCATCATAGGTACACTTCAACTATGAGAGACAAAAATGAGAAAAAAAAATCCAGGAAATCATATTGTAGGATTTTTAAAGAATTTATTTGTAAATGATGGTGGAAAATAAATATTTGGTCAATAACAAAAGTTCAACTCAATACTTTGTAACATAACCTTTGTTGGCAATTACAGAGCTCAAACGTTTCCTGTAAGTCTTCACCAGGTTTGCACACACTGTATCTGGTATTTGGGCCCATTCCTCCATGCAGATCTCCTCTAGAGCAGTCATGTTTTGGGGCTGTCGCTGGGCAACACGGACTTTCAACTCCCTCCACAAATGTTCTATGGGGTTGAGGTCTGGAGACTGGCTAGGCCACTCCAGGACCTTGAAAGGCTTTTTACGGAGCCACTCCTTCGTTGCCCGAGCGCTGTGTTTGGGATCATTGTCATGCTGGAAGACCCAGCCACGTTCCATCTTCAATGCTCTCACTGATGGAAGGAGGTTTTGGCTTAAAATGTCACGATACATGGCCCCGGTCAATCCTCCCCTTAACACGGATCAGTCGTCCTGTCCCCTTTGCAGTAAAACAGCCCCAAAGCATGATGTTTCCACCCCCATGCTTCACAGTAGGTATGGTGTTCTTGGGATGCAACTCAGCATTCTTCTTCCTCCAAACACGACGAGTTGAGTTTTTACCAAAAAGTTCTATTTTGGTTTCATCTTACCACATGATATTCTCCCAATCCTCTTCTGGATCATCCATATACTCTCTGGCAAACTTCAGACGGGCCTGGACATGTACTGGCTTAAGCAGGGGGACACGCCTGGCACTGCAGGATTTGAGTCCCTCTCGGCGTAGTGTGTTACTGATGGTAACCTTTGTTACTTTGGTCCCAGCTCTCTGCAGGTCATTCATCAGGTCCCTCCGTGTAGTTCTGGGATTTTTGCTCATCGTTCTCATGATCATTTTGACCCCACGGGATGAGATCTTGCGTGGGGCCCCAGATCGAGGGAGATTATCAATGGTCTTGTATGTCTTCCATTTTCTTACAATTGCTCCCACAGTTGATCTATTCACACCAACCTGCTTGCCTATTGCAGATTCACTCTTCCCAGCCTGGTGCAGGTCTACAATTTTCTTCCTGGTGTCCTTCGACAGCTCTTTGGTCTTGGCCATGGTTGAGTTTGGAGTCTGACTGTTTGAGGCTGTAGACAGGTGTCTTTTATACAGATAACGAGGTCAAACAGGTTCCATTAATACAGGTAACGAGTGGAGGACAGAAGAGCTTCTTAAAGAAGAAGTTACAGGTCTGTGAGAGCCAGAAATCTTGCTTGTTTGTGGGTGACCAAATACTTATTTTCCACCATCATTTACAAATAAATTCTTTAAAAATCCTATAATGTGATTTCCTGGATTTTTTTCTCATTTTTGTCTCTCATAGTTGAAGTGTACCTATGATGAAAATTACAGACCTCTCTCATCTTTCTAAGTAGGAGAACTTGCACAATCAGTGGCTGACTAAATACTTTTTGGCCCCACTGTATATATATATATATATATGTATATATATATATATATGTATATATATGTATATATTTTATACAGCTAGTTTAAAGTAGAAAGTAAAGACTCATGTTCCATTACATGAAGTATTGCTTTTGGAGTTTTTTTGGGGCAGAGTTAATGACAGAACAACTAAAATAAAATACATTTGAATGGCATAAGTTGACAGCACAGAAAACATGCTTCAGATCGTAAATACATTGTCAGAAAGGAACTCCAGGCGGGAAAGACTGTGTAAAGAGTCTCAAGAGTATAGTTTGATTATACATGCTGCTAAATGCTAAGTTGGAACTGATGGGCGATCATTAAGAACCCACAGTTTGTAGAAGCATTCATATTTGAGCACCTTCACTCACTCACATGTAGCATATACAACATTGTACACCATGTCAATGTTTGTTTCAAAAGCTTTTTTCATGTCCTTAAAAGTAGAAATGAACTTGCAATAGAACTTGGAACGCTAAAAATAAGTTGAATTATAAAAAAGTAGTATTATAGTACATATACAAATATATAACATTTATATGAACACATGCATTCATTTTCACTGTTAAGGTATGAAGCCTTTTATATCCATGTATAGCAATGGAAGCTTCACTCTTTAAGCCTGCCAAAACTGCACACAGGCTAATCCAAACCTTGTCTTAATCTGTTTATCTTAGTCCCATTCTCAGTTATCTTTCAGCTCCCTGGTATGCACAATGAGTTATTGTGTGCAAAAAGGTTTTAGGCAATCGGGTGAATCAGCAGCATTTGAGCTAAAAGAAGGAGCTAGCCGGGGGTAAGAAAGAGTACAGAACTAACACAATTCCACATGGCCCATTGCATTCCTGCAGTTTTATGAGAACCCAGGCAAATGTCAAATCCAGGCCCAGAGTGAGGTGCAAGTGAATCACTCTGCGGTGGCTAAATCGATCCATAAAAGATCGGTGGTCTGTCTGCTCTGTCTCTCTGGTTGGTGCTCAGCCCTCATTTGCTGGGTGATCTGTTTTATTGGTCAATGAACAACTAAGCTGACCTGATGTTTCAAACTGCCTTGTGCTATCATGACTAAGCTTTTTGTTGGAAATTAAATTCCAGAAAAGCCCTATTGCTTAGCCTGGTACAATGACGGGGATAAGGGTCCTAGTGGACAATGGGAATTCATTAGTGAATAATGCTTTTATTTACCTAGTCTTATTCCGCATTCTGGTTAGAAGCCTAGACACTGGTGCTGCATGGAATGACGTGTACCAGGGAATTTTGGAAACGGACTACAGAACTTCATATCAACGTTGCAAAGAATATTTTGGGTTCATGGTCAGCTGTTTCTTGGCTGGGTTGGAGTGATGGATCTGAGGTCTCATGTGACTTGCAGCATCCAAGTCCAGATCTTTTTGGAAACCTTTGTTTGTAATATTTCTTGCTTTTGAATCTTTAATGCAATGGATTTCCCTGTCCCTCAACATATTCCCATATTTATGCTTGTGCACATGCCTGTGTGGATGAACTCAAGGACGGAGCTCAATAGAGTATCGGAGCACCTGCCAGTGCTCCAGAAGTTATGGCTGAAGTAACAAAATATGACAGTTCCTTGCCTCTCTAATGCCAGGGTATATTAATCTTCAGGTTTATGAAGCTGTTTTTGCGAGACTCTGATCAAAGAGAAAAATATAACAAGGGTTTTAATAATTCAGTGAGAGGTATAAACTATATATATTTCTCTTTCAAGCTTAACTCAAGGGAGATGATGTTAGCCTTCAATTTGGCATCTAGGTAACGACGACTACATTTCCACCCAGATCCAACAGGACAAACACGTTCACTTTCTTAAAGCAACAACAAAGAGCAGTCAGTTTCATTTACTGTGATAAGAAAAATACGCCCATACACACACATTTTCCTAGCCATTGTGTGTGAGCACACCTCTGAGCACATAATACTTGTATTTCCAGTGGCATTTCCAGCACATGCCCAGATGACTAAGATGGCCCCCCTGTCAGCCACCAACTCTTATCACTACCCCCCCACCCCCCCACCCCCACCCCACCCCCCCAGCCAACACCAGTGGCTTTGGTAATTATGCCGTCTCTTTTTAGCTGTCAATCTAGTCTTGCTTATCCGTATGCCGGCGGCGTGTTACTTTACCTTACTCCTGATTTCATTATCCTATAGACACAACATTTGGGCAGTATTACCCAATGGGAGTGTCAGTGTATTACCTCACCAAGGTGTAGTCTCTACACAAATCAAGTGCTTCACTCTCAGTCTCACTGTGAAAAAGTCAGTCGCCTAAAGGAGCAGGGAGTTGGGTGTCAACATCAAATTAAATGAATTGATCAAATTAATCGTTCCCCTCACAAAACTGTCTACATGTCTACAAAAACATGCAGTGGTAAAATTCCTATCAAAATCAAATTATTGCAGGTCATATTTCCTCAATCTGCTCCCAATATCAAGGACACAATAATAATTGGGTTTCCTATGTGTGTTGTGTGATTGAGACATTTTAGACCTCCCGATGAGATTAGTCTGTGCAGGCCTATCGGCCCTCAGAAATATTATACAGGAGCGTCTGTCTGCTAAGCAAACAAGAACATTTCAATCTGCATGTTGGGGCAACAGTTACACAGTAACATGGAGTCGTTTTATTGCAGTCACAGTCAAGTCACAGCCAATGGGTTTGCCTTATAATTGTATAATAATGATCAGGTGAGTGTAATAAAATTGGACCACAGGACGTGCGTTTTCCAGGTAATATACTGTATCTGTCCTAACTTATCTAAGCTGCAGCTAGCCATACATGTCATGATCTAAAGTTATCACTTTTGGCCTCCTCTCTAAATTTCCCCCAACTTCACTGACTACAGTCAGCATTTTTCTGTCCAACAATGTCACGTAGTTTTAGCAGCTCGTCCCCTATATACAAATACCTGGATGAGGAGATCCTGGATAGAACATGTTTCATCTTGCCCAAATTATCACACACAGATTGGAGAAAAAGCTAGTACATATTTATTAAAAAAAAGTGTCATTTTTTACGAGGTTAACTTGAAGCTACAACGTATCACACATATTCATGTTGGACCCGTTCCATCATAAATGAAATGCTGTTACCCATCAGAATGGTGCAGACATCCAGATGAATTTACCATGCTTGGGCTGATCCCCATCAGGCACATACATGTGAGAGAGCAGCGTGTGATGTGTGCGAACATCCCCCAGCCAGATGGAGGAGACGTGGAGATCCAGGGGACTAGGAGGGTACAACAGGGAGGTGCTGGCTCTGATCTCCTTCCATTACCTTTGACTTAGCTATTTCATGTAAATATGACTCAATGAGGATCTTGGCCCAACACAGATTTTCTTTGGTAGAGTCTTAAGGGGTTGGGAAGAAAACTCAAATAAACCACGCATCCTCACATTGCATATTCCTTTTGGAATGAATATATTGAAACGTAATCTAGAACAAAAGGGGAAGAAATTGTATTCTCTGTGTGAGGCCGTCTCTGAGAACGTCACTGTAAGCTTCCTCCCTTGAAGCATCGTAATACCGAATCCATATGGGCTTTCTCTTTGTCATTACCTCAGAATACCTGCACGTCGATTTAAAGTGTTTAACTCCGACAAACACACAGCCATCTCAATGGACTCTGCGTTTAAATGATTTAGGAGTGTACTGCTTGCACTAGCTCATTAGTGCTCTGGGCACAGACCTGTACTATGATATCATTGCCAGGCTTTAATTTCTCTCCGCTTTGAATGTACATCGGTTCACACTGATTAAAGAGAAGGCAATTATCTCCATTTCTCAAACTCCAAAACCGAAATACACACATGAAGATGTATTTATAAATGCCAATTACAAATGAGATGTGTGCCACAAAGCTGGTTGTTAATGCTGCACCCATCCTTCCAAATTCAAGATGGTGATGACGTTGGTTCATGATTGAATTTGTTTGTGGAATTGGATTTGGCTTTAGTTTACATTATTTTCCATGGCTGGATGCACAGGAAAACTTTGCTATGGTAGGGAGATATTTCTATATATTTATATTTTTTTACTTTATTTGTATTTTTTAAGTATTTTAAGCTTCTGGCCCTGTACCACCACCCCATCAACCAAACCACTACCGCCATTTCAAAAAGGGATACATCTTTGTTGATAGGTCCAAAAACCACAAGATTACGGCTGCACAAGGGACAATAAAAAAAGTGTACACACATAAAAAGTGACATGAAACGTCTGGGGCAGAGTTTCACAGTTAGTCTTTCTGCTTTATGAGGCTGTGTGACATGGGTCTCTTTGACTGAGAAAAAAGAGAAATGAGTTTGTCAGCATTTTGTCTTTTTCAGCAAGAGACTGATCCCATCTTGCTGCAGCGTGTCGCCTTCATTGGAACGCCTGGGGAGCTTAGTCTGCCACGCCTGCATCAACACCTGCACACATTCGAAGAACAAGAACCCTTTTATTGATGGTCGACCCCGAGACTACCCCGTTATTGTAAATGAATAATTCTTATATGTTAAATGACAAGGTTCTGTATGATAAATAATTGGAATGGACATAAAAGGAAAATAAGAGTCAGAGGTATGATTGGGATGTTGTGATTTAGATAACCACAAAGTCGGTAGAATTGTCTTCTTTTGCCTCTGAAATGTCATGAAAAATTGCCCTCCAAAGTGCATATAATGCACAGTAGGGGCGTTCTATTAGACCCAGAAACGATCCATACAAAGTAGGGAGTGTCTGGAAAAGACAAAGTACTGCTACTCCATATCTAGAGTAGGCTACAAAGGAGTTGAAAGGTTGCTACAACTAAATTGTCTAATATTGTCAAATCTGTAACATCCACGTACTTAAAATGTTCATGGAAGCTTTATGTCTAGTTTATGACATAACCCTAGATTTATAATGCATATATATTTGTACGTAACCATGGAGCCAGACTATATTTGGAACGAGGTACACTCGTTATATCAAATGGACTTTTAAGATGGCTTTTCTTAATAGCTCTCCATCGTCTGGTATGTTCTGTGAGAGCAGCTTGGCTTGGCCCTAGCTCAGGCCCAACACTTTCAGCTGTTACAGTGGGACGTTACATCAAAACGTTTCAACACAGGGTCGGTACCTGGGCGCAAATAGTTTCAGGCATCGTCACCTCGGGGTATCCAGGGAACCATTGGAGGTTCCTGTGGTAAGTCAGTCAGTAGCTTAACAAGCATATGCAAAGGGTTGGCCATACGAATGAAAAGCGGAGCTCCACCAGGTTTGGGGAGAGTTGCACAAATGGACAAAATAACGAGTAGGCAAATGTGCCTACTCATTCCTTGCCTGCTTCATGCTCATAAGCCCCCACCCCCGCCACCTTTGGCAACATATGTTCTACAGGTTGCACAGCCTTTGAATGGAGCCCATTGTCTGGGCTTAAGACTGAGCAAGTGTCCGTTTAGAGTCAAAGGCACAGGGTCGCACATGTCCTGACCTTTTAAATGAGTGTGAGGTGATACGCCGTGGAGGTCAGCACTCACATGTTGAAACCAGGCCTGTGTGTTGACGAACGCGCCTCCGACATACCCGTGGCAATGGCGTGGAGGGCCCCAGCCCTCCACAACCCCCCGAGGCTTGTGGGTAATTAAGGGACCCAATCAAGCAAGGTCTGGCTGCTGAAATAGCCAGCTGGGACATATAGAGGGTTGTAAGAAGCTTAATATCAACCAGACCCTTTTCGGGACGTTTTGGGTGCATGGCAGCTTGATTACAAGGAATGCTTTTAAGCACTGCTTTTTTTTTGTAGCTATTGATAAAACCATTATCAAGCAAGTGCATTGTCTACTGTCAAACTATCCCAAAAATCGCTGCCACATGAACGCTAACATCAACGGCAAAAGACTAGCGTCACTTCTTATTAACAGATATGAAAATACATATTTATGGCTTGTAAAATGTATATTTTTGACTGAGCAAGTGAGTACTTGTTCATTTATATATATATATATATATATATATATATATATATATATATATATATATATATATATATATATATATATATATATAAATAAATGAACAAGTACTCACTTGCTCAGTCAAAAATATACATTTTATATATATATATATATATATATATATATATATCATGTATATATATCCAGTTAAATGACTTCCCTTTTTAATGCAATTCATGTTTGTTTTAGCCTTCCTGCCAGTACAACGGGCGAATAAGATTACACACACACTCTGACCTGAACTGAAGTAACTCAACCAAACAACACAAACCAGCTCCCTAGAAGTGACACTGTGCTCACATAGTAATTTAATCATTACTGACTCACAAACTATTGACCTTAGCAACCACTGTAAAGAAAGCAAATTAAGTGGACCATGAGGTTTCAAACATTTCTCAAGAGATGGTGTCCAAAAAAACTGTCAAAACCAATTGCAGCATAATAAGTTTGGATGGCGCGTAAATACAAATACTAAACAATACTCGCATATTGAGGAAAAAGACTCGGGGTAAGGTTATCAAGAGAAACCCAAGCAGGCTTTACTACTAGAGAGGTGATTCGTTGACGGAAGGACAAACGTGGGGATGACATACAGGGAGACACAGGTGAAAACAATAATTGGCACAACAGGTGATTCTAATTATACTAACGGGAGGTGCGCTCGCTGGATCCGCGGTCTCGTAGAGTTCCAGGCAACCCTGGTGGAGGGGGCAGGCTGGTTTCCGTGGCAAAACATTTTTTCTGAAAGGTATTAAGCCAGAGTTGTAGAAACGACCTAATTAGACACTTTCATATACGTAAATGTTTCAGTAAGCTGATTCAACATGTAGTAATGTTTGGATGGGGACATTGGGTCCTCTCTCCTATGGTTATTTAGCTCTGTTGACACGCACATGTTATCTTAACATATAATGTTAGATAGTGACGAGTTCGGCTGCTAATTAGGGTCTCCATGGCACCTCATTCCAAACACTGGGTTGATGTCAGGTCAGTAGCATGAATCTTTTACAAGCACTGGAGGCGTAGGGACAGCAGATACACTCTAAACAGTCCAAACAACCCAGCCACACTGAAGTGTTGTCTGACTCAGTAATGTCAACACTGGAGCGCAAACAGGGTCCATCACAGCCCAGACAGAGCAAGTTTGTTGTAACAATGGGTTTGTGGGGTTGAACCCGTGCCGCGTTCAATAACTACGGACTGAAGGGAAATATTGAATCATATGACATACTTTGGGGTAGTGGGACTTATGGGCCTGTCTGTTGACATACTGTAGCTCATATGCCTTTGCTTATGACAGTGAGAATGATCTTAATTCCTCATTTTATTTTATTATTGAAGCCTATACCCAGAAAATAGTTTGAAAAACTGATCAAAATACACATGGTCAAGAACAAATGGAGTAATTTTGTAAATCTGTCAGGGAAATAAGGTTCAAAGGAACACCTTACAAATGCAGCCTCTTAAAATGATATAGAACACGATTTCTGTGTTTTTCTGTAATAACAACAATGATATGGATGTCTGGCATAACCTTCTAGTCATTTCTGTAATCATTTAATCAAAGGCATATTTCAGTAGTATTGGATGAGAGAGGAAATGAAGAAAATTAGTACACAAGGTTAAAGATGTAATGCTATCTGCTATGATAGACTTTACATTCCAGCTCACATGATGCTTAAGCAATAGGTGAAACATTAAGAGATTTAGAGATAAACAGTTTGATCATAAAACCTCTCATATGTCATATGAAGTGACATAGCATGACATGTACAACTCTGTCTACGTGTCTGCAATGTCTGCTGAGCCTTTACCACATTCAGGGAGTTAACTGGTAGGGCTAGAGGCTGGGCTCTCAAACAAATAACTGGAGCAGTGAAGTGGTCACCTCGATGGAATCTGCATAGGATTATTGGTGTTAAAATGTGTCAAGGCCAGCCCTGGCAACTGATCACCAATTGAGAATGACTTTAAATTCATTTACTTTACTCTATTGTCACAAGGGCTAAACTTGACACTACAACTAAAACTGAAGCATTGATTAAAATGAATATTTCTTCTTAAACGCATTTGCGTCCAAACGTCTATTTGTGCATGTTCAGCAAATGTACGAGCAGTTATAGATTCAGCGATGGCTGCATGCCTACATACACTGGCACCTCAATAAAGTGTGTTAACAAACACCAGTTACTATGACAACAGCAGCCTGTTAAATACAATCCCATTGGCTCCCACTTTACTCCCTGGACCTCAGCAGAGTACACTGTGTGTCTTCTAAACAGGGTCTGAATGCATCTAGCCTTCAAAAGCTTACAAGTCTCCCCTGCTGGGCTTAGAGTATATGCAAACAAAGCATCGTTTTCTGAGCCTGCCAGATAACACTGATAGACGGTCTGCATCCACTGCTTGTCAGACTAATCTCTGCTCTTGAGATGCTTTGAGTCAGCCCTCGGATTAGGAACCAGTCGGCACAATTTGACGTCGGTTTTAGTAACACCTTAGGTGGCATTCTTTAACATGTTTGCTGGATTAATCTCGTGTGGCATCTTTTCTGGTTGAATTTGACATTCCAACATCAGCTAATAATGTTTAGCTTGCTGGAGAATGAATGTAGCCCCTTGGGGGAAAACAAACACTGTTTCTATAAACAGTCAAAACTTACTTTCCAGATTTACCACAGAATATGCTGTACGAAAATCGATGTTTTCCTTGTTCGTTATAGCCGGCAGTTTTTTACCTCCTCTTTAGAGTTTTATGTTAAGGCGTTTGAACCATATTCCGCCACATTTGCTGAGAGGACGGAGATATGCCACTCTACACTACTTTTCATTGTAATCGGTTAGTGCCAGCACATAGACTCGCCGTCATACTAGAAACTACCTTAGCATACTAGCTAACTAACGTTGTTCAGTATATCTGTATTTACATAACTATTTCGTGGACACACGTGAATACATCAATAATAAATCGTGCGCTGCTAGTTTATTTTTTTTTACACTGGCTTAGAAAAAAATACTCTTTTGGTGTTTGATATACTGATTTGTAATTACATACCCATTACATACCCTGACCCATGTGCTGTCTCACAGGGGCAAAACAAAACCAAAATCTAAATTCAAACCCAATCTGTGATCAACTACGGAAAACGTACAATCTGTGTATGGTTAACCAACGCCCCTTTGCATCAGCAATCGGTGTGTCACCTAAGATGGCCAAACATCCATTGTTCCATGGTGAACTATGACACTGTGACTGCAGTGGCTACACGTCCTCAGGTGCTGTATTGAACTATAAGTAGACAAGGAAAACGCAAGAGCAAGAGATTACTTCAGCTATAGTGTGTATAGAATAAAGTTGGTAGACCTTCCTTACAAGCAGAGAATATCATTTGGGGGTAAATCTTCTCGGAGGAAAAGCTGGGAAAACGTCCGGGAGGAAAATCTACAGATATATTACCTTGAATAGTGCCAAGATCTAGCCTTCTCAAGCCAAGAGTTTGGCTTGAGACCAGGCCTCAAAACAAAACCATCCCGAGCACACAATATCCTTACTATCATTCTCCCTGTCTGTCTGTCTGTCTGTCTGTCTGTCTGTCTGTCTGTCTGTCTGTCTGTCTGTCTGTCTGTCTGTCTGTCTGTCTGTCTGTCTGTCTGTCTGTCTGTCTGTCTGTCTGTCTGTCTGATGGTCTGTGTACCTCGTTGTCTGTGTCTCTGTCTGTCTGCCTATCTCCTTCATTCAGCCCATGTCTGAATTGTGCACTCACATGTGACCCCTTCAGAAATACCACAATAACGCTTACCATCAAAGATTTGCAACTCTATCAACGTCTCAGGCATATTTCATCATCTGTACCTTTAACTAATATACTGAAAACTTTTAGGGTTTCTAATAATCATTAACTCTCAGATATGTGAATGTTTGTGTACATGTGAGTGTTTGTGTACTGTTTACACTCTCAGTGTGTGGGTGTGCATCTGTGTATGTGTTTGTGTGAGCATCTAATGAAGTGGGACAGGAAAGTATGAAATACTCAGCCTTGAAGCGCTTTGGACTTTCCATCTGTGGGGGAAGAGGTATGGCAGGACACACATAGCGTAAACTCCCTGGTGCATATACACACTCAGACATAGACACCGAGGTAAACAAAGCCTACACACAGACACAATACACCAAAAACACACATGACAAGCTTGGATTAACAGTGCCCAATCATTAGCTTAGTGATTCTGTAAACACTGCAAATGGCCGTTGGTATTTACAAGGGTTAAATCAAACACAGATGCGGCATTTCAATGTTTAAAAGACACGTTCACCTCAAAACACAGACCTGACCCAAATGACACGTAAACACATAATTGTAAAACAAAACAAAAACATAATATTTAATGAGTCATGTAACACCTAGACAGCTGATGTCAGACAACTCAGTGCTGCCTATTCCCTGGAGACTGATCTGAAGTGATTGGTAAATCTCTGTGCTCCTCTCTGTTTTGGCCTTTGGGCTTGGGGAAGAACTCATCTCTCTGTGTGGGCGATTGAATGCTGAGTAATTTAAGAAAAACAAAATATTTCCAGACACTTGCAGTGACTCTTAACAGATCCGTCAGCAAGTCATATGAGAGGTAGTCGCGGGCAGAACAAAAATGAGAAATTGGGCAGGGGACAATCTCAATTTAAACCCTTCAACAAAGGATCTTCAACGGCTATTAATAAATGGTGGCATTGAATATTCCACAAGACAGTGACCCCCACAAACTGGGCCTCTGAGTCATGATGTAAACTGCAATGTAAAAGATGATACAGGTATTTATTCATTGGGCCAAGCCTGGTGAGTTACAGCTGAACACAGATACATGGACATGAGGAATCAATAGAGGGATGGGGAATGGAAAAGAGTCACCCAGTGAGAAGTCAGTGAAGGCTTCATTCCCATCTGTAAGAAAAAAAAGAAGCACCAAAGTCCTAAGGTGGTGATGCACCTAATTGTGTGCACAAAATAAGGTACAAACGGAGAAGCGGATATGAGCTCAAATTTGTTCCTATGATATCACATCCATTCACTGCTTGTAGCACATACAAATGTTGCAGTAACACTGTCAGTAGAACTCCCATCAAGGATCACCTGCCATTGGTAACCGCACCCTCTTGTGGTCAAGCATGAGAACTGCTGTAAACAAACACGATTTTCTGTGAGGGAGAACGGATTAGATCAAAACATATTTTTTTTGTACAGTTTTTCTGCCCCCTCCGCTTTGTTACCCACACAGAGTGAAATATAATCCACAATCACATGAACCCGCAAACACACATATGTGCACACACACACACACACACACACACACACACACACACACACACACACACACACACACACACAGAGAGATAAGAAACACATGTAATAGTTGTTACAGCCTTTGTCACATATAGTCAACTGGTGGCAACAGGTGCAAGGTTTAGAGTATGCCTATTCTTAAACTGAAAGAGGCATCCCAGCTAGTAACCTAAATTAAATAATCTGACTAATTTTGCTTGGAATGTTTCCAGTATTGTTGCGTTACCACATCCCCTTGCTCATAATCGATCCTGGAGAATATTCGTGCACATGAAACCATATAATGCATCGAAATTGTGTGGATGAGTGTTGGGACTAGTAGCCTCCACAAATACTGCTGCAAATCCGTGTAAATTATGTTTTAATGGGCAGTTCTACACATTATAATCCCTATATGTAAGACTATTGCCCCAAATAGACTAAAGGCAAACGAAACGTTGTACCCGGTGGGCAATTTGTTTTGAAATTTGAAATTTTCAATGACAATTAACTTAAATTCTAGATCTTACGTAGTATTCAAATAATATTTTGTTTTAGGTTTGTTTCAATGCTGCCTCTTCCACTTGGCATCATTTTAGCCTTCAACATGAAAGACTGTTCCTCTGCTGAAAAAAAAAAAAAACGGTTGGCCGCGTTCCAAGCCGTGGGACAAGTGCGCCTCCCTTCGCTGCTGTTTAGAGTATTCATAGTTAGGGGTTTGGGTTTGGTTGTTTTTAAAAAGGCAAAGCTGATCTGAAGTTGATCAGTCTGCTCAGGAAACTTCTCCGAAGGGGAAAGTGTTGGAAGTCATATTGAAGGAGGTCAAATCCAGATTTGGTGCACATCATTATTTTGCTATTGGAGAGGTCACAAATTCGGAGGGATAAATTCTGTCTTTTAGAATTTTTTTTATTATGAATATTGCGGTTTAATATACGATGATATACATTTTTTATAAGGTTCAAGTATAAGAAATTACAATTACTGAAGTTAATTTCAGTGCACTCTTTGGATGAGGACTCTTGGTTTTAGTTTTAAAATTCGGATTATCTGACGCAAAGGCATTGTGCCCAATACACTCTTCATTTTGGCTTCATCACTGACGGGACAAACATGTTTCTGAGTTTTTGCTTTCTGGTGACATTTTTCTTGGGGCTTTCCGGGTGCTTGGGCTCCTACGTACCCTGTGAGCCTTGCGACCAGAAGGCGCTCTCAATGTGTCCACCGGTGCCTGTCGGCTGCCAGCTCGTGAAAGAGCCGGGCTGCGGTTGCTGCCTAACCTGCGCCCTATCGGAGGGTCAAGCGTGCGGCGTTTACACGGGGACATGCACCCATGGTTTACGCTGCCTGCCGCGGAACGGAGAGGAGAAACCTCTGCACGCCCTCCTGAATGGTAGAGGAGTGTGTACGAACGAGAAAGGATATAAGCCAGCCCATCCACCCATAGGTAAAATAGCTATTCATACGATAAGAATAAGGTAGCCTAGTAAAATTCAATGTTTTGTCAGACTAAATGAGGTAATTCATTCTTTGGTGATGCTTAATGTACCCACGTCTGCGACGCCCTGATTGCTATGGACGGTCGTTTGCTATTAAGGTGTGTACTAAACCGCACAACATATTTTAAAATATTACACTGCAAGACATGCAGCCTGTGCAGATGCATTGGTCATAGCAGGCTAAACACCCAACGAGGATACTTTTGCAATTGGCTAATTGGGTGCAATAGCAATCGTTCGGTGACGTGCGTAAAACCAGAGTAGTATAGCCAACAAAACCTTTTTACGCAATTGTGTGCGTTGTCAACTTGTCACCTGTAAGATTATTTTACGTAGTAATGGAAACCGCCTGCAAGTTAGTCTTGTATCGAGGTAGTCATTTAGGCTCATCTTCCCTTTCTTTTCTGCTCCCGTTGAAGCAGCGTTTTTCAGCCAGCCAGCATCCTAAAATGTCATATACTCAGTTTGTATCGTCTCCGATGTCGTAACAGGGTTGTAAAATAATCACTAATTGGCGCACACAATATTCTCAACGTGTGTTTAATTGATATAATAGCTCATTCCCGAGGCAATGGGCCTTGTCAAAGCAAATTTTTTTGTCATACAAAAAACATTGGTTGAGGTAAGGAATCGGATTACTGCCGAAATCTAAAAGTGTGTTAGTGTTTCCGTGGACTAGCGAGAGGGAATGTGCATGTGTGCACTCAGGTGCATGTAAATGCACTAAACCGCATCAGCTTTCTAGTAGCTGATCTGCTGATATGAAGATGATCAAATTGTGCTGTGATTCATTAGTTGAATGATAGGCTTGCAGCATGAATCCAAGCCTGGTCATACAAGTGTATTTTTGTATTTTTCAAGGCTACAGAACAGTCTTGCTCTGCAAGTGTTACAGATTTACTGTACAACACATGCATGCACCATGATCATCCGTTTTTATTGTGTGGGTTTTGTGTATAAATGTGTTAATTGTGTGTGTGTGTGTGTGTGTGTAGAAAAAGAAGTATCTAAATAATTTCCTGTGTGTGCACGGAATCAGACAGTTGTAACTGGAGTCTCTCTCTCTCTCTCTCTCTCTCTCTCTCTCTCTCTGATCCTGGCAAGGAGTTGCATGGGCGCTCTGTCGCACCGCAGTGATTCAGCAGAATGCCTCAGGCTCTCTTCTTTGAAGAGCTGTCCATCAAAATGTCTCCTCCCATTGAACTTAGAGTAAGAAGGCCTCTAGTTTCCTAGTGTGGGGTTACAGAGCAGCCTTACCAACTGGATAGGGCCGAGGAGGCAGGCTCACAACTAGTATGAGCTGGATTTAGTCTACAATACACAGGACGCAGACACAACATGTAGAAATGATTGTGTGAGATGAGGGGGTCGCTTATTATTGAATTATGATGGAAGGAGTTACACGGATCTCCAGGAGGCTGGTATACGTAACATGCCAAACCAGAGAGCTTGCCAACAGATATGACTCCGTGGCAGCCGGCCCGGTGACCTTGAAGTCTATGAAAGAGCTTTATGTTTGAACAGATTGCTCTTTGCCAAGAAAGTGGGGGAAAAAGAAAGAAAGATGATTAAGGAGGCTCTCCAAATGCAGGGTGCTAGCCCGTGGACGAGACAAGCTGCCGAGTCGATGAAGCAGAGCGCCAAGAGTGTTTTGGTCGTGGGTCACCTGTCAGTGTGGTTGTTTACAGGGACTACTCAAAGTAAACACGGGCTTCAAATGTGCTGTTAGCTTGATATATTAAGGCCTGCACGCCGTGATTTGTGGTTGGGAGTTATTTCCGAACACGAACCGGCGTTTCCTCTCCCGCTCTTTGGCAGACTTAAACACAGCCTACTGGTGTGCCTGACAGTAGGGCCCCTTTTCTATCGGTCCCCTTACAATAGAGGTGTCCTCAACCTGGCCACTTGAAAAAGCCATGTGCCCCTTTGCTGATCCAGGGGTCATGAAAGAACCAAGTGCCCCATTTACTCTGTTCCTACCTTATGTCAAAAAGGGCTGGGAACTTTGATCACTGATCGTCAACAAGGAGCTTTACCGTTTTACATGACATGGACAAATGTTGTTTACACACTTAAAAATACATGCACGCACGTACGCACATACACAAACACGCATACACACACACACACACACACACACACACACACACACACACAAATGCCAGTACCACTCAAAGCTTAAGTCACGTATAAGCATTCCCACCTTTCTCATCTTCAACTAAGCACAAGCTCCAAAAGTACTGCAATAACTTTTTGTTCTTTGTGACCTTCTCACTCTCCAACTTGGATGCAGTTTTTGTTCTGACATTGAAACCATATTTCCAAGCATTGCAGAAAAAATATTTTCCTACAAAGGGTATGATTAAGCAAAAGGAGCAACATTTTACTCATGGGAAGCCTGTGTTGAGAATATACTCCCTGGCTACTGTTGATGTCTCCACCTATCCTCCACTGTTGCACACTTGTCTTGGAAACACTCACTACGGCTCCTCCCCCCATAGTACGCAAGCAGAGAACCTATTTGGCACGCTTGACCGATTTCTTCCCATAAAGTTTTACAGCAATCAGTGGAGAGCGTATTTGTCACTGACACCTGGACAGTTAGTGGGGAACAGCTGTGCGGCAAATCAGTTCACACAGTAGTCTCCTCTCTCTCCCTCTCTTTCTCTCTCTCTCTCCCTCTCTCTCTCTCTCCTTCTCTCTCACTTTCTTTCAGCCATGTGACTCCAGAGTCAGTGATAAATACACTCTGGGTTTTTAAACAGGAACACTTGTGATCGAACCCAAATTACGTAGGTCCTATTAACCTCAGCCCCAACACCATTTGGTGCTCCAGAATAGCGAAGCCACAACTAAGAGGGTTACGTTCCCTTTACTGTCTCACCTAAGCCACTATTGCCAATCAATCAACTATTTACTTTGACTATTCCTAAACAGGTTACCAGACTCATTTTAGACCATCTTTAACCTGTGATGTCAGACTGCCAAAGATGAGTGCAATTCCAAGACATCTCATTCTCATTTTTGTGTTTATCACACAAATACATATTCATAAAATAAAATAAATATATTGACATAAAGGGAGAAGGCTCCTGAGTATACATACTTTGTCGATACTTTTTACCAATCGCCTAAATGGCGATGACTCTTTGAGTCAAATTAATGTTGATTATTAACATTAAGTAAATCGAATGTTTACTCAAATTGTTGACAAACAATCAACGTGGACATTAGCTATTTTGCCCACAGGTATGTTATTGTGGAATGTGGCATTCGAGACAGTTGGTTAAGGGGGGCATGATGACTCATTGGAGCCTTAGAAGATTGTCACAACCTGCAATTGTGTTGTGCCGATAGCGACCTAAAAAAAGGTACCGTCTGTCTGTGTGGCTTGGGAAAAGACATTCAGACATGGGCAGGACTTGAGACCAAAATTAGGATCATACATTATGACAGCTGTCTGGATCTATCTAATAATGGCCATTTCAACTTTCTTTTACTTGAAAAGACACTAGCTTCTGACGTAGAAGAACTAGTTAGGATAAGGTTCACTGAGTTTGTAACCTATCTCCCACTTGGAATTGTCCCAGATACTTACAGAGGTAATGCTTTTTTGTTTGTTTGTGTTTTGTGTGTGTGTGTGTGTGTGTGTGTGTGTGGGGGGGGGGGGGGGGGGGGGGGCGGCATTTTCAGTCTTCGAATTGTTCCTGGTGCTACAGTATTTCTGTTGGTCATTCACAAAAGCAGGAAACTTTATGTGTTTGTACTACCCTGGGAAATGTGTTTTCCTGTGTAGAACGTCACAGAATTTCCTGCAGTAGACGTCCCACTGCAAGGCGAGCTCAGCAGTACAGAATGTCATACTGAGACGTTCCACTGGGCTTTTTGGATACCTTAAACTACAGCCATATGCCACTGTCCACAGGACCTCCCTAAACACTCGGATCGTTTATAATCTTCTGGCTCGTGATGTCCTGGGTCGCCCATTTGCACATGCCTGTCTCTGCCAGGTAGCCTAATGTCTTTATGTGCTGGCCTGTTAATATCCTGATTCATAGTATCGCACTCCTCTGCTTCAGTCCCTAAATATAAGGCTGTCATTGTTGAAAATGTATTTATTTAAGACTTGTCTTTCTAAAATAAAAAAAAATTAAAAAAAATTAAAAAAAAGAACAAAACATGTTGCTCTTTATAAGCTGCAGAGTAATCAGATAGTGACTATTTCTCCAAATATTGAGCTGGATAAAAGGCAATATTAACATTTAGAAGGCCAAGGAGTTACTCAAAAATAAAATGAAACACTTTCATCTGTGCATCTCAGTGCAAAGTCTTGTTAGATGGGGTGATGCAGAATTCTGTGTTCAAGCAGAATGGATGGCCTGCCAGCCACGGCAGCATTAGAAACTCTTCTCCTGTTGAAATATTTAGCAAGCAGACCAGGGTGAGGCTAGGGGAGGAATACTTAGCCTGCATTGTCTTTTGAACCAAAGAAGCCTTCCTCCTCACTGCCCTGCTCATTTATCTCTTCTCTCCTAATACCCCCTGCTCAGACTTAACTAGCATATCTACTCAACACCCACCAATACTGCATTTCAAATTGTTTACCTTGGGCGAAGTAGATTTTAAAAGATGGACATCGGTCAAGGTACTGTAAGGAAAACCTTTCGATATCCAATACGAAAAAAAAAAAAACATGATTAAATATAAAAATATGGTGGATAGAAGTTTGCACTTGGGTTTCTGATCGTTCACTTCAGATATTTATGAAGCATGGTTGCGTGACGCATGTCAATTTTTAAACACGGGAGCATCAGGAGCCCCTCCTTTAGCAACTTGATTCTTCTGGTCCTAATGAAAACTTCAGCTCAAGCTTGGGGATAGATAGCACCAGCGTTCGGCCCCTGGGCTGAATGGAGGAGTTGCACGTGACTGTGCGCTCCTGGCTCCAGTCCAGCCACTTGGCAGGCTCTCAGTAGTTAAACACAGACCCACTAAGCCTTCTTTACAAGCTGGGGACCCTGAGCATGGAAAAACTGAGTTTTTGTGGCTGCACTGAAGAGCCCACTTCAGCAAAGACGAATCTGGTGATTTAGTGAGAGAGGAGAGAGACTCCATTGTCTACACGAAAGCCATTGTTGACAAAGGATAGCACAATCTGTCCCCATGTATTTGAAATTGAGGGAATGTTGGGCTCATAAAATGAGCATGTCTGCATGTACACTTCTATATGAGTGTGTATTGCCCCATTCTTGTTGGCGATTTGCAACCTGCATACTATCCAAAGCTGTACTCTTCAGGTGCAGCGCTTACCCCCTACAAATGTGATATTATTATTTGCCTGAAGTTTCAGCACCCAAATGGTATTTGGTATTTGTGTGGATCAATAAGCCTTTTATACAACTGTACCAAACATTGGCAATCTATTCGGATGTATTCTACAACAGACTTGATTATTTTTCAGACAACAAAGATACAACGTAATTGTTCACTAGTAATAAAGTATTATGTGAATTGTAAAACAAGAATAGATGACTGCTAAAGAACACTTGTTTCAAAAATATAAATAGATCCATGAAATGTGCCATTTCAGATTTTGACATTATCCAATCTTAAAAATAAATAGTTGTCTTTTTTTTGTCCACAACTGTCCAGGTATTGGGCATGTGTATAGGGAGAGACTGTCTGACATTTGTATTTATAGCTTTGCAGTTTATAGCCTGGTTGTCCGTGCATGGACACTGGAGCACAGATCCAAACACAAACTGTGGTCTGCCAAGTCATGAGTTGTGAGATTAATTTCAAAGACACGGGAGCGCTGTACAGAAGGCCCGGACCCAATTTGGGTAATCGCCTGACCCCCCCCCCCCCCCCCCCCCCCCCCCCTCTACTCCCCCCTCTCTCTCTTTCTTGACTCCAGACAGCCCTGCTGTGTTAGACTCTTTGAATATTGGTTCCACCACCATGCTACGTCCCAACTGTATTTATTTTCCCCGAAGTCAGCAGCATCAACTACCTAAGTGAACCTCAATCACATGCAACATTTTTCTATTTTATTATATCTCACATTTCACTTCAGAAAATAGTTGGCACAATTCGTATTACCCAGCCAAACGATCCTGTTTGCTGGGCAGCACTCCACTGCAGCGGGTTTCCTTTTTGGTTAAATATAACCCGGGGTCATCCACTAGCATCAAGGCTGCTGCCAGCTGGGTCTCTGTGCAACCACGACAGGAGAGGAGCGCTTCTTTTGGTCGCCTCCGAGACCCTGGGAGTGGTTTACCAAGCTGAGCCCTGCAGAGACATGGGGATGGGAAGGGGTAGGTTAGGGATAAAGGATCACCACCTCCCCCCAAATGTTGGACCGAGTAAGACCCTCTAGATCTCTGAAACATTGGTGCCCCCTGTAGGAGGGTGAATTAAAAAGTTATTTCAAATCCAGCTCCATGAGACACTGTGCATGTACATACCATTGAAGTTGCAGTGCCTTGTCCACTACTTGACTGGAGAAATAAAACTGTAGGAGCGTACTTGTAGACTAATGCAAATCACAGACAGTGGTTTTGTGGCCGGCTATTAAACAAAGTCATTCACAGCATCAGTGCCCCCACAAACACATTATCTGAAACATATATAGTCCACAGTAACAACTGTTTATGTTTTCAAAAACATTTTACTTGTCCTTGTAACACATTTTAACATTTTAAATTGTGACAGTTGCAAGTTGCAATCTCTGCCTATTATTGGACAATTAATAGGTATTCTCTAATGAAGAAAGTATTCTTGCCTTTTTGTCATTGATAACTAGGTTTAGGTTCCAAAGTTGTAACATCACAAAGTACATGAAAAAGTCATACTCCAAAATACTTTGCTGTTTAGAAGGGTCAGATAATATCTAAGTTTAGTGGAATTATTTTGAGAAAAGCTTTGGGGCCATAGCATGAATCTTGGCGACATATGGGTATGTATGTCACATATTGACCTGACTCTTGTACGTATTCATTCCTGTGTAGACCGCGAGTCTCGAGAACATGAGGATACCATGGTAACAGAGGTCACTGAGGAACTGCAGCAGCCTGCTAAAGTGCCACTCCTTCCCAAAGACATCATAAACAGCAAGAAGGCCCAGGCGGTGCGCAAGGAGCTGAAGAGGCTGAAGGGCAAGCAGCGCTCTATGGGGACGTCTATGGAATACTCTCCACTCCCCATCGACAAGCACGAGCCTGAGTTTGTAAGGACCACCCAACTGATATAAACTGCTTTTTGAGCAAAAAAAATCGCAATATATACAAAAATACATTTGAATCCACACACAAATATATATATATATATACTCATTTATACATAGATATATAGATATATCTCTCTCTCTCTCTCTAGTTACATTTTTCTTGGAATTATTTGCTGGAGCATTAACTAAGTGATGTAAAGTATGTTTGGCTGTTACCTCATAGGGTCCTTGCAGAAGGAAGTTGGATGGCATCATTCAGGGTATGAAGGACACCTCCCGGGTTATGGCCCTGTCTCTGTACCTGCCCAACTGTGACAGAAAGGGCTTCTTCAAGCGCAAGCAGGTACGCTAGCCCTGGCCAACCCATCCTCAAATGTCTGGCAATACTTCCAAAAATGCTTTTACCAGTAATTTGTATCCACCGTTTGTGTATACCTATTTTTTTGTACCTTTCCTTCATCAATATCAATCTCCATATTGCTCTGCCTACCTTCACATGCCCATTATCTGTCCCTCCCCCATAGTGCAAGCCCTCTCGTGGTCGCAAGCGGGGCATCTGCTGGTGTGTGGATAAGTACGGCGTGCAGCTTCCTGGGACCGACTACAGCGGCGGGGACATCCAGTGTAAAGACCTGGAGAGTAGCAGCAACAACAACGAGTGACCAGGAGAGCCCAGTGTCCCTGACCCCATGACCTGACCTGGGGCCCACCTCCCCATTCCCTCCCTCCCTCCCCCAGCTCCATCTGCTCTGCCCTCCACTCACTTCCAGATTGTTGTGTTTTTTGAGAACAAAAAAAAAAATCTAAACTAAAGAACAGGCTGAAGAGAGACACCTGAAAGTCTTTTTTTTTGTTTTTGTTTTTGACCGAGCACTTATCTCCAAACGGCAGGAAAACCCAGAAGATTCTGACCCCTTGTCTTACCGCGGGGGACCTTGTGAGAGCTGGGTACATGATTCTTGAAAATAAATGCCTGTGTTGATCTATTTTTATAGAAGCTGGTGTTCCAGCACCACACTTTGTGTCACGTTAAGCTAACACAAGGGAGAGGCAATACACACACATATATGTCAATTACAAACAGGGCTGGAAATTCAATGATTGGCAGTTCTTTGTTTTTTGGTTTGTTTTGAAAAAGAGAAAAACTTATCTGGGTTCTGTCTGAGCATGTATGAATAGGGGAACCTGCTTGGATATGTGTAACTTCACAAAGGACGTGTATTTCTGTGTATGTTTTTATGTGATATATTTGTGTGAGTGTATGTGGACAATAGGTTGAGCCTAATACAAAAGAATGTCCTTTTTATTTATCATCTTGGTCTTGTCAAAACCATATAGCGGATACTTTAAGTGGTCTTGTAGATGACATTACTTTACTAGCCATTGAAGAGAATGCCTCAGGATGCTAAGAGTGTTTGGGGGAAAAAAACAAATCAGCATTTCATTGCAGACAAACATATGTAAGTGGCTCTTTGACTTTGTATGTAGCTAATCTGATATGCCAACTGTGCCTATTTGAACAGACAATGCCTTAAAGGGCAACTTGATGAAGAGCACTATCCCTACCGGTGAAGACTCACCATATATTGTGGACTTGAATAATCAGATTTCTCAGCAGAAAAAAAAAATTAACTTCTGCCCAGGAAGAAAAATATGGAACATTCTGAACACCTGTATAATTGTCCAATAGACAGTTGACATCAATAAGCTTTGCATCAAATGAAAAAAAAATGGTGCAACATGTTGAAAGCAGACTTGCATTCACCAGTAGGGATGTTCTCTGTCACAGTTATGTTAGAGTGTAGTTTTGTATGGTATTGTTTGTACCGTATTCTTGGCCTTCAGTGAAGTAACAATCGCCCATAATGTTCCTCAACCAAGTGGCTTCCCCTTGATACTGCTACAGTGTACTCTTGGTGTATTACTTTTAACGATAGATTGTGAATGCTTTATTTCTTCCAGACACAAAACAACAAAAACAAACTGGTGCTTCGTTAAAAAAAAAGGGCACATTTATTTTAGCCTGTGAATAGTTTTGAATAGTCCTGTGTAACCTGTCAGTAGTCCGGGCTCAAAGTAATTTGAATACAGGTCAATCAAAACGAGCTACCCTCCTATTGTATCCACTCCCTTCTGCTTGCATGCCACGCCCAAGAATTGCAATCCTGCTTTTGACGCTTTGTTTTCAATATTGAAAAAAAGCGAAAGAAAAAAAAAGCATGATTTTGCATTGGAAAGGGCAGAAGAGTTTCTCTTCCTCTGAAGGGGACCTGGCGACAACAAAACCTTTGGTGACCTGCACGGGTCATTTGAGATGAATAGTTCGACATCCGTGTGCGAGTCACAGTGCCTTCCCACATGCAAATTCATTTGAATAGTCACGTGAACGTGACATGGATGTCCATTGTGAGCAGCTCCCTTTGCTCTTTAAGAGGCCCCAGGGTTAGCCCTTTTCAAGGTGACCAAGAGGTCTAGTTCAGACTTGGAGAAGTACAATGAATGTGGTAGTTCGGACAAAAAAAAAATTGTTTCACCAATGCGTACTGAATCCATTATAATCCTTCCCTGTCTCTCAGGGCAATACAGACAGGACCAGTGGGGGAATCTGCTGGTCGAACCTCCCTCTTCGCTTTTCCTAATCAATCAATAAGCTAAACTATTGCTTTTTATTTTTCCAAGTGACTGCCAATGTATGCGATTGCCAGTGTAAACCAGGGGACGCTTGAAATCAGAGGCACATCAGTGTGGGTTAGGACGACGGCGCTACTTTGTTGTGTTTTCTGCCCATCTAACACACAGACCAGCTATAACCAGTCTTCAGGGTCAACGTCTCAGCTTTAAAAGGTTATAGCTGATAGACAGTGAGTTCAGTGTTATATGCCACTGCTAAACTCTCATTGGTGTTGCCGAACAGAGACGGGACGTTACCAACAAACAGGGAGGAATACAGTTTTTTCTTTTTGCCCAATATCCAAAGTTTCTCAATGTAGGCAGCAAATCTGATATCAGCAATCCAGGCAGCCTGCCCTGTCCGGACACCACCTACCACTTTATAGTTGGAGAAAGCAGCTTGCACTTACTTGAGCTACTCAATATTCATTCTGACAAGCAACAATGTCTGGAGATATTCTGTCGCCTGTGTGAAACAACCAAGTTACGTTTATGTTTTTTTTTTATAAGTGCACCTCTCAAGGAGGTGCTTTAAAGGTGAACTTATTTTGACAGGGGCTGTGGCCCATGCCTGCGACCTCCTCGTACAGAAGCATCCCTGACCGACAAGCACACAAGACAAAGCATCACACCTACAGTGTAGAGAGGCTCTCCGTCGGTGTATTGCCCAGAGAGAAAACAGTAAGAGATCGAACAAGGGAAGAGAAGAGAGGGGCAGAGAAAGACTGAGGGAGCCCTGTGGGCAGTGGTAGCATTCTCACACTACGGCCTAGCCACTTCCCCAATACGGGGTCACCATTCACATGACAGTAGATACAGTTAGCAAGACAGATACAACATGGTCCTTTGAATCTGAGGAACACAAATGAAACAAAACATTGTTCCATTTTCAATTTTTTTGCAAACAGAAAATGCCTCATTCCCTGGCTCATGCTGGCCATTATGATGGATAGCCTGACACTCTAACTTGTCAGTCAGTCGATGTGCTATCACTTATAGAATGGTGTTGGGGCTGAAGAGCTTTCAAATGGCATACCATGTGTTTCCAACGGTTTAATATTCATCTGTTTGCTTGCATTCTTCAGATTCATAGACTTCTTCTTAGTTAGAACTGATAATCACATCTCATATTTCATTAGTACAGTAACGACAACTTTTTTTCTGAATGCATAACAGGTTTTTTATGGATGAAACAAAACAATACATTTGGTCATTATTATAGCATGTGGTGTGCAGAGGCTTGTGACGGAAACCCATTAATGGCAGGAGGACAGTCTAACTAAATGGTCAGCATTTGGCACTCTTTGTAAAACAAAGAAAAAAGACAAAAAAATCTCAAATTATTAAAGTGAATATCACTGTGTAATATTTATTCAACTTGTAATTTATGTACTCTTTTAACCTTTGTCTTTTTTTGTTATGACAAAGCATTTATTTAAATAAAGTTATGTATTCATTTAAGGACTTGATGGTGATGATTTTATTTGCAATAAAAAAAAAATTCTGTCTCTTCAATGAGATACTATTTCCCAAGAGAACCCAGAAAGATTTAACTTAATGTGTTGGGGTCACCTTCCAATGGAGTTTGTACCTTTGAATTATGGGAGCATGAGTTTCCAACTACTATAATACGTTGATTGACTTTTTCAAATACTATATGCTACATACCTACATTATTGAACAGCTAACTGTTATTTATATGTATAACGATAATAACTTTATAATAACTTTAGTAATTATGCTACATTTAGACAACACTAACACATCATCAATAACACATTTATAAATAAGCATATATTCACATAAGATGCAAAGATACAAACAGCAGTCTTAAAAGATCTCTGTTTACCCTTAGAACTTATATATCCAGTCTATTACTATTAATATTTGCCCTGGTTCAGGTACCGTAGCCTGTATCGCTCAACTGCAATAAAGATGAAAGATAAGATGGGAGTTTCAATAGGATAATTTTATAAATGAATAACTGACATTGGTATTCTCTTGTTTCACGGATGAAGGGCAGCCAACCACCTTCTCCATAGAAGACATGGACATGACCCAGGCAAGGCACTGGGCATAACAGTTTCAGGGATTCATTTTAAAGGGAAAATACCTTGAAAATACATTGTTTATCTAATGTCATTATGCACAAAATAATCAAATAAAAAAGCTTGGATCGTAGGAGTGGAATGATAGCTGGTACATTGGTAAGTTCGACTCATCTCCCCACTTGGTTGACAAAACTCGGGTATATTTCAAGAGGCAAAGACTAGCCACCGGGATCTTAATAGTATACAGGATATGACATTATTAAAGCTTTGCCTGGGGGCAAGTCACCTGGTTTACAAAGCAACTCAAAGAGATTGCACAGGAACAAGGAAGTAATTTAACATGGGGTTTGAACTTCAAGGGGGAGAATCTCTCGTGGGACCGGCTCCCTGTTCAAATGGGGAAGAGAAGAGGTAGCCTTAGGAAGCCCCGTCATGACATAGAACAGGTAGCTTTATAACAACGTTAAAAGGAAGCAGTGGTTTGTAAGAGATGTCCATGTGTACACGAAATCCCACAGTGCTTAGGGGTCATCCGAGCGACAGGACCCCGTAGTGCACTGTGTGGGCCGAGCAGGTTTTGAAGACTCCTCAATAAACCCCACAATTGTGCTTCGTGTTGGCTTGAAAGTTCTGTGATAACAGCAGTCAGGGAGCACACACACCTACTCTTCTGAAGAAGGAGTCCAGAATTCTTTTCTGGGCGAGCGAGAGGCGTATCTAGGGGTCTCTGTTTGCCCTCGGCGACCAGGATGTGAGAAGAGGGAAACTCTCAGGGTACAGCTATCTGTCCCCAGAGACCACAGACTTTGACCAGCTCCAGATGTAGGTGATCGGCGCAGGACGGTAAAGGAGGAGGGCTCGTTTTCCATACAGGCGGGTCAAGGACGAGTGGGGCGGGGGGGGGGGGGGGGGGGGGGGGGACTGAGGAGGAGGAAACATGTGCAGGATATTTGATTTGTGAGGTAGTGAACATGACAATTACTATTGCCTTCAAAGCCACTGACAACTGCGCTTAAGACTTCAAAGCATTCATGCCCCTTTTATTATATAGTCAGGCCAACAACCATGGATGGCCACATCTAATCCATACATGCATCTGCCTCTCCTCGACAACGAAACTGTCTCGCAGCTCGGCGAGGGAGGTTTTTGAGCCTCCATTCATCACAATCTCCTCTCAGGTTTAGGTTTCTGTGACTTCACTACAACAGTGTGCCACAAGCTTACCAGTGCATTGTTGCGTGATTTACAGTAGCTTACATATTCGAGGGTGTAATCCTTGTCATTTAACACTGGCTAGTATTTGATGGCTGTTTAAAAGTTAATTTCAGTAAAAAAAAATGATTTTAAAGGGAACCATTTATCGAAAAATACTAATGGCTAATAGTTGTTCTTATGAACGTATTCCTGTGCCTAATAGTGGTTCTTATGAACATCTTCATGTGGCAAAAAATAGCTCTTAAATTTGAACATCTGCCTGTGGGTAATAGTGGTTCTTAAAAACATCTCTCTGTGGCTAAAAATATCTCTTAAATACGAACATCTCCCTGGCTAATAGGGGTTCTTACATATGAACATCTCCCTGGCTAATAGGGGTTCTAACATATGAACATCTCCCTGGCTAATAGGGGTTCTTACATATGAACATCTCCCTGGCTAATAGGGGTTCTAACATAAACATCTCCCTGGCTAATAGGGGTTCTAACATATGAACATCTCCCTGGCTAATAGGGGTTCTAACATATGAACATCTCCCTGGCTAATAGGGGTTCTAACATATGAACATCTCCCTGGCTAATAGGGGTTCTAACATATGAACATCTCCCTGGCTAATAGGGGTTCTTCACATCACTGGAGTAAAGATGAAGGGCGTGTGGAAGAAGGTACTTTGGAATATATCACACGACTTAACAGCAGTGTCCACATGGCGGCCCTTGAAGACATGCAGACGTGTCTGCTGGTTTTTATCCTCGCCCTTTCATCAAAGATGAATCTCACCTCGGGACGCCAGATGGTGGGATTATACCTGGAGACGAGCGGATGCGACCGTGCCGACGCAACAACTGATTACTTGGTTGAGACCTTGCAGACCAGACTTAAAGCCAGTCTGTGGTGGTATCGCATGACAGAGATCTGGTGATGGAAAAGCAGTTGCTTCAAGACGCTGCGCTACAGGAAGGAGATGAAAGAAACGTCCCTTCGCACATGGGCTGTGATGGTTGTTTAGAGGTGGGATTTTACTGTAACAGTGTGGATGTTTTAAGCAGTCTTATTTATGTTTGTTTTATTTACCTTTAATTTGATCAAGCTGAAAGATGCTGTCTTCATGTATAAATTTAAAAGAAAGTCAATCAAATAGCTTTAAACACTATTATCATGTTTTTTTATGCGTGATATATATATATATATATATATATATATATATATATATATATATATATATATATATATATATATATATATATATATTGCTTTGGCTTATTGTATTTGGCTTGCAGGAAAATACATGAACTTATCTCAGCTAAGTTCCATGGTTCCCAAGGTTTCCACAGAAAGCCCAGCAGAACAGTCTGGATTGTGCTTCACAAAATGTAGCTGCAGTGTGATTCTCTTATCCGTGCAAGTCCCACTTTGGCTACTTCCCCTTGCAGCAGATGGTAGACACCCTGTCCCTCTGTGCGCGGCATGGGCACTCATAGACACACACACAAACCCAAGCTGAGACCATTTCACATGCCAACACACACACACACACGCACACGCACACACACACACACACACACACACACACACACACACACACACACACACACACACACACACACACGTCACAGAGATTGGTTTTCTAAGTAGCAAAAACATCCACAAATTAGCATTGAATTTTGTCCGCACCAAGGACTAACTAGGGATGTATTTGGGAAACTGGCCCAAACATCCAGTATCTCACGGAATGAACAGGAATGGTAGAGTAATCTAATGCCCACAAACAACAAAATAGTGCAGGATGGAACGTTAGGAGCTGGCATTCTGGGGAAACTATTAAGTTTCCTTTAAAAGATGCACCCAAGGATGAGGAAAGGAAACATATTGGCAAACTAAATCTGTAAAAAGATTAGACCTTGTTCGTGTCAATGCCAAATCAAAACCGCTGACTTGGACTTTGGTCAATGTTTGTGGTATTCTATGAGAAAATGGTATGGATAGATGTAACACTGCAGTCAGCTTTTTGGATGTGTGTGTGTGTGTGTGTGTGTGTGTGTGTGTGTGTGTGTGTGTGTGTACGTGCTTATGTGTGTGCAGATGCTGCCTGGGGGTGGGAGTGCATCACAGATGTCAGCATAGCGAACACATCTGCAAGGCTTTGCTTATTTAAGAGACACTTTATCGTTAACCACTTAGTATCGCTTTTGTCAATGTCAGCCCCTTGTCCTAACCTGGCCTCTTTTCAACACTTCCTTAGTGACCTGCAACAAAAACCCGGTCTAAACCTTCTTTAGAGCTCGCCATATGCCCTTCATCTCTTCCATGACCCACATAATCCCCCAGGGTCCAAACCCAGGAATGATTCGTATGAAAGGATAATTATCTCACTGCTTAGCGTGGGACACCCAGCAAAACCTCGGCCTGACTCCAAGAGCAAGCCCTGTCATGGAGATATACTTCTGACTGGCAGGGTGGAACAGTACAGTACAATACAGTCTACAGTATATTGTTTTAGGCTAGTCCTAGTGGAAGGGGTGACAAGCTGAAGGTAGGCTAAATCAATTATTTGCTGTTATTTTAGGGGCACTCTAGCGATACACTCTCTCGTCGGTACGAGGGGCTTCAATGATGTAAAGAAAATATTACTTGTCAAATCTCACACTGCTATTATTTTATAAATTGTGTCATGCACAGGTCCGAGGCCAGAAGAGTAGTTAGCCTAGCATAATGCACCACGTGGAAAGGGCATGTGCTAAATAGCCAGACCAAACAAGCCAGTCAAACCCCTCCAAAAATGTTTGATGTGCCATCAATGCTAGCTATAGAGGGCAGAAGATGAACAAAGGAAATCGTAACCTTTCAACATAATGTTACTTTATCGTCAAGTGTCTTCTTACCTTCCATGTTTGAAGGCTAGTTGTGGGTGAACAAGAGCAAATTGCCAAAATAACGTTAATAAAAAATGTGACAAAAAAATCTAATTGCGAGGTCTACATTCTGTGTCTAATGGCATTCTTCAAAAGTGCCTACAATGTTTACAATTGTATACATATTTGTTTCTATGGTTTGGGCGTAAACTGTTCCCAACACTGGGAAATTGTAAACATTTGGAGTTCATTTTAAACTTACGTCATGTCTGCCTGCAATAAGTCACCTCCAGTGACGGATAATTGTAACCATCCAACATTTTGTTGATTATTGCTGAAATGTATTTTCTAAATAAAAAGCTTTAACTGGAGACGGTTCAATGGGGGAAATCAACGAAGGTTGATTCCAAGTTTCTTGCTACGGTGACATTGTCAACACCCCCTCCCCTTATGGATAGGGAAATTCAAAGGCAGTTTTTCAACTGCTTTTTACTCTGAGCATTTGAGGCGGTCATCTTTTGACGTAAAATCGCAGAGCTTTGCATGCTCTCTTTTCAAAGAATACAACGGCAAGAGAAAGCCACCTTGTTGAACTAAGTAACCATTGACTAGAGAATAAATCCCACGTTGAAAATTGCTGGAGCGTCCCTGTATCTTCCCTGCCAGGATAGCCAACGCATGAGTTCATTATTTTTGTACAAAAACAACAGGTGAGAAGCACAGTGAGGTTCGGACCGGGTTGAATAGACGTGTAGTGAGTGTAGTGGTTTATAGTAGAGATTAGGGGGTTCTCAATGACATATGAGAGACAAGGGGACATGAAAGGATATTTTATGTCGTTCAATGGCAGCCTAAAAAAACAGGAGATATGGCCTATTTAGACTGGGAAAATGCATCAGTCAAGGAGCAAGAAACGTTGACATGAAATATTTAGAAAGCATGAACTTCTCCCATTAGCTATAAATATTTATAACGGTTGATGTCATGTCTACGAAATTGATGGCATTTTTGGTAAGGTTAAATAAATAAAGATGATAGGGAGCACGAGCCAGGAAGCTTTTGCACCAACAAGGTTGCCTGATCCACTAACATCAGATATACAACAACGTCAAATGTACGCACTGTTCCAATGATCAAGCTATACAAGAGTCTACTGTAGAGACAAATAATACCTAGATGCAAGCCTGTGTGGCAGAGGTGGTTTTGGACTAGGCTTTCTTGATAAATGGCTTTAGATGGTGAAGCGGATTTGCCTTAGAATTAATGGTTGTTCAGATGACAGTCATGAAAATGTTTATACTAAAACGACTTTTTTTTCAAAATGGTGGCATACACTGGAGGTTCTCTTTCATGTTTATGCCTGCTATCTTCAATCAAGGAAATACAGTAAATGGACTTCCTCACAGGTTCGACTCTTAGAAAAGAAGATACACTGTCTGTTGAGTCTTGGGAACAATCTTAAGAGCGTCCGTCATTCTGGCCAGTGCGATCCCTCCAGCTGATGGAGAGGTCTGCAGAGGTGGGCAGCTGTTCAGTGTCCCGTCGCTCCTCCTGGATCTGACTGCAGTTGGGGTCCCCACGCACCCTGGGCGAGGCTGAGATCTGGACCCCCGTGAAGGGGTCAACACACCAGCACTCACCCCGCTGGCCGTGGGTGGACATGTTGCACTGGAAAACACAAGCACAACACACCGAGTTAGCTGTTTGATGGGGCCAGCATTGGAGAGGAGTAAAGAGAACTGTTCTCCGGTGGTTTGGGGGGGGATGCAGTAGGCGGGGGAGGGTTGAAGCGTGGGATACTCTCAAAGTTGGGGTGGCGCTATGTTGTGTGCGTGTATCTTCCGGGGGCGTTGGAGGATGGGTGCCCCATGATTGGACGAAGTAGAGGGCCTCGCTCTGAGGGTGGGGCACTGCGCCCCAATAACATCCCATCCTGGGTCATATCAGTCCCCCGCCCCACCCCAGTGGAACAGACCCCCCACGGGGTTTCTCTCTCCCCTGAAATGAGGTCATAATCGAACTGGACACTGCCTATGTTGGACACGCTTGACGAGAGGAGGGCAGAGAGAAAGAGAATCCCGGGGGGATGGGGGGGTTGGTTTGCACAGACGTACATGTTTTTTTTTCTTTCCTTCAATGAGAAAGAACAAAAAGTGACAGTTACAGTAATTATCCGTGAGGGCACAACTACAAAACGGCAAAGTGTTGTGGAGGTGCAGTGTTTCGGAGCCCTGGGAACCAAGGACTCTCATTAGAACATCTCTCCTCTCCCTTTTCCTTCGGCCCTTGTTAATCCCCCTCAGACAAACATGACACACATAGAGCACTGTACATAGTGCGTGTCATTACTTTATCACTATGACCCCGCCGCCCTAAAAAATATGTCTGGCAGCACCTAAGGAAAAGCAAATGGAGGACGAAGGTTCTCCAAACTCTTGTTGATGCCTATCGTCGTGTCCAAAAATATCAACGTAGATTAGCTAGGGTTTGTTTGGTTTCATTACCTTGTTGCTGGGAAACATGCCGTCAGAGTGTTGACAACATTAGCCCCCACTCTGGCTCAGGCAGGGTGGGGTGGGGGTGAGGGAGATGGGACGGTCGTGAGGAGCTGTGGGTTTGGAGAAAGGCTGGGAAGAACAGTAGTGGAGGCCACTCCCCTAGGGGGCTTACTCAGAGACAAGGGCGTACCACGTGTTGCAAGGAAAGAGATGCATGTGGGGGAAAAGAGGGATAGGAAGCAGCTGAGATTTACACACACACACACACACACACACACACACACAGAAGACCAGTAGACGGCACACCTCACCTGTTTGATATTGTAGTTCCCACTCTTGTCACAGTTGGGGAACTTGAGGTCGTAGAGGTTCTCCAGTCGAGCCCGGTTCTCAAGGAAGCTCATCTGTGAGATCTCATTCAGGACCTGAGACAGTTCCTCTTCACAAGGACTGTGAACCTATGGGAAAATACCGACATCTCCAATGAAGGGGACACACAACATTCAAAAAAACGGAGCCATGTTAGCCAACCCCTATGGGTCATCTCTCCAGAAACAATTGTCTCTCGCTTTCAGTCGTTGCAGCTGGATCTCCATGACCAATCCACCTCTTTTTTAAACGATAAGTTATCTACAGCAATGAAAACAACAAGCTAGTTGTGTTCTCCTGTAACCTTTTATTAGGAGTGCATGCTCTAGGCTAAAAAAACATACTTTGTATCATTAAACCATTGGTTATCAATTACGCAGCAATCTGAAGCCCCTATAACCAAGGATAATTATTTAAACTTAAAATATAAGAGGTGTTTCTTCCTTTATTTATTTTTCTTTCTTTACAATCTTTGAATCACACACTCTTTGTGCCAACTTTGCTTTTGCATGCAAGCCCCCAGGTTCATGCTTAGTCATGCATGCATGCCTACTTATTAACCAATTACACTACTATTTGTTTATATAGTGTATATTATGGGGATTTTGTGTTGGTGTGACAAACACAGCAAAAAATGTTTTGAAGTGCAATAGATCAAAGTGCAATGTGCTGCAGGCCGAAGGTTTATGCGACTGAATAAGATGTATTTCCTAAAACTATAGGAAGGGGGATGTAGTGGCCCTCTTACGCCACAAATTGTCAGTAATATCCGTTGAGAGTATAAATGATACATAAAGTAGAACAAGATGTTGATTAGTCAAACGTATTACTCTCTTTTGTGTAACGCACGTGGAGTGTGACAGGAACATACATCGCACAATGTGATCCGGTGCAGTATTAGATAATCCTCTCTAGGTAGAAGGCCCTTCTTGTGTGGCTGCAGTTTAACTTACCAGGTGTCTATGACTAGGAAGAGGACCCACCCACATACTGCTCTCTCTGCCCCCCCCCCCCCCCCCCCCCAACACACACACACACACACACACACACACACATACACACGCACGCACGCACACACACACACACACACAATGATCTCCCCACCTACAATAGGTTTTCTGTCCGGCAATAGGATCAAAGGGGTCTACACTTGTGATGAATTGGCCAGGGATGAGAGAGGGCCACAGAGGGAGGGACCACCTGTCAGAGGCTTTATCAGTCATCTTACAATACCACATGGATGAAAAGTGCCTTCTCCCGTATCTCTCTCCCTCGGCCTCTCTCTCTCTCACACACACCCACACCCACACACAAATTCTATTGTCTTTTGCTGGATTTGACCTTTCTTACCACAGGTGTCCTGAAGCCAGGCAGATACTTCCTGTATCGTTGAATAAATAAACATTCCATTTTAAAAGGTCAACAAGGCACATCCTGCTTTAACTGTTGAAGTAAATCTTGAAGTACAAATGGATATGTATGAAACTGCTGTATCTTTTCCATGTGGAAGGTCTTGGCCTGAAATAGTCTATGACTTCACTGTTTCTGTTTTGTCTTTTATGTAATTTGTACCATTCAAATTTTTGGAGATGTCAACCTACTTTTCTGATGGATTTTCTAATATGTTCCAACACTATGGTAAAAGGAGGCTATTCCAGACGTTGCCCATTTGCATTGAGTGCACACAACCAACGCCCCCACCCACTCCAGCCCGCTGTACACAAGGCCATGTACAGCGCATGTACAGCACCCTTTCTTTTGTTGTCTCTAATGGGCTCGTTGATGGTATCTGGCTGCCTCTCGCCCATATTTTGTCGTTTTACAGAGCGCTCAATGAGGGAGAAAATGTAGGCATGTATATCATTGTTTCCTAGGTCGAAACACTTGTGGGTCCTCCTGCTGGCCCCCTGAACCACGCTCATTTGCATGAGGGCCCAGGGATGTTCTCTTTTCATGTATGCGCTGCAAAACAGATCTGGTGTGGGGAACGTTGGAGACTAGGAATGTTTTCTTAAGAAGGTTGAAGATAAGAATGTTGTGTATGAACTCCATTGACAGGTCTTATACAATAACAAAAACAGCAACAATGCATAGCTTCAACCATCTGTCATACGCCCCATCCCCCTTGGGTTTGGAGTGCATCAGCTACATAAAGAGAAGGCTCTGTGCATGCTCTTTTTCTTGGTAAAAGAATGAAAGCCACTGACGCCGTCTGTACAAAATTCCTCTTAAAATTCTCTTTCAGATTGCCCGGTGAAATGAACGTTGATTAATAGTCAAAGAGGTATCTCTTATTACGGAGTCTCTCAAAATGCCATTCCACACATTTCCTCTCAAGCAACCTTTGAAAGTTGGCTGTGAACTAGCATATGCAAAGTGGTGTGTGCATTATCATTTGGACGCTCATGAAAGTCATGAGAGTCTTTGAGCATCATGTTCAATCCCAGTGATGTTTGTGTTTAGCGTTGACTAACCTAAAAATGCAAGACAACACTCGCAACAATTGTTGTAAGGAGTTGAAGTCATGGAATATAGGTAGCGTATCCTACCAGAATGGAAGCTCAGGACCTAAATGAGTATATTATTTCATGAGTTAGGGGCCCATAAGTGATTTCTCAATTTAACAGATTTATGCATTATGCAGATTTGAGAGGCACTCAACAGGAGACAGCTTTCCCAACGAAGCAGTTACACTTTACCACTAGAGGTGCCATTTAGCCTTGAAGTTAGACAGAATGTTTGCAGACCTGCCCAAAGACCCCTCCTAACCACACTATGTAGTCCCTATGAAGTCCCCTCCCTCTATGGAGGATTCAGAACATCTAAGGAGAGTCACTATGCAGCCCTTATGAAGTCTCCTTCCTATAGGTAGGGTTCAAAAGATGGAGTCACATCCCATCAATGATGAATAGCAATCCATAGCAACCTTTAGGTTTAGATTACTGTCTTTTATTTGGCAGCAGCAATACTGCGTACCCCATTGATAAGTATAACAAAGCAAACTTATGGACCCAGAACAAAGCCCTCAACTATAGAGAATTTGTCCGAACCTGAGGTGGCTGTGGGGTCCTCGATTCATCTGGATGGGTGGTCTTCATCTTGGTCTTCACTTCTTTTTCGTGCTTCTTCTTGGCAAAATCTCTGGGCCATGTCCAGGAGCTGGCGTCTGTGATAGGCCTCTTCTCCATGCTTAGAACCTCACCTGTAGAACCTCCCACACATGCACGCAACACACACAAACAAATCAAACTTGACCGAAAAATGTAAACCAAGAAAAGATGAATGATTCCCTCCGAAAAGTTTGAACCTATCAGAGAGTTGTGAGAAACAGCAGTTATTTCAGTTGTTTAAGTTGAAGTTGTTTCTAGAGATCCAAGTTAACATTTATCTGTTTAAAGTTGGGTGGGGGATCAACTTCATCCCAGCAACACATGGGGTGTTTCTAAAGACACCATGGAATGGTATGTGTGTCTTTTTCTTAAACACCCAGGTCCAGCTACGAGCAGTATTTAATAGTAACAGTTTGATTGATAGTAGTAGTAACATTTTAAGAACCTTTCTAATTTCCAGCTAATTTACCATTTGTTGGCTATTTAGCAATAGTATCTATCTGAACCTGTCCCAAAATGTTGGAGCACTGGTGTAAAATATTTACACTGATATGACAGCATGTATGCAATGTTTTATTCCATGTTGCTACGCACTGTGTATTTGGACGAAAAAAAAGGCAAAAATTCCAGCCAAGAAAATTTCCACTTTTCAGACCATTGTTTGTTTAATAAGTCCACTTAAGGCAATACCCTTTGAAAATGACATCAGCAATCGAGAAAGGGATTAGGTCTGTGGTGTTTGGCTATCTCTTTTCTCTTTCTAAAAATGCTTGCATGCGGCACCAGTTTGACTAGCTTGACAGTGCTGACTAAGCACATCAATGTATGACTCTGCCAACTGGCTATCTGAACACGTAATAAACTGAAAAAGGTTAAATGAAGTCATGCTGTTAGGACTCACTATGCTAAGGGTCGCGTGCGGGAACACGCTGTACCCACCCAGGGTAATCTTGTTCCTTTTCATGCACACATACACTCAGCAATTAGGCTCCTAAAGAAAAAGTGTGAGGGAGGGGGCAAGTCTAAACATAGGATTCCCTGCAGGGCAATGAGGTTTTTCACAGTCCACATACAGCATAAAAAAGTCACGTAAAAACAGAGACGCACCAACATAATTTAAGGTGAAGAAAGGTGAGGCCAATATGTTCAACATGCTCTAGAGTCATGCAGGAGTGCACATAAAGTTAATCTAAGTAAGGCAATGTGGGTAATTACACTGTATGTACAAAAGGGTGGGCGCACAAAGTACAAAGCTGAAGTGCCTGTAGCTGTAACCTATTTTAACCAAACAAAATGACGTTTTTCCCCCCCCTTTCAGTAGTGGTATCACAATATTGATCTGTACTATTGTCATATTGCTGCGAACATAACATTTTTTATAGTCAATAAAGGGGAACATTATTCACCACATTGCTGGGGTGTGGAATTTCCTAAAGGCAAACTTTCTGAAAAGCACCTGAGTAATAGCGCAAAATACCGTACCAGCCTGTTGGTCTTGAGTGACGGGGAGCTCCAGGTCCACTCTGCGGGCACATCGTCCCAAGCCCTGAACCAACTGTTCCAGAGGCAGCTCTGCGTCGGCACTGGGGTAGCACCTCAGCCCCGTGGAGCATCTTGGTGTGTAGACGCCACAGAGTTCGCCTTCCAGCCGGGCACACACCGGGCAGCAGCCACAGCCCGGCTCCCTCACTATCTCATGACACTGGCTCAGGAGCTTAGGGCAGGCAGCCTGTCGCTCTGCCGTACATCTCAGGCACCGGAATACCAAGTCCCCATGCAACAAGCCAGGTAAGACAAGGTAGGCAAACAAAAAGCCACAGGTGAAATATACGACCATTGTAGTGCCGAGTTCATTTGTTAGCGACTAGCAGACACGAGGAAGGCCACCAGTAGATAACAGTGGGAACCAAAGGTTTGATCCAGTGGCAGCCACTGTGTGTGTGTGTGTGTGTGTGTGTGTGTGTGTGTTTTGTGTGTGTAAACAAATGTCAAAGTTATCTGCAGGGTCCTATCTATGGTTGTGTCTAATGTGACTGTTAAAACGCAACCAGGCTAATTCCTGGTTGTGTCTGAGGTCTGCATGTGTGTGGGTAGAAATAATGTTACTTTGAAGCCATATTACAAAGGACCTGAACATTAATAATCTTACTGTTAGCTATCTCCATGATCAGATTGTCCTTTTAAAATGTAATTGAGTTCTGTTTCGGAAAAATGTAAATGTATTTCTTTTTTTTTTCATAAAAAATATTAAACAAAAATATTTCTCCTAGTGTTATTCTCAGTTAGATGGTATGTTGTTAGGAGTTGTACACAACCCAACAGCCGACATTGGCAAACCAGAACAATTTAAATTGGGTATTGTACTAAATCTTATTTCGTATTAATATTCATATAAACAGCTCCATTTAACGTGTCAAGCAAAGTTCAGGGCCAAAGTTAATATTGTATCCAAGGAACAAAGTAAGAATAACTGTTATAAGTTCACTCAATCTGATCTGATAACAAATCTTCTCTTTATCCCGATAACATTTATAATTTAGCCCATCCATATGTAAGACTATTACACTGAGAATATTCAGCCTCTCCACCAAGCATAACTAAACCAATGGTTGTGGCTGCCCATTGGCCAGAGCTTGTTGACTTAAGAGGTCCAAAGATGTGTCCACTGTGGGGGCCTACCTTTTAGACTCACGACAAACAGAATACTAACGTCTACTTCATTTTTGAACTGGCTGTGGAAGGAATGTACACAGGCCATGTAATGTTTTTGGTTTAGAGTCTGAGAGCTTTGTAGAATCTACAGCTTCACCTTCTTCTCCAAAATGTTTGCATGCTACAACATAATTTTTTCTAGTTGGCCAGTAGCGTTGATACATTTTTCGATCTTCCATTATAGTAACAGATTTTTATCTACTTATTAACATTGTTGACACATTGTTTTTTGGTTAGAAGACCACATTAACATCCTTGTGAATACTTCACGATATCGAACATTGCCTGCTGAAATATAAGGAATATATATAACTGTATAGCAGGATTTTGATGTGTGAACCATTGGCTCGTCTTTTAACGGACCAAAAACATTTGTTAGCCGTCTGTTCCATCCTTCTCCCCAAAAGCAAGGGCGGTAGAGCATCGTACATTATTCCACTTCCTGTATCTGAATGGGCATTCTGAGTTTTCCGGTTGTTTTGCCACCGTGTTAACATGGCTCTTTATGAGCCTGCTGGAGAAGGCTGAGGCATCATGGGAGTGTGATGTAATGTCTGTCTCTCCTGTCACCATGTCTGTCCTCAGTTAAAAACCTGCCACTGTACAACTTGGAACTGGTTGAGCTGGAGTGTACTTGTCATTTTACAGGGCGTGGAAAGTTTAATGGGTTTGGAGCTAGCGTTGATTTGTTGGAAAGAAAAAGGACTGATAGGTTTACTCTTTATTACGGATTTTCATTTATTGAGATTAGACAAAAGTACATTTATTGTCTTAAGTATATCCTGTAGTATGATTAAGTCAAGGTCATTGTACTAAACTTGGCATTTAATGGGCCTCTTACCCATTGGGCCTTGTTTGGTAGTGCTGCATCTTTTTTTTTACTGGAATTCATTCAGATTAAGTAATTTGTCCCAGTAAACCAGAGGAAAATGTATCAAGTCCTTGAATTTAACAGTAATTCCGATTTACACAATTTACACATCACAGAGTCCTTTTTGTATAATTGTTCTTGTTAGCTGTTAGTTAGTTGTAATTTGTCTAAACTCTAAGCAATTATCAGCAAACCTTCGGTCAAATTTCATCACGTGAAGTGGTTTCACTGTATAAGAAGTTACTTTGAGTCCAAATTTCTTTCTCAAGGCTATATTTACATTTTTCCAGAAATGGGTCAATTTGTTTAAAGTCACTGAACTGTGAACATCAGAAGGGGCCTTTGAACTTAAGCCTGAGCCCTGCTGACCCTTGGTCTGTTGTGGGGTTGACAGTACCGCTACTGTGTCTGTATACAAATAATGATGTCACAGATGCAAGCATGTCAGCATTGATCAACCATTGAGTCTAATAATCCGACATGAATACTTTCTAGAAAAAAGTAGATGTTACTTGAAAAAGAATATATGTATAAGACCTTATAACTTAACCTGACTGCTTCTTCACCGACTCACAATGGTGTAAACATACATAAAACAGTTTCTTATTGACTGTAGTAGATATATGAGGGATCAATATTTAGTTTCCTTGTTTGCACATCAATGTGAACAACATCCGCAGGATGCTAGCTTAAAAGATTAAAACATTGCCTTTACTTTAAACATTTGTTTTTATGTGGATACCATTGTCCAAAAGACAAAGGATCAGTTCAATATGCATAAGGATAAATTGCAATGGATTTACAAAATGTAGCACATTCGAAAAGAGTGTTAGATTGATAACCCAAGTTACAGCATGTTCCCTGACCAGATGTTTGATAGGCCATATGTAGCCCAATGGGGTATGCTAGTGATAAAAAACTGCCTTTGTAAAGTATAGTAGATGTAGATGGAAAGGTTTGTCTTTCCTTTTGGGGTTTAAAATTCTCCTTTTGTAGTATCCTCTATCTGTTTTATCTAGTTACAGTCACAGTCAGTGTATTGGTATCTGTACTTGTACATTTTTCAGAACCCCAAAGAGTAAAGTGTCAAAATTCTGTATTCTTTTTTGGTAAGCAGATATAAAATTGCAGGGTATTATTATTTTATTTGGTAACGTGATAATTTCAAATCTTTGGAATTTCACATGAAAATGAACAAACATCCCAACATGAAGCAGCAAATTTCATTTGTAACATTTATGTCTCTGGTGCTATGTGGTTTCCCTGGAATGTTATTTTATTGCTTAGGATTCTAATTCAGCAAAAGGTCCAGCCTTCAGTCTACTGTCGCTTAAAGGGAATCTATGTGACTTTGACACTGAAATTCCCTTCAACAACATTGGAGCTACTCAGTCATTCTAGAAGTGCCCACCCTTGTAATGGGTTGCCAAGTTTTTACCACACACACATTGCTAACATTGCTTTGAAGAACAATTGATGGTGATGTTGCGGTGGGATTCTAACCTGCCCCAACAACTGGAAGTAGCAATGGTCGGAGAGGGCAGATTCACCACGTTTGAACAGCCCTTAAAAACACATTTAAGAAGTCAAATAATATGTATAACGTTTCTTATTTTGGGAAAATCATTGTTTTCAATCGGCATCTTCCCTAATTTCTTGTTAAAAAAAATTACAAATAGCCCCTTGAAAGCTTAAAAAAGTCGTTTAAAAAACTGTTTGCTTTGCTTTTGTTTTAGTTGTTTTAAGTTCTTGAGGGTTTCTCCCTTACAAGCAGTGTGCGATCTCTGACAGTTATACCGATGTTGATCATATGGCCTAACCCTTTTACTTTTGCCTGAAGTGGTAACACTTGGTGCTTACTTGCGGCTGAAAGCACAAGTTTTATTTTGGTACTGCTCAGCTGTAATTTGGAATTTTCATAGTCCCACCACACACATTGTCTCTCCATACCTAAAGTGCAAGACTTGAGCTGCTGAACTGGGCCAGGGACTAACATTAAGGCTAATCTACGTCTGGGACAAATACATAATTTGCCACCTTTGAAATGTATGGTCATGATGTCATTTGGGTCGCCCTTATGTTTTGTTGTAAAGAAGCAAGCCCATATATTCAATTCAATTCCAATTTATTGTTATTTACTCAATGTGCAGCCACATATGTAAACGAAAAGGGATAGAGGAACCAAAATGTATCTGCATTAATGAAATATAGGCTCTCACACAGTGGCAATATTACTCAATGTCCACATTCTTTTAATTATTATGAGGTGGTCCTCTACTGAATGGCAGGAGCCACCACCTTCGTTTTTGGGTGTTTATATCCCAACAAGAACATTTTCCTTTACTCATGTGTGTTGCTTGGCAACGGGAGACAAATTAACAAAAACATTTGGAACATTAGATTTGGCACAGACAAGAAAGCCCCAACATACTGCCGAAAGGTATTTTCTACATAAAGATCCATTTTCCAACTTTCTGTCCACTTTAATTAAATTAATTCATACTTAGCAGAAGTGTTTCAATGTTCCTTATAGCAGAGGTATTGGTGTAAACCATACACTATTCACATAATATGGAACACTTTTCTCAAAACCTTAGCCTGTTGGACAGCTATTTGCAGAATATAATCTGTTTCTGTAATTTTAGTTAGCATATACCATCCAGAAAGGGATAAATTAACTTTCACTTTTGCCATTTGGTCCTAATATCTGCCATTGTGAAAGTTATTCAAATCTCTGGCTTGTGACAATGTGATCTTTTCAAAATATTTGTGGAGATGGGATTGCTAATATCATCAACAGGCCAACTGAAAAAAATACCTATTACTGAACCTGTACCATTCTTGAAAGATTTCAAGCAATAGCCTATTGGGTAACCTTCATCCTGGGGATCATTGGCTGATTAAACTGTAAGCCATTCTCCATAAGAGCACCAGTTAGAAGGCTGAACAATTGAAATGGCCTATCCCCAAAAGTTGGTAAATACCAAGGTGAAATCAATGTGCTCAGGTAACCCTATCTCTCTGTGTTTACTATCCACGTCCATGTCTCATAGGCTGAATGTGAACTCCTATTTGCATGTGTGCAGGCACATTTACATGCTGCTAAGAGCCAACGACAGTGTTGTTCACCCAGCACCATAAATTCAAGTGCAATCTTCTTATCATTGTCAAGTTGGTAGTGTCGGTAAAGGATGCATTGCAAGTAATTGGATCATGCAATCTGATTAATAAAAGGAAAATATTGAATTGTTATCATTAACGCCATAATATAAGTGGAGTAATGCACTCTGTGGTTTAGACTGAAATAATTTACGATTCACAGGAAATAAACCCCCTCTGGTTTCAATGTTTAGATTTAACCAGACGCCTCATCTGCACCATTTACTTACATAATGTCCTTTTTCTTTGGTCTATGTAGACCATCCATATATTATTGGAAATCCCAGACTCTCCATTAATATAATGTGTGTATGTGGGATGAATCCAGAATCCAGTGACTCCACAAAGAAGAGCTTCCCTATTATTCGGCCATCCGACCCAATTTACCCATTTTACCGACCCATGTTTTCTGGCTGAAGCCGCTGGCTTCATCACAGCCACTTAAGAACCACAGGTAACCAGCACACCCTATAGTTTAGGAGATCCTGTCAGATGAGTTACTGACTATTTATTGGTCGTATATAACCATGATATTCATATTTAATGTGGGAAACCTTCGAGCGTTTCCCAAATCTTGGCACACTGTAGTTTTTTTATCTGTAATTATGTAGTGGAGGTTTTTATGCTTTAGATACATGCTTTATTCACAGACTGTAACATAACTTTATGACAAATATGTTTCACCAGGAATGAAAAAGGAGTGTATGTTAAGATAAGTTCAGTTTGAACCTCATAAAACTCAACAATACTCTGCCTTATCTTTTCTCTTAATCTATATGATCCAGTGTTTCTCACATCACATTTCATTATCTTGGCTTATAATACACTATAAACCATGGTAACTCCGTGGCCTCGTGCTGAGGCACCTGGGGAGGCAGGGGGTCAAGTGGAGGTCGGTGGGAGCAGATTTATTTTTTAACGTGATTACTCCAGAGATATGTCAGGAAAGTGCAGCAAAGTGCTGCCTCCCGGAGACGGCATCAGTCGGAGATAAATCTGTTTCCAATCGTTCTTTCAGGAAAACTGCAATGTGAAATAAATGAAAATGGGTCAATTTTCTACTTTCGAAAAGTATAGTGTATACTATGTTTGCATGTGTGCGTCCATGACTGATAGTAAGTGTGTTCCTCCCCACTTCAGCTGTTGTTAGCTTGACCAAAGCCGGTCTTCTCCCATGGCTTCCATGGCCACCCAACCCCCAGGATGTACATATTATATGCATATACTGTATGTTTGTTTTAGGGATTAGTTGAAAAGGGCTGTTTGCTGGTTGATGTAGGTCCCCATAGAGTAGTATGGGGGTTGTGTACAGAAGCATGGGAAGGACTAGGTCATGGGAAAAGGAAGCAGCCTGTCCAAGGCAGTCCACTTGGTGACCGCATAAGCCAGTTAGCTCCCTGACGCACTGATAAGAACCGGGGCCACATTGCTTGAGGGGATCTTTGCATCTGTGTCTGTATTAGTGGGGTTTCAACTGTAGCTTCCCAGCAGTTTTTACTTTAGTTTCACGCAGGACCTATGGAACTCATGGTGAAATAAGAAAACAGGTGATGGTATGTGTTTTGAATTTTGTAGAGGGTCTTTGGGAGTTCTTTTCATTTGGTTATAACAAAACGTGCTACTCAGATTATTGCCGTAAAAAAAAACCAAGGAGTGGAATGCTCGAGTGTTTTCTTGTTGCAAATAAGTAGTTCAATATCTTAGGCTCATATTGCAATAGCAGTAAAAGGATGATGTTGGTCAAATATATTTATTTTATACCAACAATGTCTATTTTAGTTTCACAGTGAGGTTCTTCAGTGTAGAATGGCAGGATGTAGATTTACAGAGAATTTATATATTTTAACATTTGTGTAAACCATTGTACATTTGATTAGTAAGAATTATGAATGGTGGTTTGAGGTTAAATTAATAATAAGCGAGTTTTGTGTTTACAGTCTGACTCTCAACATCTGTCTTAGCAACTCTGTCCCGAGAGACAAATGCATTCACTGAGATGAAAAAATGTCGGAAACAGCTGGTCAGCAAATATCTTGGTAGATGTGTTGTATAATGCCAGAAATGTATGATGTCAAACACATGTGTGCATGCATACACAGGTATGGAAGAACTAGCAATGGAATCCCTCGCTTGACAAAATGTAGTAAGCCCAAACATCTAGATTATCCTTGTTTGGCAGTATTCCTCTGAAGTAATCCTTAATATCAACAGCACAGGATTCATCTTGTGAAATCTTCCACAAACAGTGATTAATCCACAACTGCTCGGCTGCACGGGCCAGTTTCTTGATGAAAACGCACTGCCAAACACAAAAAAAATTAGCCAGAAAAACTATTGAGATTTGAATCAGCATTTGATTTGATGCATGAGATACTTTTCACAGTTGCCTTCTTGACCGTGTAGCCATGGAAACTGTATATAATATGGTATGGCATATTTGGTCCGATCGTGAAGCCATACTGATGAAGCCTATGGTTGTCATGGTATCTAGAAGACAGATTAGTGACTCTAAATTTAAACCAACTGAGTGTGGGAATGAGCATGTGCTTTGCAGAAGGAAAATCCCTATGGCATTGGTCCAGTGTTTGCTTCTCATCCACATGGAAAGATGTCGCTCTTCTTCATTGGTTGTGGTTGTGCAGTCTGAGGACAGCTGATTCAGGCGTTTGTTAGGATGAGTACAAATACAAATAACTCTTGTCTTTTCCATTTTTGATATGAGTTCAATATAAGAGAACGCCTCTTGATCAGTAACCTTCCCTGTGTGTGCTTTGCCAGGAGAAGGAATGTCTGGTGAGTTCATGTCCGTAAAATAGATTCTGGCTAAAACAAGCAAAATGTCTTTGACGGGCTGCTTTGACCAGCTAAAAAACAACCAAACAAAAAAACAACCAAACCGACTAGACATGAACCGGCAACAAAACTAAAAGGACAAATTACTTTTAGAACACGAGGTTGCACCGTTTCAAGTGTATGTGTTTCTTGGAACGTACTATTTTACTCTCCTGAAATATGTGTTTTGCCATGGAAAATCGTTATAACAGTAAAACTTATTTTAATTCCATTTCACTTCTGTAAGAATATGTAACTCTTAAGGAATGCCTACTAAAGATGTGCTGTGAAAATGAGCAGTGAAACTACTCATATTTTTCAGATGAGGGATCAGATCTGCATTGCCACCTGCCTTGTGGCGGTTATCTTGGCTTTAACAGGTACGAATACCACAGACACATTGGCTGACTAGAACACACATACTGTACCAGGGTAGAATCATAGTGGTAAAGTCATTAAGGCTATGTGTTTATAAACCTTTATGAAAAGTGAGAGTGGTAGTTTAAGGCCTAAAATCATAAATGTAATATAGAATAACTATAGCAAGAATGCAAAGTCTTTACATATAACTTCCTAATGACTGCTGTCTGAGGAATGCTTATTTGATAAAGCAATGATCCTTAATGGATACTCATGTTTCCAATTCCTTTTCTGTTGTAACCACTGTAAAATATGGAGACATGAACATTCCTAATGTTCATTTAAAAGCTACCACAATTGATCATAAAAGTACAGTTATAGCTCTGGGCAATTCTGTTAACATTTAAAATCAGTTTGTGGTAAAAGCAGCTTGTTCTTTTTGGAGATACAACACCCCTTTAAAATAATAAGGAAGGCTTCAACTGTCTACTGGGAGAGGTAGTCAGACGGTGGGCTCCCCCAGCTCTTCGTTTCTGTCTCTGTAATGCCCTGATTTACATCCAGGGGTCTAATAGTTCATTGCAACTGCAATTGTACAGACATGAAATCACTGTGCCCTTCACCTTTGATTTATGGTTCTATTTAATAGTAACTGTTTTTAATACACTGGAAGAAACCTGACTCTGGTCACAGGTGTTATTTTTCACGGGCAAATGTAAATTCTCGCCAGGACTTGGGGAGGGCCGCGGCGTTTGGCATCGCTGCGATCCACACACGTTTGACAGCTATGTTCACAGCAACTGCTTGCCAGAGTTCAACCAGACCATGGAAGCCAGTGGCTACCAGGACACATGCCCCTGGCCCCACATGAAAGGGTGAGTGTTCGTTCCCCAGTTGGGAACTCCATTTGGTTAAAAGCATGACATACCATAAAAAAAACGTTCATAGTGTAGGAGTTTGGGATAAATGAAAGAACATCGAGACTTATTTTATGACCAAACCAAAAAACGTGCTCTTTATTTATCGTTTTATAACAACTGGTCATTAGGCGTATTAAGACTCCCTCAAATAGCCAGAACACGTTTTCTAAGCGGCAGAGCCTTAAAGAGAACGTGTGCCATGATTCCACATTTCAAAGAGGGGTGAGTTATATGAAGGCCTGTGTGTTCAAGTGGTGGCCGCCACAATGGGTTCATTTTAAGTATGTCATTTGTTTTTGCTGTTGACATCTACCCAAAGCATGTGCGATGGACTCCATCGTTGGTTGATGCTTTAGGTAATCAATGGATGTCTGTCAGAGTCGCTCAATCTGGAGCTTTTGCAGCGCTCATGAATGACACAGTCACAGCTGATGAGTGAGACTGAGAGAAAGGCCAAAGGATCACATGACGTGTGTGCCTCACGCTTCTATTGGAAGATATACGACCTTCAGTCATGGGAAAGTCCGCTTGGTTCCCGTCTCCCGGGGGCGCTTAGCGTTACTCCACGTTGAAGCTAATTACTCACAGTAGTTAATGAAAAGCGCTGCACTGTGGCCTGAGCTCGCCCTTTCCAGACATCCCATGTTTTTGCAGACTGGAGATGTTTTGCTACTGTTAAATAACGTCATATTCATTCATACATTACTGTTGACATGGCCTAGGGCTCAAGTCCTGCAGAGCTATATAGTCTGTCAGGGTGGAGCATCTTTCAACGCCAGGGAAATGGTAGGCAGGACATATTACACCCAGTCATATGAGCTATTACTTCACTTAAATATGGTCTTCTGCTCAACAGGGTTGGCTCCATTAATTAACTGTGTGTTTTTATATATATATTCCTCCCTCTCTGCCCCTCAGCGCCTACATTAAGTTGAAACAGTGTGTGGAAAAAGTGGTAAACATGAGGAGGGGTCGGGAGCCTCCCCTAGTGGACGAGATATTCCTGGAGGTCCATAAAACGTTCTTCTCCCTGTGCACGCGCATCCAAGATCCCCCGCTCACCACGCTGATCATGCTCATCCTCCCTGGGATCCTCGCCGCGCTCTTCCTGCCCCTGCTGTGCATTCCCCTGGCCACCTGGAATACTGACAGTGCTGGAGCGTCTGCGCTCTGAATTCTCCAAACGCCCAGCTGAATTAAAACACGCACACACCCACACACACACTCACACACAAACACAATCCCACTACCACTCACACACATACACACACAAACACAATCCCACTACCACTCACACACACACACACACGCACACACACACACACACACACACACAAACACAATCCCACTACCACTCACACACACACACACACACACACACACACAGCAGCTAGAGGTCATAGGAAACAGGGCGAGACATCAAAGTCGGGACGAAATAATGAAAATGTATGTACTTGTGTCAGACATGATTATCATTGGTGTCCTTATCCCTTGCTCACATATTTTCCATTTCTTAAAATATGCTCACACACATTCAACAGCCACAATCACATTCACACTCGATTTTTTCTATGATTCCTGTATATTTAAGTACAACTTTTTTCAAAGTTTGAAGGATGTATTTGAAACACATAATAAATATTTATTTCAGACATAAAAATAACTATTTGTTTTATAGTAGTTTGATCATGTCTATACAACCATAGCAGGCGGAACTGCTATGTAAATACTAACATATCAGGAGTACCTTTCAGCATTGAAAGGTACTTTAAAAGAACAAACAAGGTCTGGTTGCTGTTTTCAAAACCATATACAGACAAAAAACAACCCCCCCCCTCCCCCCCAAAAAATGACATCAAAATGGTATTTTGTTTGTGTACTGTGAGTCACATTTAAATTATAAGTGTCCCTGCAGATATTGTAAGCTGTAATATAGCTTTCGTAGTGCCCTTGTCTTTCATGTTTCAAGAAAGTGCTACACGGTATACCCTCTATGTCCATAAAATATCCATCACTACAAGTATACAGTATTACAGTGGATGGAGCATCAACAATGTTGTCCTGACAGGGACAATATTCTACAGGAACCACCCTGTTTACCAGTACAAAATAAATAGTTGGTAGTACAGCACTTAGGGAAGGTGGATCCAAATACAACGAGATTATGGGCAATCTACTCGCACACACAATTGTCAACTTTTCTTCTAGGAACAAGCGCCTACAACCTACCGTAAAACACATATTCCATGTCAAGTGCAACAGAGGCCCCAGACACTTACATCTGAAACTATGAAGTCCAGGCAGCAGTGGTTAAAAAATAACAAGTGAAGCCCTAGAATTTGGGTGGGTGGTCTACGCCTCTAGCATGGTGGTATGAGGCGACGAAACGTGGTGAACTGTCTGCATGCCACAGACTTCTCAAACCATGAAAAAGTATTTTCTTTTCATCTGCTCGTTCCAATGTCTGCCGTTAGACAGGGGAAAAAAGTGCTAGACCGTACCTTTTATTATCTTAAATAATAACCACACTTCCATTTAGCCCACTGCAAAGGACTTAAAAATGGTTTGCTTTCTCTTGACGCCCCACAGCCACCTCCAGCAGGCACTCTTGACAGGAGCATGTGAATCTGGTAGGCCTCAATGCACCCGCACAATCTCTAACAACAAAGACCTTTTTGTGGGTTCTATCTGGGATAGATGTTCTCTCCTCTGCTTTTTTTCACTAAGCGACATGCCCACTGCCATGGTAACTGCAGCCCTGGGCTGCCTAGATGCCGAACACAGTCAAGAGGGTCTATTGTACCGAACGTACAGTACCGGTCAAAGGTTTGGACACACTTTTCCCATGCAAATGACTGGGGAAGTGTGTCCAAAGGCTTGACTAGTACTGTGTAACTGAGAAAGAAAGTGTAGGCCTGCAATATCGTAATGAACGCTTTGGACGTAAGGTAAAATGTCCAAACACGGTAATACTCCTTGCTCTATCAACACCATTTGACCTTATGTGTGTTATGAGGAGAGTCTGAAACGTACAGTATGTCATATAGCTTGCTGTATGGCTCCCATGACCGCTTTATGTACACAGCGGGAACAACAAACCCATGGTTAGGAGGCTATTTACAGTGCAAAGGTCCCACTTTCCCTCAAAACCCAACTCCTTTCCCTCACAAAAAAAAAAAAAGAAAAAATAAAGAAAAAACGGTACATGATACATGATCAAATTATATTATGTACACTTTAAAAGTTAAATAGCTCCTCGAACAGATTATCAAGAGGTTATGACCAGATGTAGAGTTTTACAGTGTCACAGCACATTCTATGTCTCTTCAAGCTGAACGTTACATTTGAGTTGCCTTGATCTAATGAATGAAATGTCTCTAGTCCCTCCATCCTTCACTCCCCATCCCACTGACAGAATGGACTTGGAACGGCCGCGACCCTGCCTTGTACAGCGGCTCTAGCAGTGGTTCAGTCTTTTCACACCGTTGGCTTTGCGCTTAGCGCCCGTGTCCCCTCTGTCCAGTTTTGGGGTGCCCCATGCAAAATGATTGAAAACCTTGTAGAACTGTGTCTTGTACTGTTTCGATACAGTGGCCGTCTCTGGTCACAACTTTGAACAAGTAGCAACAATTGTAATGCATGTATGTGTTTTCAATTAGAGAACATGTCAGAACCCCCAAAACAATTTGGCGTTCAATAGATGTTTTTTTCCAAATTTCAGTAGGTAATGCAATTCAAACCATCATAATTCCGGGTGAGGAAATTGTATCGGTACGGACATATAAAATGAATGCATTACATTGTGAAATTGCTACTTGCACCAAGTTGCCAATGAGACCTTTACAGACAACGGGGAATGGGGAAATGCATTCTGTGTTCACAAAAAGAATTACAAGTAAGTAGAAAAATAAGTTTACTTATGTATTTCATCACTATTGTAGGATGATTAGACTGATTTGAGTTAAGATACACCATACAAAGTAACACACTTGTCACCAACCTAGTGTTTGTTGACTTTTAGTTAAATAGGAAAACTGCCTTGAGCCAACAAGACTTTGCGCTAACAAACTAGCGTGACAGTGCAAAGGAATAAATACAAAATTCTGAAATGATCCAGTACTTCACATTAACGGAGAAGTTTCCACACACAAAAGTACATGGTGTAAATATTGGGGTGTTTGTATATTTTGCTAGCAGGCTGTTGCATATGACAAAGGGTTGTTCTCGCCAAAGTGTGTATTGCGCATACTGAGTCAACATAGTCAGAATCATCAATACACTGACGCTCAGAACCTGTTGTGGAGGATTTGACAATTCACAGGCAAGGGGTTACTAAATATGAAGGGGGAAATACTGTGATTTCTAGATGCACTGCGTTGTCCAAGTGACGCACTTTGTCATTCCCAACATAGAACGTGAAAGGGTGTGCTTACTGTTCACTCTGACAAAATAAATAACCTTGTTAGAAGGGTTAGAATATTAAAGACTTCGCAAGGGGTAGGCAAAGCAATTTTTTTTCTTTTGTTGGTCAACCGTGTCCTTATTGTAGGTCTTCTTGGGGGGTCATTTCTAAGACAAACCTACCCAGGCGAAAATGAAGTGAGACCGCAGAGAAAGAACAGTATGCTCTGAACGGCTAGTGTTGACAGGTCGAGGAGACCCCTCCAGGTGTCCTGCCGTCTAGACAAGCATGTGGATTTCGTTGTACTCGTCTCGGCCGTCTTCGTCGAAGTTGGGAGAGTCTTCGTCGCAATCCAACTGTTGGGAAGAGAAGGGGAGCAGCCTGACCATCAGCTTTGTCTGTTCTTTTTGAGTTCATGTAGCAGGCCAAAAACTTCATTTGACAGGTTGACGATCCCGACCTGTCAGCACCGCTACACTATACACCCCCTGGCTGTCCCCTATTAGGGGATGCTTACCAAGCCCCAGCTATTTCTGGAATTGAAGGAATTTCGCCAGCTTACCGCCTGGAGCTCGCGCTCCTCAAAGATCCTGGCGAGGACAAGGCGTCGCAGGGGGACGGTCATGATGAGGATGAAGGGGAAGGCCAGGGAGGCCACCGTGGACTTGACTACCCACAGCAGAATGATGCACAGCAGCTGGATGATGGTGAACATGTTCATACGCCAGGTCTTCACCTGTGAGAGGAGCAGGAGACACACAAGACATACGACAACACACACACACACACACACACACACACACACACACACACACGAAAACAACTGGTTAATGGCTGCACACAACATAGATTAGATGCAGTGCACTGTAAAGCTGCACAAAGATATTTCTTATAAGGATATCATGTCAGCACTTTGGTACAAGCTGGTTAAAAGTTGATCCTTACCATTAAAAACTCATTTTAAAAATGTGTGTTTTGAGCTCCATCTAGAGGAAGTAACTCCAAACTTGTGTTTTAGTCGAATGGAACACTTTGGCTTAGACATTGACTCAGATTGGATTTCAATATGCTAACAATTTCAAATAATATTGGTCCAAAAAAGAAAAAACAATAATATTGGTTTCAAAAATAAGAATACAATTATTATCTTTAAGGGTGCTCCAAAGTTCTAAACCGTACCTGCCAGGGCCACACGTGCCCATTCTGTAACCCCCTCTACGTTACCTTGGTGACGTAGATGTGGTCCGGGTGGTGCTTAGCGGGCGTCACCATCAGAGTGATGCGCTCGTACAGCTGGATGCCCGTCAGCGAGGTGATCCCCATGTACAGGAAGATTCCAAAGAGCACGGCCAGGGGGATGAGCCGGAGCACGTCCGTCATCACGATGGACATTCCTACACAGGTCAAAGGTCACATCAGGGTTTTTACCCTCCCGTCTCCACACCCTCTCAAACAGTCCCAAAACAGTGCCTGTCATCTACACTACCACTAAATGAAATACCCACTGAATCACAGGATCTTCTGACCCAAGTGTAACACCTGATCGCTACGCCTCCTGCGCAACTTGGTCGACATACGTCAATCCCCGTGCCATCTCTTTTCCCACTCTGTTGCTTCTGATCCTTGGCCCGTTGAACACAAAACCCGGTCCGCTGGACTTGCAACCGAGTGGAACGGGGCGATTTGACTCACCAACCAGCACGGCCACCAGCAGGCCCGTCACCCTCTGCTCCTTGACCTCCTGGATGACGGGCTTCTCGCCGGGCGCCGTCTCCTTGCTCATGACGGTGAGGGCGTTGACGTGGGTGACGGAGCGCACGGTGGCCGCGGTGAGCCAGGGCAGGCCGAACAGCGGGCAGACAGCGCCCAGCGTGACGATGAGCAGGAGGTCCAGGTGGAACCCCGAGCCCTTGACCAGGCGACGCTCCTTCTTACTGACGATCAGCCTGTCGGGACGAGGTGAGGGAGCAGACGGAGGTTAACGCAAAGGGAGAAGCAACGGTGGCTGGCAGGCTCTAGCCTCCAATTGAGAAAGCGCAACCTAGGGAACCGGACCAAACTTCACAGATTTTTTGCAGTCAGTCGATTCCATTTGGTTGGACTGGAGACTGGTAATACACTGTTTGCATATTATTATGCACATTAGATAATACATGATATGATAATTGGTAACGTCCTAAGCATGCCAATCAGATCGCGGTCAGTCCTGCGCGTTCTCTGGTGTCCAGGCGGCGGGTGGGTAAACCTACTCACGGCGCTACTGGACCCCAGTTACTGAGTGTACGTCTATCTTACGAGGTTATCTGAGTCTCCATGAAGATGAGGATGAAGACCAGCAGAGCCGGCACCACCGACGCCCCCATCATCCAGGGAGGGAAGGGCTGCTTGTCCCCGAACGGGCTGATGAACCAGCCACGCTTGTCGGGGGACGTGACCGAGAAACCAGACGGCACATTTAGCTTCTGCGAGGGGGAAAATGCAGGATGAAGCGCTCGACTGGGCTGGACAAAGGACTTATTGATTTGAACCTGACTGAATACCTAATGGGTAATCCTGTCTCTAAAAACGTCATTGAGACACAATTTTATGTCATTGTAACAGCTTAAAATGTAATTTGTTATTTTCCATTTTATGAGGCGTTAGCATGTGTGCTGCTGAAGGTGGATAACAGCAGACTGTGGAGGATAACACTTAAACACTGCAGTTACCTGTGTGTAAGTATCAGGAATGGAGTAGTCCAGCAACACTGAGAATAAAATGGAGATCGGGATACCAAAGTCTCCGATGATTCTTCTGGCCTTGAGAGAGCACACAACGCAACAGTTTTAGCATAATAATGAAATGCAAAGAACAATATTACAGTGCAACGCATCAGATTCATCTCTCCATTGAAACGGACACAAAACCAACTCTGGGAGATGTAGTGCAGTGTGGGTACCTTCCCTCCCAAGAAACGGCTGTTTCGAAGCTTCCTGAGGAAGAAGGCCACGAAGAATGTCCCCAGCATGAGCACCAGAGAGAGCAGAGCAGTGTTGGGCTGGTTGAGCACAGGCCCGTCTTCGGTGAACCCTGGGATGGCCAGTTGGAATGGATCCAAAGGGTAGGACCTCATCAATGGATGCTCTTGGAACACCTGCCAGTCAAAGGGAGTAATGCAAATGAAAGTGTGCATCCACAGATGCAAGTGATGCCATTTAAGAGAAAGATGGCAGAGACGGTCGGAAAATGCTGTGCATGTGGTTGCCTTGACTACCTTGATGAGTTTCGAGAAAGTCTCGTAGATGAAGATGAGGGAGATGAGAAAGGCAAAGATCTCCTGTGTGAAAGGGGAGATGTAGCGGACCAGGAAACTGCCCTCAGCTGCCACAATCAACAGGACGATGAAGATGAGCCAGAAACCAATCCAAACACGGCCAGTCAGGTATTCGAAACCCTGGACTTGACAGAACTGCAAACAACAAAATGCCACAATATATATATTAAAAAAAAAACAATAGTCGTATGATACTAATGAGATAACTGCTGACTTTATTTCCACAGACAATTTACTTCACAAATTAAACATTTAAAGTTCCAAACGGGATTTGCTCCCGATAGTGTGGTGCAGTGACATGTTGCCTTAGCACAAATAAGATCAATTCTACACAGGCACCTTGTAGAAGGCCTCCTCAAATACTAGCAGGGGTCCTGAAAATCCAATAATGAGGAGAGGCTGTCCTCCTAATAGGGAAAAAAGCACCCCCAGGGTCGCCGTGGAGATGATAAGTTCAGAAACTCCCATCATGCCCTCTGTTTTCTCACCTGTTGAAAATAACAGGTTTTAGCTTAGGTCCAATATAAGTTTTATGTAAATATTTGTTTTTATGAATACGTTGATTACAAATGAATTGTCAAGGCAAAACCCTACATTTTACAACACAGTGCGATTCATTCTTGGGCAATCAAACTCCACCTCTCCTAAAGCTCTGACTCTCTTACCCAGCAGCCCTCCGAAGGTAATGGTGGGAGAGAGGGCGGCAAAATAGATGAAGATGACGGCGGCGATACACTGCGTGTCCAAGGCGTCCTTCAGGTCGCTGACGTAGCGCGGGTAACGCCGGCGGATGTCGTGGATCAGGCCTCCGAAGGGGATGCCCGAGCGCTTCAGAGGGTCCACTTCCTGGCCCTCCTCTTCCTGTTCGTCTGGGCTCACCTCTGGGGTAGCAACAGGCAGAGGGGTAAACATGGAACAACACGGTGATTTTTCACGATTCTAGCGTTAAGTAGTCGACATTGCAGATCGTTGCAGCGTACGCGCTAGGTTATTCAAAGACATTGGTGAGTTGGCAGGTGGTGCATAAAGACAGCAAGTGCACTCTGCAGTTCTGTTGTTTTGCCTTGGTGAATCTTTGATGGTAACTATGGCATCTGAATTTCGAAATGAATCCCTTGTCTTCTAGATTACCTTTGTTCTCCTGCTCCCCACCAGGTGCAAAGGACACAATCTTTTTCAGCTCCCTCTCCTTCCGCTTGCGCAGCATCTGCTTCTGGAAGTCGGCCACTGTCTTCAGCAGGTCCTTGCCCTCCACGTCCGAGGGAGGGATGACAATGCTGCAGTCCAGGAACTCGTTGATGCCGTTCAGGAGGTCCTGTCTGTCGTCCGCAAAGTAGGCCACCTCGTGAAAAACCTGCACGAAACCAAGGAGAGAATAGCGATTGCATGGTGGAGGAGAAAACAGGATGAGAGGTTAGTCAAGCCGAAAAAAACGCGTTAAACAAATTGGTCTGCTGGAATTGATGTGATATAGGAGGGGGCGGTTATGATTAAGGCTTTTAGAAGCTAAATCTATCTATCATCTATCAATAAGCTCTATGCTCGACGTCATTAGGATCAACACGTAGGTTATATGAATCAAATGCATATGTCTTCCGTTTATCATTAGGTTGTGGTTTTGTAGTGTCGGGTGTTTGCTGTGCACTACCTTATCGGACATGAGGGTGGAGAAGGAGCGGCCGATCTCATGGTAGTCCATGTTGGACTGACTGGGACCCAGCAAGACGAAAATGAAGCGCACGGGGACGGGGACCTCCAGCACCGACTCCAGGAGGACCGCTTCATTGAGCCGGACAAAGGCCATGGTGGGCTGCTCTAGAAACTCCGCACAGCCTGCGTGCCACGAAACCAGACCAAAGTATTAGCCTAGTGATAACCCCCCCCCCCCCACACACACACACACACACACACACACACACACACCCACACACACACACACTACAGACATGCTGTATACTAAGAAAGAAACAAAAGAGCCTGAAATATTATAATCAAAAACCACCACAACAACTACGTCTAGAATGACGAACACTCCTACAGACAAGTCAGGGCTATGTTTTTTTTTACAGTCAAGTAGATTCATTTTGATCCGTAAAATAAACAGCCACGTCTTGTATTCTCCCAGTATCTTCTCCCGGATCAGAACCTTACCTACTAAGACCACAGTGGCTTCAGCGTCTTTGGGGATCTTGGCTAGGAGTTTCAAAGACCTGGCAGCGGCAGGATGGGTCTCTGATGGCAGGGGATGGAGTGATTTCTGATGACAGAACAAGCAGGAATGCACCCTTATAAAGAAAGCACGTGGTAATGGCGTCTGCAGGATGATGCCAATTCCTCCTCTCGGGCCAAAATGAAATCATACATTCAAACGTGTTGGAATCATGCCCCTAACTCAGTCCGACTTGTTTCATTAGTAAGAAGGCTCTCAGTCAGGCCTGATTGAACAGTAAAACGGCCCTGTTAGTGGCAGCACTGGGATGTTTCCTTGGCATCAACACGGACAATGAATGGGAGAACCACGGGTTGAAGGACAAAGATATGGATTTAGCATTCACTCACAAACAAGCTGACAAACACCTCTTTCTCCGGGTCCAGCTCCTTGGTGTCGTGGCATCCGGTGGGGTCCAGGGACACCAGGGGCAGCCTGGTGTTGGGGATGTGGTTGTGGTTTTTGTGGAAGCTGCTGTGCAGGCTGTTGGTGGAGTGGTTGCGATGGAACAGACCCTCTTTTTCATCGTTCGGATGGCTGTGAAAAATCAACGGTAATGACATTTGAAATCGGGGAAAACACTTTTTTTTTGTGACTGGTCCAGTGTGGATTCCAACTTCTAGAAGTCAGGGTTGGGCACGTAAAAGGTTATGCATGTACAGTACTGTACTGCTAGCGGTGGTTACAGGATTCATTGATTCATATTAATCAATGAAATGTACGGCCACAACTTGTTCTTCATGAACATGAAATAAACTGGTTGGTTAATAGGCAGTAGCCTGTGTTAAACCGCACACTGCAGCAAATACAACTACATCCTCCATGTGGCCAATGGCAGGCTTATGGATAGGGAGTGTATGCGGTGATTGTTAATATGTGCTCGGAATACACACACATTTCCACGTTTCCTCATCACATTCACGCTTGACCAGACCATGACATCACCTCCATCATTAATTCAGGGCTGCCAAAGCTGGACACTAGAACGCACCCAAAGAAAGGAAGAAGGTGTTGTTCTAGAGCCGCGTCCAGGAGGACTGTAATGAGCACTGAGTAAGCGATTAGCTAAAGGCTAACACCCCCTTGATGTATTTCTTTCCACATCATAAATTCATATCTTGGACTGGGCAGGGCAATTAGAAAGTTTTCCCAGGGAAAGCAGCTGGTGACATGGTGGGAAATGTTGCAGAAAGGTCGCCACGGATCGGGTATCAGCGAGGGCCTGGTGGCGAGAGTGTTGATTACGGTCTGTGATGTGTGTGTGTGTGTTAGAGAGAGAGAGAGTGTGAGTGAGTGGGTGTGTGAGAAAGTGAGACACAGACAGAGAGAGAATTCGAAAGCTTAGTGCCTAAGTGTGCAATTGTGCCAGTTATACTCCTTTACTAGGCACACGAGCTTCTGTGAATCCGGTCCATTGGCAGCTTTTTGTGCGTGAACTATTATGGAACGTCACACCATGCTATTGACCAGACTCTACAGTTCATCATGCATGCTGTCCGCAGAGAGGCTGGGGTGGTTGGGAAGGCCGGGAAGGACATCATGATGTGGATACTGTACTGGAATGATTTCACACGCATGTCTCGCTGTACGCTTAGGAATCAACGGCCGGAATTACATCTACGGCCGCAGTATGGCATTTTGTCTTTAGCTATCGTTGTTGTATTCATGAATAATGTTTCACACTGTATCAGATATGCCTGATCGTTCATATGTGATATCATAGTTTTACTCTTTGATTAATAATGGAAACAATGACATTGATGCTTAAAGTATTGGAGTGAAATAATATGCTATTTTCACCCACATGATGCCATCAATTGTTTCATATGACACTGATTATAAACCACAACAACTTTAAGAAACCTTTCTTTTCCTTAAATTAAGTAATTCTTATCTTTGTTGTATTTGTCTGATCTGGCATTGGAAATTTGAATTTGGTGTTTCCCTTTGCTTACTTAGACATTTTTGGACAGGGCTTTAATCCTGCCCAGTGTTTAAGTAACCTACCAGGGCTTTGAGACAGACTCCTGCCCAGTGTTTAAGTAACCTACCAGGGCTTTGAGACAGACTGCTGACCAGTGTTTAAGTAACCTACCAGGGCTTTGAGACAGACTCCTGCCCAGTGTTTAAGTAACCTACCAGGGCTTTGAGACAGACTGCTGACCAGCTTTTAAAGGCCTGGACACACTGCAACGACAGTTGGCTAAATTACGTAGCTTCCTGTCACAACCGTTGTGTGTTCCCCCGTTTGTGCTCAGTCGGTTGCTTTCCTAGATGCCCACCTGATGCCCATTTGAATCGGCCACCCATCGTCCAGAAGCGTCAGTTGGAGACAGCCAACCAGAGAGCACTATTGCGTCTACATGTAGTGGAAGTTAGTAACCAACGTGAATCCAAAACACAGGCAATGTATTCGGTACCGACATATTTTAAAGACAAAACGAGACGTACGTATTAAAATAATCATGGCAGCTTTGATTTGGACAGACGCTCTTGCGCATCAGCAAATGCATTTCCAAATGTGCTGTTGAGGCAGTGTTTTGCAGTGCGTCTGCGATGCCAATGTTTTGATCGACTCAAAGCAACTTGGCGATATGAGGAGACTGCCCACTGGCCACTGCCACACTAAATAACTCATTATTGAACGCACAATCATAAGATTTATATTGATCATCTCGTCTGACTGGGGGTGAGTAGGAACATATCTTATTCCCCCCAAAAGTGAAACCGTCCCTTTAAGTTGCCTAGCAGGGCTTTACGAAGGAACCCTGACCTGTGTTTGAGCAGCAGGGCACGGAGAACACTGGGCCGGTCCTCTGCTCTGATCTGGTCTGAGATGATCATGGTCTCCACCACCAGGTGGGCAATTCCTGGCAGTGTGGTCTGTTCCAGGTCCAACAAGATGGCACCTGGAGAACAACACAGTGGAGAAGGAGACAAAAAGGGGGTAAACCTGTGTGCCGCGATTCTTGGTAAAATACATGATGTCCGTTTGCAAAGCGAGAGTACCACTTTTATGTGAGGAACTAGCTGGACATGGTCCGCGGTGTGTAACTTAAGTTGCTAGGAATGTTTGACATTGTTTGACAAGACTGCAGGAAGGTTTGAACAGGAGACTAGCTGTGCTGAGGACACCATGTGGGTACCGTGGGTGATGGTCCGACGCAGCTCCAGAAGGCTCCGGAAGGAGAGCGAGGCCACGTGGGGTTTGCCCCAGCGGTCGGTCTCCTCCTCCACGTCCTCTTCAAACTTGATCCAACGGGCTCGCTCCTTCCAGCGCATCTCCTGATCTTTACCAACTATCAGCTCATTCAGCTCCACAAACACCTGGGGATTCAATCATCGCCGTTTCAAAACCACAACACAATGCTACAAAAACATACAAAAGCATGTTCAATTTTCCTGATTACCTAACTGCAGGTCATGTGGCTACCAGTGACGGAAGCCTGTAGTAGTCAAGCCACTAGGAAATCAAATCTATCCAATGCCCTTGCCAAACATTTAAACAATTCATTGTTACAGTTGCAGCATGTTACAAAGGCCATCCTTTCAAACCATCAAGCCAGTCCAATCAACTTGCCATCCATTTGCTTACCTCGTGTGTCTTCTTCTCCGACGTTCGTTTCTTCTTCTGGCCCGCCAGCGGTGGCGAGCTGTTGCTGCCCCTGGACAGTTGGGATCGTGACGACTTCTTCACCAGGTGGCGCCTCACCCCGGGGTTATCCTCAAACCTGTGACCTATTCGCAAACAATAGAAGACTATGTAAACCCGCAGGAGAAAAAGGTCAAGTTTAGAAAGACACACCGCTTTACATGATTGTACAAAATATCTTCAGCAAAAATAGGATTGTGGGTTGGATTTTGATTGATATTATCATTATTATATTATTATATTATTATATGATATTTCTGTATCAAGTAGAACTCCTCGTTTAAATCATGGAACAAACGGTGCAAGCACCGTTTATGAGAGGAGAGTTGAGCCCTATCTCTGAAAGTCATAAATCTGATTTGAAATGTCTACCTAAGTTCCTAAAAGTGAATATCAAATAATAGCATGTGAAGGTTGGATGTGCCAAACAAAGATAAACAGACATGGGTCATTATTTAGGGGGTTGGTATTGCCCACAGACCTTTGGAAGTTAAAAAGACATAATTCAATTTTACAAAGCTCCTTAGCCCACAAACCATATTTGATTGAATTGTCCTTGGTGAAAAAGGTCTGCCCAGTGAGAGTGGCCGGGAAGCGATTTGATGTGGGAATAAGAGGAGACATGGGTATTACAGAGACAACGGGAATAGACTAGCAGTATATGACTATACAGTCATACTCTGAAAGGCTCATTAAATCAGTTACACTGTATAATAGTTGAGCGTACCGTAAGAGGGTTTTGTGGTGTATTTGTGTGTTGTCAAATACACATAAGCTAAACGGTCCTTAGATTTATCCTCGTGTTTTATCTACCAATGTGCTAAACGGTAGATATATCACTGGTTTCATGCATGTGTCAGGGGTTTCTGAAACCTCTGAGAAGAAGGTATTTCCACGGGTTCAACCACATCTTTTTGTGTGGTGCATTGTCTTTGAACACAGACTTGACAGGATAAACACATTCTGGGAAACAGTGGTTGTTTCTGAATCCTTCTGTAACTAGTTTGACCCAGGCTTCGTCCTTTCATGCCGCAGACTCTATAATAATTTCAAAAAGTTCATGCTTGAAAGTCTGGGAGTTCTCCCAGCGGTAACTTGGTATTAAACCGGAATTTTGGCTGTACTTTGCAGTGGGTTTTGCAATGGCAGCAGTTCAAAAATTCTGAGACATCAGAAATAAGACACTGTCTTTCTATTCTAGTCTCTTGGGTTCATGAGACAAGACACAAACCTATTTTGAGTGAGTCCTGAACAACAGCTTTATTTACTAATATGGCTATTAGGCAACTTGGTTGTTGGTGGTAAATTAGCCAGGTAGCATTAGTATTTAGTTACCTACACCTTTAATAAATCATTGTGACTATTGCTTTGGCACAAAATAAAACAAAACAAAAAAAAAAACACGTTTTAAGACGCTGTAACACTTGAGAGTGGGACTGCTGAATTTCTATATTATATATGGTAACGCCACCAAGAAATTATGCAACTGAGATCAGCACAACATCACAAAACCCCCATTTACAGACACCCTGATGATACTGAGGGATAAAACAAACTGAATGTACAAATATTTAGCCAGGGATGATTACAACTTCTAAAATGCAATAACCACAAAAACAGCTGATCTATTCTTTGGTAGTGGCTCACATTGTAGTGGCTTTGGGAAAGGTCTCAGAACCCCTTATGTGGAGAATAGGCTGACTCACTGGTTTTTAAGAAAGTTCTTTGGGTTTAAAAGAAGTGCGGGCTGACAGCCTGAGAGGCGTCTCGTCATAATGAAAATAATCTGGCCCTCACTCTTTTTGTTTCTAAGTTCCATGAGCAGTGACTGCTATTGAGGCTTTTCAGAGCTACTACCAGAGAGACAAACAATTTGAGTGATTCCATAGTTCGTCAATGGGATGACTTTCCGCTCCAGCTGTAGCTGGGCCCAGGGCTGAATGTGGGCCACCGGATCAATCAGCAAACAGGGCGTCCACTCACAAAACACTGCTATCAACACACCCTGGCACTGGCACTAATGAGCCTGTGGTGCTCCATTAAATCAATGGAAACAACTGTATTCAGGTTGGTCAATAGCAACAGTGGGTTTGTCCGCACTCTGCATAACGTAGTGGTCGGTGGGATTCAGGCACATGGAATAACTATTAGAATATCCGTTGCTTTGGAAACAGTCACTCGGGGAACCTCGATGTCATCCTCTTGATGTCATCAACTCGGAGTATGCATGCCGTAATATCGATCTTTATGTAACCAACGTTTCCAACAACACGATGAAAGTGAATATTTCACGTGATTTATACTTTGGACTTACTTTCCACTAGTAAATACAACATAAGCCTGATCACTGACCATGTCGAGTCGTTTTTTTCTTGTTCTAAAAATGAATCATTACTTTGATTATTAACCTGCTCATAACCTAATGTTTTAAATCACTTTTGTACCGGCATAGTTTCTACGTTCTTCCTATTTCACTGGCACTCGTTTTTTAAAAGACCACTGGTCCATTGCAACTCAGTGCACCAACAAGGCCGCCTTTTCGGGATTCCCACAGGCTCTCTACATTACGCACTGCCCTTATCGGAATGGATGCCGAACCTTTTGTGACGGAAACGTCTCCACTGCCCAACACCGGTACTTACGGATGGGCTCCAGCGGCGAGCCCAGGTGAGTGTGGATGGACTCCAGCAGGTCGTCGTCGTCGAAATCAAACACAAATTCGTCGAAATCCTCAAAGCCCTCCAGGTGGAAGACGGAGTTGCGGTGGCCATGGTTCCGGGTCGGCGTGCCCAGACCTCTGCGGACGGAGCGCGGCCCTTCTCCATGCTGCTCCACCCCCAGGTCCCCCTCCGCAGGCCCGCCGCGCCCCTGCTCCTCCTGACCCCCTGCGTCTGTCATCTCCACGGACGGTGCCTCCTCCTCCCCGTCCCGCTGCGAGTGGACACCCTGTTCATCCAGGGCTCTGAACTCCGGAGCGCCGTCACTCACTTAGGGGTTCGCTGGTCGGCGTGGCCTTGCAAAGTTGGGTAAGAGCCAGTTGGAAAAGGCAGGGGAACAAATATGTGCTCGGCGTAAAGTTTTTCCACAGCAAAAAGTACATCCACCGCAAGACACTAAGGAAAAGCCAGATGGACGATAGTGACTTTTCCACTAAGTTGGCCTGGGGAAGGACAAGTTCTCAAACTTCTGAAAGCCGGCTACGATTATCCCAAAGCAAGAGAAAACCCAGGGACCAACTGCTGCCACTATAGCTCCAAAACAGTATAGATGCAAAGTGATCACATTTTTTTGATGCTTTGGTGGTCGCTCCGCCCGTTTCCATGACATCGATAATTCATTGATCGTGTGGCTGCTGGGATGGAATAGTGTGGGTCAGGCTCGGAGCATATAGAGTCTAAGCCTCTTTTGGTTGACATGGAACCCATTTGGTAAGGCCTCCCTTTTCAGACTCAAGAGGAACCATCTGGAGAATGTGCTGAGACATGATCAAATCTCTTTTGAGATTTTGCACAATCCTGGCTGCACGATCCTAGACATTCCTCACGCCGAAACAAACAAACACGTTTCCTCTGGATGAGTGACTAACAAGGCCATGCCAGCATACGTGCCTGTGACTTGTCGCTAAGGTGAGGGCCCATATTCCTTCCACGGAAACTGTGCAAGACCCCCAGAGAGGTGGACTCACTTATCCTCAGAAGATAGAGGAATAAACTGAATAGACATTAACTGTAACCTGAGTGGGTGCGTGGTTGATTTGTGCCGTATGCAAAAACAGTTCTGAAGGCTGGCTAATGTAGCGTGCTTGAGAACACGGGTGGCAAGAATAGAGTTCACTGATATTGTCCATGCTTATATGAACTCCTGAGGGAGCTTACACTGAACCATAAACCCTGTAACACTTATTCTGACACCAGATCCGGGCTTTCAAGTCAATCAACCACCTGCTGTCGACTGCCAAGTGGATACATTTGAGAGACAGTATAAAACCAGTGCCAAGAATCAATAGGTCTGGATACACGCAAGTGGAGTATAAACCGGGCCCTCCCCATTTGATTCCACAAAAGAAAACATTTGCTGTGTGTGCTGCCCGTGAATAAACCAAATATAGATTTGTTGGAGTGGACAGGATATGAGACACAAATGGCTCAACTAGGCTCATTCTCGTGTTCGATGGCTGGATGGGAGCGTGGGCGGAGGGCTTCTATTTCCAGTGTGTTGCCGTGGTCGATGATCCCTTTGCTCGGTAAGAGCAGGAAGAGCCGGCGGCAGGGTCACCGCTGAAGGACCATCGACTGGAAGCCCCTTGTTAATTATTGCCCCAGGACGCCGGCCGCAACAGTTTCCCATTTCACTTAACATGACCTTTTCAGTTTCTTATATCCTTTGTTCTGTCGCCACATGCCTCTTTTCCTCTTTTTCTCCCCTACACTTTCTCCCTATCCTCTCTCTCCCTCTTAATTCCTGCCACCCCATCTTGCTGTTTTTACCGCTGCATTTGTCTTCTGGGTATGGTTTACGTATATTGCATGGTGTACTTATCTGTCTATCTGTTTCTAGACGTGCTGCCATTAGAGTTCTTCGTACCTTATCTCAATTTTGTTTTTCATTTCTCTCTTTCCTGTATCCACAATCTCTCCCCTATTTTTCTTTTTAGAGTTTTCTTCCTGAGAATGCAGCGGCTTTACCCTTACGCCCCACAGATGTGACACAGTCCCTCCCAGCTACTCCCCGTCAGATCACCATACACCTGGTCCTCCCCTTCCAACCACACACCAAAGAATCTCCAAACACACAGGCTCCCTCTTGTAATCAGGTCACATGATGCTGGCGAGGATGTGACACGATTCTCCTCCCACCCCAACCGGATTCCCTCACTCTGTGTGTGCTTGTGTCCCTGTCTCTCTCAGACAAGCTTCTTCCATCATTTATTTAGCTACCTGCAGGGGCACTGTAATTTGTGTGTTTGTGTGTGTGTGTGTGTGTGTGTGTGTGTGTGTGTGTGTGTGTGTGTGTGTGTGTGTGTGTGTGTGTGCGTGTATGTGTGTATGTGTTACAAACCTTATATAACCTATTAATAAATGTTTTACAAAGGGCAAAAATAAATATTACCCATAAATCCAACAGCTTGTCTAAAGAGACATCCTTCCCTTCAAAACTGCATGGAAAGTGTTCACTTTATAACCGTTGTATTGTTTCAACCTATCATTTTAAAATTTCTCTTTCTCTAAAATTCACTATATATTTTTCACATTTAGACGAACATGAAATACTATGCAAATCAAGTGCCATTTACTTGATTATAACTGATGAAGTTAAATATTTTGCCCAGTTAATCGGGATGGTCAATTAATACCGTGAGAAGCAGATAAATATTTGAATGGTGACTGAGGCTTTGAAAGTATACTAGAGCAGCAAGATGACCAAGCAGCTGCTACAACAGAACAGCTAGGAAGAGCCCAACTGGACCATGGAAATAGTGGTAAAGAGATCAACAAATTGCTCTGAAGAATCTGTGAAATCTTTCATATTCTATTCATCAAATTATATTTATCTGCTCAGTTACGTTTAAATCAAACTTTGCACCGAGCAGCCTATGCCAAAAAATATGAACAATATCTAACCAAGACGATACATTATTTGTTCCAAGCCAAGAAGTATCCAATTTAAGTAGCATTAAAACAAACATAAAGAAGCTTCCTTTAAACAGGGTGAAGGTATTTAAGCTTTGCGGGTGTGATTGTGATACCCCTCGTTAATTTCAAAGCGATATTCTTTCTTCCTCAGGAAGTAGTCAAGCAAGTGAGTCACATGAAAGTAAGTGGCCAATTACAGGAGAGTAACAGCCAACTTCCCTCACATTCTGATAAATGGAATGTGAATTAACATGATATATACAGAGTAAGGATTAAACTAGAGGGGTCTTACTCTTTGTGATCTTTACAGATGTTACCTTACTCATTATTGACTTTACAGAGCCAGCCAGGGTTAGAACTATATGGGTCTACTATTCATGATCTTTCCAAAGACAGGGTTAGAACTATATGGGTCTACTATTCATGATATTTACAGAGACAGGGTTAGGACTATACGGGTCTTACTATTCATGATCTTTACAGAGACAGGGTTAGAACTATATGGGTCTACTATTCATGATCTTTACAGAGACAGGGTTAGGACTATACAGGTCTTACTATTCATGATCTTTACAGAGACAGGGTTAGAACTATATGGGTTCTGTATGTGATTTTTACAGAGTCCATAGAACTACAGGTTACTTTTCTCTTAAGGGGTCAGAACTAGAGGTTATCTTCCTTTTCATGATCTTCACAGAGCCAGGGTCAGAACTAGAGGTTATCTTCCTCTTCATGATCTTTACAGAGCCAGAACTAGAGGTGATCTTACTCTTCATGATCTTTACAGAGTCAGAACTAGAGGTTATCTTACTCTTCATGATCTTTACAGAGCCAGGGTTAGAACTAGAGGTTTTCTTACGCTTCATGATCTTTACAGAGTCAGAACTAGAGGTGATCTTACTCTTCATGATCTTTACAGTCAGAACTAGAGGTTATCTTACGCTTCATGATCTTTACAGAGTCAGAACTAGAGGTGATCTTACTCTTCATGATCTTTACAGAGTCAGAACTAGAGGTGATCTTACTCTTCATGATCTTTACAGAGTCAGAACTAGAGGTGATCTTACTCTTCATGTCATCCAGGTCGGAGCTGGCCAGCATCTGGGCCTCGGCCTCGTCCGTGGGCACCTTCTGGTACACGGCCGTCTCCAGGGCCGTCATGCTGCCGATGCAGATGCGCTCCCTCAGGTCGTAGCTGTTCCGCTGGGCCCCCGTCATTCTGCGGAACCAGCCCGCCCGGGGGGATGCCTCAGGTGGGAACCTGACGGAGACGTTCAAAGGGTTTACCAAACCTGGAGGATTACGATGACACCTGAAAACAGTATCTGAGCATGCATTTTATTGAATTCCAGTGGTATTTACATTATGATTGAGTGTAAGCACGGATGTATTTTTGTTTATGCATGTGTGCAATTATAGTGTAGTTTAACTAATTCCATTATATCTGGTTCAGGAACTTGGTTAATACCTCAAGATTTACATTCATATGATTCAAATTTGAAACACTATTCGTCTTGTTTCGAAAAATAGTAGTAGCAATAGTGAGTTAACGCATTCATGAGGAAAACATAAAATCAAAACATAAAGACCCAGATTTGAGTAATTGCTTCTCTTTCTGTTTGGTTCAATTTACCCTTCTCATTTTGTGAAAACATGACAAGGCTATGTGTATTTAACCAACTCTCCAACAGAGGGCTCTAAAACAACTAGCGACAAGTCAATTGCTCGCTTTCAAGATTGCATGACAAAACCCTGGTGAAGTTACTACAAAGACTTTTAGGAGATACTTAACATGATTTCAATTTTAAATACTGTGCACTACATCTTTGTCTGAAATACTGTATGGGAATAGTAAATTAACCAGTGCTATAATAAATAACAACAGCAACAATAATACTAATAAAAACAAGTGCATCCAGATTTTAGACTATGACCTTTTTTTTCTGTTAAAATGACAACGTTAGTTCTGCGTTAATGCACCAGGGTTGTACAGGTGGGGGTTATATTGTGTGCTCACCAACAGAGGGCTCTAAAAACACACTGGTTTCACAGAGCCACTAACTGAGTCATCACTGGGCTGCTTTCACTCAAGCATAATACCGCAACACCACATGACAGCAGCGACATTGTCTGAAGCATGGAGCCATCACAGATCCTAGACATTAACCGCAGAGGGCTTCACAGGCGACGAGAAACTGCACCACCCAGCAACCCTTGACCTCCCAGTTATTCCAATGCATTATTGAGAACATTACCAAATAATGCTATGAATGCTATGTTTGTGTATGAACCAGATGGGTCTCCTGACACTGTAACTAACAGTGGAAACATAGTTGCTTGAAATGCCATGTGAGGCAACAATTTTGGTTTAAGATCTAATCCCTGTTTAATTTCCTTAGATTATGGTAGTAGATTGAGTTAGTTTGACAATATTTCATAGAATAAAAAAGAGTGTTTTGGTCAAATATGTTTAGCATGCCATAAAGTCTTCCAATACCGTTTGGTATTATATTGGTGTCTAATTGTTTATCAAATAAGTTGATGATATAATAAGAATAAGCTGAAATTGTAAGACAACACAACTAAGCAAAGGCTTTGAACAAACCCAACATTTTGAAATCAATCAATTCAGTATTGAAACAATATGTGGAATCTAATAATATACTTCATCCCATATTAAACGCTTGATTTCAGAACATAATATTGAACGTTCTGCTCCCACATTTGCATGGCCATGACTCAAATAAGATCCTTTACTTAAACCAAACCAGGTAAATTCAGCCAGGTGGATTATATCTTTTTAAGATTGGAACACTTGCCTGTTGGATAACTCCTGCTTGTTCTCTTCTCTTTCCGTCGATTCCTGGACTGCATTTCCCAACACCTGCTTATCACTGACCTCTGTCACAGCACCTTCCTCTGAGGTTGGATGTTCTTCACTTTCAACGTGAAAGGAGGCTGGAGGGAGGGTGGCTGGTTGTTCCAAGTCTTCCTCGCTCCCCAAACTAAACTGAGAGGAATAGGAGAGGAGATGGTTCAGAGAAGGAGAGGAGGTCGGTAACATTTGGTTACCTAGTCATTGAGTGAAAGCAGCCATCAAGTGGTGTAAAGTAGCCTTTCGAAGACGTCCATTCAATCATTGAAAATGTCAGCTATGGAGCGATTAGGTTAAGTCTCGCTTTGTCTTCCAGATTCCAGATTTAGTCTGGAATTGTCGCAGGGCCATCAATCTCACCATGCACACTCAAAATCTGTGAACCAAAATCAATGTAGAATGTAGACTGACTCCTGGGTCTCTTTTGCAAATCCTCCCTCCCAGATACCAGTTAAAACAGCCTTGTCTTAATTTCATCTTTCCTTTGTCAGCTCCTAGCTGTTTTCTATCGGAGAGGTGTCACGTTACACAGGTCAGACAGGAAAGTCCAGCCAACACGCACACACACGCATCCAAACATACACACACACGCACATATGAGGTGTGAACGCACACAAGCACACACACACACACACACACACACACACACACACACACACACAGACACTCAGTTTACTTTCAAATCATTGTTTACATTTTTTCTATTCAATTTTTTTAAACTGCATCTGAGGAAACCGTCCATTGAGGTTCTGCAAAAACACAGTCCTGAGACTTCCATGAAAGGAGATGGTTCGTGTTCGGGCACATAACGTTCCCCATTACCTGTGGTAGGTCATCGAGCAGGTCAGTGGGTGGGGCTGCCTGGGCCGGCCCCTCAGCCTCTGGGTCAGCCTCCTCCTCGTCCACTTCCTGGATGGTGGGCGTCACCTCAGACGGGGCCATGGAGGTCTTTTTTTTCCTCATTTTCTTCTTGCGTCGGCGGTCCATGCTGAGCACCCGTTTGCGTAGGCGCTGGGGCGGGGGCAGGTGGGTGGAGAGCGGGTGGTGGGTGTGGTGGAATGTGTGCCTGTGATCTGTCACACCATTCACAGGATCACGGTTGCAATGCAAAACATAGGATGAGGACAATATAACACAATAGTAAAAAAAAAAGAAAGATCATTACAGTTTCAGACAATATTATATAGCTATTATAAAATCTTCAGTGTATAATAATTATTTCATATTAGTCCTTATTTTGAATCATTATCCTCAAGTAATACGAGATTCCAAAATGTTTTCCATTTTATGCTAGTAAAGAATAGTAATTGACATATTATTTTACCTGTAGATATTACAGTTTCAGACATTTTGAATTCTAGTAACTCGGCAGGTGTGCTGGGCTTACACTCAAAATCCTTCTCACTGTAGTTACGTCCCATCTTCTCGCCACTGCCAGAGGGGGAATCGGTGAAAATGTCTCCAAACCTCTCCACAGACAGAGCCTTGTCCCAGGTCTCTTCTTCCTCCCCCTGCTCCTCCACAGAAGCCTCTTCCTTCTCCTCCTCCTCCTCCTCCTCCTCCTCCTCCTCCTCCTCCTCCTCCTCCTCCTCCACCTTCACCTACACAAAAGAAAAGAGTAGCAGAGGGGTTCTCAGCTTGTTTGGCATACGGCTGTTTTTGTCGTAATGTTATTGTTTATGTAGTCAGCTATACAAAAACACACTGACAAGTGAAAAAGAGAGAGAAAAAGAGAGAGAAAGAGAGAGTGAAGGGAGCCCAGCAGATTATCCTGTCCCCATGCACAGCACAGCATGAGGAAAGATAATACTGAGTGAGTCACACAAAGGCCCAGCAAGAGGCCTGCACATCCTAAGGGACAGGGGCTGTCATTAGCCTACTCCCGTAAAGCTAATCAATACCGCTAAGAGCCTAGCAGGCAATGAGGCAATTGCACTAGTAAGCCCTATGGACCATTGTAAGGGGCGGGTCACTCCTGGATGTGCCTGATTGGTTTGGGTGCACTGGGTCAGATCTTTTTTGCCTGTCTCTAATTGGTTCTGGCAGGAGTGAGCACTCTTTGGCTTCCACTATGTGACTTTTTTTCAGGACTCCATTACTTCATAACCACCGTGGGGAGAGAGAAATGCGATCTGAGTAACAGTCCACGTTGCAGACTCAGGACCCCGTCATGTACCGGATCTCGAAGCTTGTTAAAAAATATAAAATACACACGATTGCGGTGCAACTTTTTGTTGTGCAGGGATGTGCAGGACTGCTGTTATTCCAGTGTGCTTGTGTATTCTACGGCTTATTTTTAATTTAAGAAAGGGTTAGACAAAGAGCTGCAGTAAAAGCTGGCTGATTTTACAAACCTTGAATAATGACTTCCGCTCAGTTAACAGTGATATGATATTGATATGATATGATATTAACAGTGATATGATATCAATAAACAAATACAAAGATAATTATTTTACATCCATGTTTACCTGAGCTTTGCATGAAGGTTACTTAGGTTTCTTATACTCTCTCAAAGTTAATATTGACTGTATGATCTTTCAAATGCCAAAGACCTCAGGTTTATTTCGATCCAAGTTGTATGAGGCTCGGAGAAAAAAAGGTTAGGGACCACTGCCATTGTTCGAACCATTTATCATCTGCTGTCCTCCATAATTTAGCACCTGATACAAATAATGAAATGAATTTGCATTCTGTTATGCTACTAGTACATTTTAAACAAAACCAATGTGTTGGCCCACAGTACCTTGTTCATAGTTCCAACACGCTGTCTAAACATCACATTGTAATCGTAAAACAAAGCACTGGTTCGAAACAGTATTTGCATGAGCATGTTCGGGGCCAAGCCTTTTATTGGTCTATTGTGGGGATGGTAATTATCTCAGTTTTGAAAGCAAAACAAAGGCTGTAAAATTCAAGATGGGGCCCTGAGCAAACGGCATATAGACATACGAACTTTGGAGACAGATGCTCCTCTCCAATCATGTGATAAGGTTCCCGGGTCATATCTGATTGCTGGCCTTTTAATCATGTAATCAGCAGCAGTCACATGTAACTGGTTCAGGGAGCGTCAAAGTTTTAGGGAAAAAGGTCAAGGAAATCACCTTTTGTATGACTGAGTTTTGATTCACAAGCAATGAAACGGAAAGTTTGAAAGGTATACATAGAATAGAGCTTTTGAAGGTCTCTTGGTTGTCTCTATGTTGTGCGTGGGGTTATCTCACATTTACTAAGTTGGAACAGTGAATTACCAAATGTGGTTACAGTACATCCCAAAAACTGAATGAACCCACTGTGGGCCTGTCTTTCCTTCAGTTCCACATAAAATATGAAGTACTACAGTACGTATAAAGTTTACTTGTGGTTGTGCTGATAATACATCATATTAAGTTAATCATCATCATCATCATCATCATCTTCGTCCGCTTATCCGATCGGGTCGCGGAGGTAGTAGTTCCAGCAGAGAGCCCCATCCTTCCCTTTCCCGGGCCACATCCGCCAGCTCTGACTGGGGGATTCCAAGGCGCTCCCCGACCAGCATGGAGATATAATCCCTCCACCTGGTCCTTGGTCTGCCCCGTGGCCTCCGCCCAGCTGGACGTGCCTGGAACACCTCCCTAGGGAGGCGGCCAGGTGGCATCCTAACTAGATGCCCGAACCACCTCAACTGGCTCCTTTCTACGCAAAGAAGCAGCGGATGTACTCCGAGTCCCTCCCGGATGACTGAACTTCTCACCCTATCTCTGCCGGAGGAAACTCATTTCGGCCGCTTGTATCCGTGATCTCGTTCTTTCGGTCATGACCCATCCTTCGTGACCATAGGTGAGAGTAGGAACAAAGATAGACCGGAAGATTGAGAGCTTTGCCTTTTGGCTCAACTCTCTCTTCGTTACAACGGTGCGATACAGCGACTGCAATACCGCTCCCGCTGCTCCGATTCTCCGGCCCAACTCACGTTCCATTTTCCCGTCACTCGAGAACAAAACCCCAAGATACTTAAACTCCTTCACTTGGGGTAAGGACTCATTCCCTACCTGGAGTAAACACTCCATCGGTTTCCTGCTGAGAACCATGGCCTCAGACTTGGAGGTACTGATCTTCATCCCAGCCGCTTCACACTCGGCTGCAAACCGATCCAATGAGTGCTGAAGGTCGCAGGCTGATGGCGCCATCAGTACCACATCATCCGCAAAAAGCAGTGACGTGATCCCAAGCTCACCAAGCTGCAGCCCTCCTCCCCCGCGGCTGCGCCTTGAAATCCTGTCCATGAATGTCACAAACAGAATCGGTGACAAAGCGCAGCCCTGTAGGAGACCAACCCTCACCGGAAACGAGTTTGACTTACTGCCGAGAACCCGGACACAGCTTTCGCTTTGGGAGTACAGAGATTGGATGGCCCTAAGTAGTGACCCCCTCACCCCATACTCCCGCAGCACCTCCCACAATAGCTCCCTGGGGACCCGGTCATACGCCTTCTCTAAATCTACAAAACACATGTAGACCGGATAGTCATACTCCCAGGCCCCCTCCAGGATCCTTGCAAGAGTAAAAAGTTGGTCCGTTGTTCCACGCCCTGGTCGGAAACCGCATTGTTCCTCTTCAATCCGAGGTTCGACTATCATCCGGACCCTCCTTTCCAACACCCTAGAGTAAACTTTCCCGGGGAGGCTGAGTAATGTGATGCCCCTATAATTGGCACACACTCTCCGGTCCCCCTTTTTGAAGAGGGGAACCACCACCCCGGTCTGCCACTCCTTAGGTGCTGTTCCTGACCTCCACGCAATGTTGATGAGACATGTCATCCATGACAGTCCCTCAACACCCAGAGCCTTCAGCATTTCAGGGCGGATCTCATCAACCCCTGGGGCTTTGCCACTGTGGAGTTGTTTGACTACCTCAGTGACCTCCACCAGGGAAATTGGCGTTGATCCCCCATCATCCTCTAGCTCCGCCTCAACCATAGAGGGGGGATTTGTCGGGTTTAGGAGTTCCTCAAAGTGCTCCTTCCACCGTCCCATCACCTGATCAGTTGAAGTCAACAGCGTCCCATCCTTGCTGTATACAGCTTGAATGCTTCCCTGCTTTCCCCTCCTGAGGTGCCGGATGGTTTTCCAGAACAACTTTGGTGCCAGCCTAAAGTCCTTCTCCATGGCTTCTCCGAACTCCTCCCACACCCGCTGCTTCGCCTCTGCCACCGCCGAGGCTGCAGTCCTCCGTGCCTGTCGATACCTTGCAACTGCTTCCGGAGTCCCCCGGGATAAATATCCCGGAAGGCTTCCTTCTTCAGTTGGACGGCTCCCCTGACCCCTGGTGTCCACCAGGGTGTTCGGGGATTACCGCCCCTTGAGGCACCCAAGACCTTGAGACCACAACTCTCAGACGCGGCTTTAGCAATGGAGGCTTTGAACATTGCCCACTCTGGTTCTATGCCCCCAGCCCCCACAGGGATGCAAGAGAAGCTCCGCCGGAGGTGTGAGTTGAAGGCCTCCCGTACCGGGGCCTCCTCCAGACGTTCCCAGTTCACCCGCACTACACGTTTGGGCTTACCAGGTCTGTCCAGAGGCTTCCCCGGCCACCTGACCCAACTCACCACCAGATGGTGATCAGTTGACAGCTCCGCCCCTCTCCTTACCCGAGTGTCCACAACATAGGGCCTCAGATCCGATGACACGATAACAAAATCTATCATTGACCTTCTGCCCAGGGTGCTCTGGTACCAAGTACACTTATGGGCATCCTTATGTTCGAAAATGGTGTTCGTTATGGCCAGTCCATGACTAGCACAGAAGTCCAATAACAAGCCACCACTCGGGTTCAGATCCGGGCGGCCGTGCCTCCCAATCACGCCCCTCCAAGTGTCTCCATCATTGCCCACATGTGCGTTGAAGTCTCCCAGTAAGACTACGGAGTCCCCACCAGGAGCCCTATGCAGGACTCCATCCAGGGTCTCCAAGAAGGCCGAATACTCCACACTACTGTTTGGCGCATGGGTGCAGACAACAGTCAGAGTTTTTCCCCCTGCGACCCGCAGGCGTAGGGAGGCGACCCTCTCATCCACCGGGATAAACTCCAACATAGAGGCACTCAGCCGGAGACATAAGTATCCCCACTCCCGCCTTGCGCCTCGCACCTTGGGCCACTAAGGAGAAGAATAGAGTCCAACCCCTGTCCAGGATTGAGGTACCAGAGCCGAGGCTGTGCGTAGAGGTAAGCCCCACCAGATCCAACTGGTAGCGCTCCACCTCCCGCACAAGCTCCGGCTCTTTCCCTCCCAGAGAGGTGACGTTCCACGTCCCCAAAGCCAGCCTCTGCTACCCAGGTCTGGTCCGTCGAGACCCTCTACCTTCACTACCACCTTTCTGGCAGCGCACCCGACCCCATTGGTTCTTCCCGCAGGTAGTGAGCCCACGGGACGTATGTTAAGTTAATGGGACAAACAGTTATCATACCTTTAGACAAACATAGAATGAGTGTAGAATAAGTTCATCGAAAAGTCCCTGACTTTTTAAAATCCAACTGTGTGCAATGATATATAGATGTTGAATTTGTTTTGGTAAGTTGACCTGCCAATCATGTCCATGTACGCTGCAGCCTAGCGTTCTCTATCAGTCAATATCCATCCTATTGGAAGAGAAGGAACCCCAGGAGCCAAACCTTTTCAGTTCATACACTTCACGGTATTACGCTGAATGAAACATGAAATGTTCAACAAATCTTTGTCCACTAACGGTTATCAGTGATTTAGTCTCATGCGGTTGGTACACAACAACTGTCAGAGAAGTACAGTAAATCCGACTTGCGTGTTTCTGATGTGAGTCTTTTTGTTTTTGTTTTATGTTTTAGGACATAGTTCGAAAATCAAGCTCAAACAGAGCGAGGTGACTCTTTACCAAAGCCAACATGTTTTACGATACTAATACACTATCTCAGAAAACCTGGCAATTTTGTTGATTTGTAAACTCACCATCAAACCCAGCTATGGTGGCCTCCTATCCCCTGAGCTTGTTTTTATTTGCGCTGCTGACGTTAAACTGCAGCTGGCCGTTGCTGTGGCAACCTAATCTCAGTTGGCCTCCGAGGTTAGGGCGTGCGTACTTATGGTGCATACGCGCCTCTTTGCCCTGGAAGTTAGGAGGAATTCACATTAAGTGAACGACAGTGTAGAGATACAAAGCCTGTGGGAGCCAATCCAAGTTCCCTGAATGAGTAAGCACCTAGTTTCCCTCTCTCCTCTTTCTACATACTGTTAGTGTGTGCATGTGTGAGTCATCCCAGTATGCTATTTCAGGAATGAGCTTTTGCAGCAGCACACTGTGATGGAGATAATGTTCCATACACACCATTGAGTCTTCAATGTTGCTGTAACCAAAAGGAAGTACTCTCTTTATGGACAGGGAAAGTCCAAAGAACAACCTGAACACATTGTTACAGCGGACCTCTATTTCAGTATTTTCCGTTTACCTCAGTGACTCAAAGGTTGTCAAAACTGGATATTCCTCATTACTTTTTACTTTATACACGTTTTCTAAGGCACAAACAAGGAAGGCAAAGCCAACGTTTTTTTATGTCGTCAAAAATGTACATTGCTCTGTCAAACTCATCAGGTTGCAGATTTAAATATCCGTCATGCAAGCCTTCACTGGAGATACGTCTCTGTCGCTCCAACGCCACCAATACACAAATCAGGCCACACCCGCCTGCTTTCCACATTAGTCAGCTAAATGTGTGATGTGTTCTTTCGTATTTTTCAGGCAAAACAGTATGGGTTTTCCCTCACACTTCTGAATATGTACAATCCTACAGTACCGTGAATTAGAGACGTGTATCCGAAACGATAAACATACACTGTCCACAAGAGACGCCCGGGTTTCGTAAGACAGCAGTTCATCCATCTTCTTAGTCATCACTGCATGTGAGGCATTTTCTCACATAATCCAGGCTGGCATCTAACGCCTTTCTTGCTCCACAAAGACAGACAACAATGCCAAATTTCACCGAAGTCTCTTTTGATTGGCTCTTAGACAGCGCCTGTCACCCTCACATCTTCTCTCACAGACAATTAACTTCAGATTACTCCTCTTGGCCTCTCTCTGGCACTGCAGTCTTTTTTCCAAAGGTAAAGTCTCTGCACAAACATTCACCAGCTGTTTATTGCTATGAATAGAGATACTTACGTGAAGACAGAATCTGCTCTCCAATCATTTCACATTGTTTTCTAGGTCATATCTAATTGCTGGTACGGCCTGCCAGTCTGTAACCAGCCGCAGACACACACAAAGTGTACAGGGAACCCTAAAGTTTCAGGGTAAGATATATCTTGTCCTGCATTACAGCCATTCCTGTGTCCCAACAAAACAGCAAAACATCTCTCCCCCGCCCCTCCCTCTCTCTCTCTCGCTCTCTGTTTCAACTGTTATCCTGTACCTTTTTCTTAGGGAAAATCTACAGTATCCACAGGTCTCTACCGTAAAATCAACAGTATAATACTGTAATCGTAATTGTAACTGTAATTAGAACTTGAATCATCAATGACTTTATCATTGACCAGTTAGTTTAATTGGTCAGCATTAATATTTTATATATTGTGCAATAGTGTAATAGTTCTAAGTATACAGAATTATATTAGGTGAATAGCCGAGAGAGAGAGAGAGAGAGAGAGAGAGAGAGAGAGAGAGAGGGTGTGTGTGTGTGTGTGTGTATGTGTGTGTGTGTGTGTGTGTGTGTGTGTGTGTGTGTGTGTGTGTGTGTGAGTGTGTGTGTGTGTGTGTGTGTGTGCGTGCGTGCGTGCTTATTCCTCACCTGATTCAGGTTGATCAACACATCTGTCTGAGGGGCATGGCTTCCTGCAGCCATAGGGGCGGGGGTCGGGGGGGTTGGAGCGGGTGTGGCTGGGAACAGGCAGAGGGCTAGAAGGGGGCAAGAGAGGGGGTTGCAGCGCCACAGGAAGCTGGAGGACGGGGATCAGCCCTTCTCTTTCACAGTCGGGGTTCCAGGAAGCCTGTGGGGTGGCATAACCTGAAGGGAGAGGACATAGGCGACATCACTATAGTCTATGAACACACACCACATCACACTGGAAGCAGTTTGGGTTCAAACAGACAGATTTCATTTAACTAGAGAGCAAAGCAACCACACATCAAGATAAATGAAGCAAGCCTATAGCAATACTAGTCCTTTAGGGTGTGAAAAGCAATTATGTTGTATCCTAAAAGGACACACCAAAAAGAGATGCGTTTTCAGATAACTCCGGGAGAGAGGAACGTATTAGGACTGCCCAAACCATTTTAAGTGACTCCCAGAGGAAAAGTTGTGCAGCTCCTTAGAGGCCAAACACTGCCTAAAGGCAAGATATAGGTAAACCTTTGTTTGACAGAAATATTTTGTAACCTGTCAAAAGGTCACATGTGAACTAAGCGCAGGGTGCCACGATGTGTGTAAAAGGTCAAAGTAATTCCACAGTGCAGCCTGCATGCAGAAGCATCTGCTTTTAATTATCTGTGCCCAGGCCGTGGCTCTTCCTCTGCTTCAGCTTCATTCCACTGGCATTCAGCCAGCACAAGGCATGACCAAGCTCCGCACCCCTAGCCCAGTGCCAAGCTCTAGCAGTCTGTCAGTTTTAAATGGGAATACTTTACCTGAACTAAGCTTATCTTGCACATTTGTGTTTCACAAAGCCATTGTTTGATGTTTCTTTGAAAAAAAAAAGAAATCATGATCATGTAATTGTTGTAAAAGCACACAATGAGCAAAGGGGCATCCTTGAGGTCACTCTATAATCTTGACATGAAGTTCCAGCCAATGGGTATCTGATTTGGGGGAAACAACAGGTGCCTTTCACATGTGCTATGAATTGCCCATACTTAATTACAGTCAGAGAAGGCTGGCTCAAACAACCTTCACAACACCTTCAACAATGATTAGCCTGTCTGGACTTACACATAGTAATGTGAAATTAATCTGCCTCATATCGATAATTTTGGATACGGACATGATGGATATTATAACACCGTAAGTGCATTTTGACATTGGGATGATGAAGTGAATCTCAGTGGTTGAAGAAGTGGTTGTTAAGACATGACAGCACATGTAACCCACAGCTAAAGAAACATATAATGATTTATACTTTTCTCAATCCTAATACTAGCGCTGCATTGTTGTAGCAGTTCACAAAACTACAGTGAGTGTGAAATTGGAGCCAAGAACAGTGGAGCATGACTTAGCACAGTGCTAATGCCAACCTCTAAAAGTCAAACACAAATCAAGGTAAATTCATTTTAATCTCAGTTACCAAATCCTCCCCGTGACCACAGGCTCAATCTCCAAAGGCCCTTGAGATTCTAAAATAGGTCACAATGCTGGAGGCGAGACTTGGGTTAGCTAATTAGGAGCGAGCTATCAAACATATGGATGCTCCATGTTCACAAAAATGAATGATACCAGTCGTCTAGCTTTGTCTTAAACGACCTGATACATTGTGCGTTGTTGTGTTCTCCTCTCAAGAAAGCTAAGGCTGTACACTTCCAAGCTGGAGTTGTTTACTAACATGGAATGCTCTAAAAATAGGTAGCAGAAAACCAGATAGTCATGCTATCCATCGCCTACCTTCCCTTGCTTCTAAAGCGCCTTCTTTATCAGTCACCGGTTGACTGCTCAGCCTCTTTGACCAAAGGCCACCTGTGGAAAAGCCCTTCGGAGTGTCTCCAGTTCAACCTCTGTCCTGCCTACCTTGTTACCTCAGACTCAGAGGGGGTCTGGGCGTTTTACGACAGGACTTTGTGTGAAATGGTACACCGTAAGTGACAAACATAATTGATGGGGGGAGGGGGGTTGTTTTTATATGGGGAGTGTGAGTATCTACATACTTGAACTAAGGACACAGGAATGTCAATAGGCAAGCTTAAAACAAACCGCTAATCAAGTTCATAGTGACATCTGCGTTGAGATATAGGTTGGATTGGAGCAGCACATTTTTATAATAGTAAATGATCAGGTACGAAAATAAAACACTAGACAATGTGGTGTCCACACATTTTTTTTTCAAATATACTAGTAAAAGAAAAATCATGTTTCTTGGTCCAGAAATCTACCAAAACCCTGTGACATGCCAAAAATGTACTTTTCACTACACTAAAACTACCAGAGGATCTCTAAATTGACCAAAACACAATTTGGTCTCTTTGATACCATGTTGTAACACGGGCACACCATATTCGTGAGGGATTTCAATTTGCATTGGCAACATTTACCACCACCAGAGATCCATGTATAAAAGGATCCGTTTTTTTAACATTATACTACTGAGTAACCAGTTAACCAGCTTAAAACATAGATTTTGATAAATATCATTCTTTCGTTCCTACATTTGTAATACTCATCTAGGTAAAATCAGTGAAATGCCAATAGGGCTTCGGTAAAGACAGAATATAGTAAATCTGTTTGTACTGTATGTCTATTAAAACTGTTCTGTTTGAGTAAAACAATCTAGGTGAATTGTTCAGTAGGACTCTTGAAGACATTTAAAAAATACATTAGGCTAGAGTGGGCCTATTGAAACAACTAGACTTCGGAAGGAAAACTTTGATCTCAAAAAAGGAAAATACGGCGTAGAAATGCCCATCTGGGAATAAATGTATGGATTTATATATAGAGAAGAGTGGGCAGGAGGGTTGACAATTAACAAAGACCTCAAACAAAGACATCTGCAGTCAAGAAAATAGGGCTATAGAGAAACTTTCGAGATATTCCGCATAGGTGCTGCTCAAAAAGAAAAACAGGGTGTTTTATCATAGGGTTTAAAGTATACCCAACTTTGTTCATTTTTTATACAAAGTATGTTGTGTTTCCATCATAATACAACATAACAACTCAGCTGATGGCTGACTAAATACAATATTAAAATCATCGTCCCATACTCTCTTAATGGTTAGCCCCGATGTCAAGGCAATCTGCTCAGATCTAAAGGAAGCTATGCCAATGCAAATGAGAAAAATATCTATGTTTTGTGATTTGCTCACTCTGAGTTCCTCAAATCTACGTTATTAGAATGCACATTTAAAGGTTGTTCGATCCTTCTGTGCAAAATTAAAAGTAAGGCTTGGATGGATAAAAATGTGCCTGCTAGCCTAAGTCATGTATCTGGGCCATTTGATATCAAGTTCCCTTAGTCTGTTGGGCAAGGGTATTTCTAACTACCAAACACCATTAGAGCTCCTCCTACAAGTCCCCAGGTGTTCATAACGTCAACACTTATTCTGATGACAAATTCTAAAATGAGTGTTCACTCTGGGTTGTAATAAGTTCTTATATTGGTCATGGTCTAAACTGAATTTCTTTCTTCAGTCTCAATTGTAAGTCAGTTCTGGTATAGATTAATATGCTTCCATATCCGAATAAACTTTGTGAGTTTGGCATCAGATGTGGCTGAGTTAGAATGCCATACTATCCCTCATCCTGACGGAAGCCAAACAAGCCAAAACATTCAAATAAATGTATTATTACGAACCTTGCTGCTGAATTGATTTACATGTTGTTAAATATTTAGTAATATCGTGCAGTTGCATTACATTGCATATTTTGCATGACAAACAACGCTTTGTCAAGGCAATTCATAACAGCATGGCAATTAGCCCCGTCAATTCAAATAATAGTATAATAGACAAGAGGTATAACGTATTCCAGAAATGAACACACGCAGTGCACATAGCTGCGTATGCTATAAGGAAATACAATGTGCAAAAGCTGCAAGAGTTTATGAACTAGTAGGCAATAAAAACCTTCCACAAGAAGTAAATGGCACGCCTCCATGTGATTTGACATAGCCTAAAGTGTTAAAAATACCGCTAGTTGCGAATCCGTTGACGGTGACTGGTCTCAATGTTCTAACGTGAAAGCACACATTATAAATGGCGTATTATCAGTGCAGTTTCTTTCTTTTCATAGCAGCGAAACAGACACGCTCCTCCGCGACTACTGACAGCGTCACCTCAAGACGACGAGTATTCCCACATGAGCTAAATTATTTAAATTAGGCTAAAATGGAAATATTTAACCAGAATTTCCAGTTTGATTCGAGTCATGCATGAAATACCTGTGATTTTGTAGAGTTGTACAGGTGGATAAATAGAAGCAAAAGACTTGCGTTCAGAAAAACCTATTTTGAGGATCGATCCATATAGTGAAAACGCGACTACTACACCCAGTTGCTTGATGTGCAAGTGATGCTTGCGACCACGTGATTATCTGAGGCCACCTGCAACATCTGGAACCACGGCAAGCACATCATACATTCTCTACATCATTTAGCTGGTTCAATCCAATCCGATGACTCTAATTATGTGAATTATGATATAATTTTTTCGTTTTGTAAAGTAAATATATCATGGACAATGATATAATTTTAGTTTCAATTCATGTTCATAGCTAAGATTACAAATGTTTGTTTACTTTGTAAATTGTAGGCGAGTAGGCATATTGGTGTGGACACCCTCTCCACAAACACCCATTTCGATTAAGTCAATGCTTATCACTAAAATTGTCTAATCTAGAATACCTAAATTATTGTAGTTTGTCTTGAAAGGTTTTATTGATGAACTTCATGTTTTTCCAAAGGATTTGCACCCCACCACCACCCAGGAGAGGACTGACATACCTACTGGTGCTACAGCAGGGAGCAGTGCTGATGGGAGGTTCATATGTCTGTACTGAATGTGGTGATGGCTGACCAACTTTAGTGCCTGGCCTACACTAATCATTTTACATGGTCACACTGAACACATCAAAGCCGTGTGTCGGCGCTATCTCCTGAAGGAGATAGCAATCCGGGACCATGAGATGACTAACTGGGAGCAGGAGATGGCCCACAAGTGTCATGGCCTGGACATGGAGGACTTGATTGTATTATTGTTTGCACCTGCCCCTTGTTATCTTGTTTATGTTTTCCTGTATTTTCATTGATTTTTGGTTTGCCCTTGTCTTGTATTTAAGCCCTGCCTTAGGTTAGTTTGTTGTCGGCCCATTGTTCAATGTTACGTGCTTCTTGTGCCTCTGTGTTTTCCTGCGTTTTCAATGAAATACTTATTGCTCCTGTAACCTGTGTTTGGGTCCGACTGCTTCAGTCAGCTGTGACAACAGGGCTCTTGAAATGGTGAAGATGCAAAAAGAATTAGGACTGCTTTAGAAGCAGCTGGTATGTGTGAGAATATTAATCTATGACAATTTTAATAGTGCACACAACTATAATTTGTACATGTCCATTGCCTTTCAAGAGAAATGGTGGAATACAATAAAGATTGTATTGTTACAATTCACTTCTGTGGTTCTTTCATAATCATATACAGTCACACGAGGGGTTGGGTTACCCAAAATATTAGCCAGCAATTCTGTCCCTTGCAGCTCTGCCACTAGGCTGCTTCAGGTACAGGGCCTTCATGTCTTCAATCGGTTGCTCCTGAACAGGTGGTACCCTCTCTCTTCTCACACTTGCAACATTGTGTAACACTGCACAAGCAACTATAATGTTACATGCTCTATCTGGGACCACTCTAATCTGCAAAGACACTGACATTGTTCTTTAAGTTGGCCAACAGTCATTTCAATTCTGTTTCTAGTCCTGCAGAGAGCTGTATTGAAGTGGGCTTGAGTGCCCCAGGGGTGGGATCAGTGTAGGAGGTCATAAAAAAGGCCAGCAGGCGTGGTCCCGGTCTCCCAACAGGATTTAATCATATTGACCAGTGGAATAAGATACTATCAATCACAAAGGGCATTTTAGGCCCAATGTTTCCATACATACAGTGGGGCCAAAAAGTATTTAGTCAGCCACTGATTGTGCAAGTTCTCCTACTTAGAAAGATGAGAGGTCTGTAATTTTCCTCATAGGTACACTTCAAATATGAGAGACAAAAATGAGACAAAAAAGTCCAGGAAATCACATTGTAGGATTTTTAAAGAATTTATTTGTAAATTATGGTGGAAAATAAGTATTTGGTCACCCACAAACAAGCAAGATTTCTGGCTCTCACAGACCTGTAACTTCTTCTTTAAGAAGCTCTTCTGTCCTCCACTCGTTACCTGTATTAATGGAACCTGTTTGACCTCGTCATCTGTATAAAAGACACCTGTCCACAGCCTCAAACAGTCAGACTCCAAACTCAACCATGGCCAAGACCAAAGAGCTGTCGAAGGACACCAGGAAGAAAATTGTAGACCTGCACCAGGCTGGGAAGAGTGAATCTGCAATAGACAAGCAGGTTGGTGTGAATAGATCAACTGTGGGCACAATTGTAAGAAAATGGAAGACATACAAGACCATTGATAATCTCCCTCGATCTGGGGCCCCACGCAAGATCTCATTCCGTGGGGTCAAAATGATCATGAGAACGGTGAGCAAAAATCCCAGAACTACACGGAGGGACCTGATGAATGACCTGCAGAGAGCTGGGACCAAAGTAACAAAGGCTACCATCAGTAACACACTACGCCGAGAGGGACTCAAATCCTGCAGTGCCAGGCGTGTCCCCCTGCTTAAGCCAGTACATGTCCAGGCCCGTCTGAAGTTTGCCAGAGAGCATATGGATGATCCATAAGAGGATTGGGAGAATATCATGTGGTCAGATGAAACCAAAATAGAACTTTTTGATAAAAAACCCAACTCGTCGTGTTTGGAGGAAGAAGAATGCTGAGTTGGATCCCAAGAACACCATACCTACTGTGAAGCATGGGGGTGGAAACATCATGCTTTGGGGCTGTTTTACTGCAAAGGGGACAGGACGACTGATCCGTGTTAAGGGAAGAATGAACGCGGCCATGTATCATGAGATTAAGCCAAAACCTCCTTCCATCAGTGAGAGCATTGAAGATGGAACGTGGCAGGGTCTTCCAGCATGACAATGATCCCAAACACACAGCTCGGGCAACGAAGGAGTGGCTCCGTAAAAAGCATTTCAAGGTCCTGGAGTGGCCTAGCCAGTCTCCAGACCTCAACCCCATAGAAAATTTGTGGAGGGAGTTGAAAGTCCGTGTTGCCCAGCGACAGCCCCAAAACATCACTGCTCTAGAGGAGATCTACATGGAGGAATGGGCCAAAATACCAGCTACAGTGTGTGCAAACCTGGTGAAGACTTGCAGGAAACGTTTGCCCTCTGTAATTGCCAACAAAGGTTATGTTACAAAGTATTGAGTTGAACTTTTGTTATTGACCAAATACTTACTTTCCACCATAATTTACAAATAAATTCTTAAATCCTACAATGTGATTTCCTGGATTTTTTTTCTCATTTTTGTCTCATAGTTGAAGTGTACCTATGATGAAAATGACAGACCTCTCTCATCTTTCTAAGTAGGAGAACTTGCTCAATCAGTGGCTGACTAAATACTTTTTGGCCCCACTGTATATATACACATAGGCCAATTTAGGTTGTAGGTTTAACCTACCATGCTCAAACCATCTGCACAAGTTCGATTTTCGGAAGATGCGCGCATTACAGACAGACCCAGGCCACTTTGCGTCAACATTAAAATGAGGCATGTGGAGTTACTGGCCATCTGAGGATCCGAGGGATGGTTAGGTCATTTCCACCAGCAGGCTAAGGCTGGCAACACAACTCTTTGCACCAGCATTTGTTACGCCTTTAGGCCGGGACAGGCAGAGAACCCAAAAGCACGACAACTGAAGACGTAGGGTAGTTTGAGGAATATGGCTTTTACTCAGAGTAGTACAGGCAGGGGGTCAAAAACCAGGAAATCAGTCCGATGGCAAACAAAGCAGGCAAGGGGCAGGCAGGCACTCCAAATCCAGGAAATCAGTCCGATGGCAAACAGAGCAGGCAAGGGGCAGGCAGGCAATCCCAATGACGATACAGGCAAAACTAGGTCAGACACGGGTACGTAATATTTGATTCACTGGAGAGCTTGGCGATATAACACAAGACAATCTGGCAAAGGACCAAGACAACCGAGCTGATATATATACAAGTACTAATGAGGTGATGAGTTACAGGTGTGAGGCTGAGCTGAGTAAACCAGGTGGAATGAGTGAGCTGATTGGGGTGAGGAGCCCGCTCTGAAAAACAAGAGAAGTTAGAAAGTGACAGGAACCCAAAACACCATAATAATATTGTGCAACTAGGTGGAAACCGTGACAGCATTGACATTTAGAAGGCTAAGCGGTGAACCTGCCTGTACATTGATGATGTGGAAGGACTTTCTATTAACATAATCCCCATCATGTGGGCCAGATGGTGCTATAATGCAGATCTGGGTACAGTCAATCACACCAAGCACATTTGGGAAGGAACATATCGAAACATATGTTAGTAACTGTGTATATATGTATATACACATGAAGACGTCCTTTTTCAGACATGCCACGCACCTGCTATTGCATAGAAAGCTTCCTTGATGGTGTTGACCCTTGCATGGCCTGGGAATCTGATGAATACATTGAGATAATTTAATAATAATAATGATCATTTTTTAGTGCCAGGTAAACTTTCCCCGTAGCTTTGCTCATATTCTCAGCATCACCAAAGGCATGTAGGAACGTGTCACTCACCAAAAAGTGTAGCCCAATGCACAGTGTCTGTGTGACAGTTAGCGCTGAGCAAAGTTCTGTTGAGTTGGCAATGTGCCTTCCAATGAGCTGTTGAAGGTAAAGGAAACCTTCCCGACTAAATCGGTAGCGCTCATAAAGTTTAAAATCTGACTTTGCTAGAGGATCTTGTCAGTCTCTGAAAACTCGTACCCTTCTAAATGCTCTTCTTATGATAATGGCTATTTCATCAACACGTGGCCCTCTTACAAGCGGTGGGCTCATTTTTGCCATTGTGTATAATTTCACCTGCTGGTGGGATATATATGTGCATGTGATCTAGCTAACTTTGGTTTTTAAAAGCCTGCCATTGAGCAGGTTTGGGCTTACGCACTTGTCCCGGTAACAAGTTTGGCCATAATTTAACCTAGCATGGTGAAGCCCAAATACACCTCATGGACAAGCGAGGAAGAAGAGTAGATACCCTGCCCGGAGGAAGCCCGGAGGAAGCCCAGGGTCCCCTCCTGGAGCCAGGCCCAGAAGGAGGACCCGTCAGCGAGCGCCTGGTGGCCGGGCTTGCCACGGAGCCCGGCCGGGCAGCCCGAAGAAGCAACGTGGAAAACAACATCACCGTCTCAACTTCTCCGTCCCGTGGGCTCACCACCTGCGGGAAGAACCAATGGGGTCGGGTGCGCTGCCAGAAAGGTGGTAGTGAAGGTAGAGGGTCTCGACGGACCAGACCTGGGTGGCAGAGGCTGGCTTTGGGGACGTGGAACGTCACCTCTCTGGGAGGGAAAGAGCCGGAGCTTGTGCGGGAGGTGGAGCGCTACCAGTTGGATCTGGTGGGGCTTACCTCTACGCACAGCCTCGGCTCTGGTACCTCAATCCTGGACAGGGGTTGGACTCTATTCTTCTCCGGAGTGGCCCAAGGTGCGAGGCGCAAGGTGGGAGTGGGGATACTTATAAGTCCCCGGCTGAGTGCCTCTATGTTGGAGTTTATCCCGGTGGATGAGAGGGTCGCCTCCCTACGCCTGCGTGTCGCAGGGGGGAAAACTCTGACTGTTGTCTGCGCCTATGCGCCAAACAGTAGTGTGGAGTATTCGGCCTTCTTGGAGACCCTGGATGGAGTCCTGCATAGGGCTCCTGGTGGGGACTCCGTAGTCTTACTGGGAGACTTCAACGCACATGTGGGCAATGATGGAGACACTTGGAGGGGCGTGATTGGGAGGCACGGCCGCCCGGATCTGAACCCGAGTGGTGGCTTGTTATTGGACTTCTGTGCTAGTCATGGACTGGCCATAACGAACACCATGTTCGAACATAAGGATGCTCATAAGTGTACTTGGTACCAGAGCACCCTGGGCAGAAGGTCAATGATAGATTTTGTTATCGTGTCATCGGATCTGAGGCCCTATGTTTTGGACACTCGGGTAAGGAGAGGGGCGGAGCTGTCAACTGATCACCATCTGGTGGTGAGTTGGGTCAGGTGGCCGGGGAAGCCTCTGGACAGACCTGGTAAGTCCAAACGTGTAGTGCGGGTGAACTGGGAACGTCTAGAGGAGGCCCCGGTACGGGAGGCCTTCAACTCACACCTCCGGCGGAGCTTCTCTTGCATCCCTGTGGGGGCTGGGGGCATAGAACCAGAGTGGGCAATGTTCAAAGCCTCCATTGCTAAAGCCGCGTCTGAGAGTTGTGGTCTCAAGGTCTTGGGTGCCTCAAGGGGCGGTAATCCCCGAACACCCTGGTGGACACCAGGGGTCAGGGGAGCCGTCCAACTGAAGAAGGAAGCCTTCCGGGATATTTATCCCGGGGGACTCCGGAAGCAGTTGCAAGGTATCGACAGGCACGGAGGACTGCAGCCTTGGCGGTGGCAGAGGCGAAGCAGCGGGTGTGGGAGGAGTTCGGAGAAGCCATGGAGAAGGACTTTAGGCTGGCACCAAAGTTGTTCTGGAAAACCATCCGGCACCTCAAGAGGGGAAAGCAGGGAAGCATTCAAGCTGTATACAGCAAAGATGGGACGCTGCTGACTTCAACTGATCAGGTGATGGGACGGTGGAAGGAGCACTTTGAGGAACTCCTAAACCCGACAAATCCCCCCTCTATGGTTGAGGCGGAGCTAGAGGATGATGGGGGAACAACGCCAATTTCCCTGGTGGAGGTCACTGAGGTAATCAAACAACTCCACAGTGGCAAAGCCCCAGGGGTTGATGAGATCCGCCCTGAAAAACTGAAGGCTCTGGGTGTTGAGGGACTGTCATGGATGACACGTCTCATCAACATTGCGTGGAGGTCAGGAACAGCACCTAAGGAGTGGCAGACCGGGGTGGTGGTTCCCCTCTTCAAAAAGGGGGACCGGAGAGTGTGTGCCAATTATAGGGGCATCACATTACTCAGCCTCCCCGGGAAAGTTTACTCTAGGGTGTTGGAAAGGAGGGTCCGGATGATAGTCGAACCTCGGATTGAAGAGGAACAATGCGGTTTCCGACCAGGGCGTGGAACAACGGACCAACTTTTTACTCTTGCAAGGATCCTGGAGGGGGCCTGGGAGTATGACTATCCGGTCTACATGTGTTTTGTAGATTTGGAGAAGGCGTATGACCGGGTCCCCAGGGAGCTATTGTGGGAGGTGCTGCGGGAGTATGGGGTGAGGGGGTCACTACTTAGGGCCATCCAATCTCTGTACTCCCAAAGCGAAAGCTGTGTCCGGGTTCTCGGCAGTAAGTCAAACTCGTTTCCGGTGAGGGTTGGTCTCCTACAGGGCTGCGCTTTGTCACCGATTCTGTTTGTGACATTCATGGACAGGATTTCAAGGCGCAGCCGCGGGGGAGGAGGGCTGCAGCTTGGTGAGCTTGGGATCACGTCACTGCTTTTTGCGGATGATGTGGTACTGATGGCGCCATCAGCCTGCGACCTTCAGCACTCATTGGATCGGTTTGCAGCCGAGTGTGAAGCGGCTGGGATGAAGATCAGCACCTCCAAGTCTGAGGCCATGGTTCTCAGCAGGAAACCGATGGAGTGTTTACTCCAGGTAGGGAATGAGTCCTTACCCCAAGTGAAGGAGTTTAAGTATCTTGGGGTTTTGTTCTCGAGTGACGGGAAAATGGAACGTGAGATGGGCCGGAGAATCGGAGCAGCGGGAGCGGTATTGCAGTCGCTGTATCGCACCGTTGTGACGAAGAGAGAGTTGAGCCGAAAGGCAAAGCTCTCAATCTTCCGGTCTATCTTTGTTCCTACTCTCACCTATGGTCACGAAGGATGGGTCATGACCGAAAGAACGAGATCACGGATACAAGCGGCCGAAATGAGTTTCCTCCGGCGGGTGGCTGGCTTCTCCCTTAGAGATAGGGTGAGAAGTTCAGTCATCCGGGAGGGACTCGGAGTACATCCGCTGCTTCTTTGCGTAGAAAGGAGCCAGTTGAGGTGGTTCGGGCATCTAGTTAGGATGCCACCTGGCCGCCTCCCTAGGGAGGTGTTCCAGGCACGTCCAGCTGGGCGGAGGCCACGGGGCAGACAAAGGACAAGGTGGAGGGATTATATCTCCATGCTGGTCGGGGAGCGCCTTGGAATCCCCCAGTCAGAGCTGGCGGATGTGGCCCGGGAAAGGGAAGGATGGGGCTCTCTGCTGGAACTACTACCTCCCCGACCCGATCGGATAAGCGGACGAAGATGATGATGATGATGATGGTGAAGCCAACAAATCACGACTTGTGCCAAATGTCAACCAACTAATCGGGTTTAACAGTTAGCCACCTATGTGAAAAAGGGACCTGTACTATGACGCTAGGGAACTGGCTAGTCTAGTTAACTCCAAACGTAACTTTGTGACGTCGTTAACCTGTACTACCAAAGGTGGATACGTTTTACCCTCGGTATGAGGCTTAGCCCATGTGTAGGCCATAGTTGAATAACCGACATCTTAATCACCTGCATAGTACCGCTTAACACCACTTTAGACAATCAAACTTTTAGAAACCTGACTTTCCTTGATAACCATGGCCTGTGTACTACGAAGGGAGTTTAATCAGATTTAACTAGGGGATATCAAGGAAAGTCAGGGTTTACAAACTCTGATTACCTTAAGTGGTGTTAAATGATACCACAACTGTAATTAAGATGTCAGTTAGTTGACTCTGTGTTACCCTAATGGAGTTTGTGCGCGTTCGGATAAAAGGGGCATGATCAGAAACGCAGGCAGATTTTTTTTTATTTAGTCTTACTGGCGCTTCTTTTATTTATATATTATGTCTATGGTTTTAAGGGTAGCCTATACAATTAGTAAATATATAAGTATATTTTACCTAGCGCCAAGGTTGGGAATAACATGGCCAGTTGTAGGCAACCATCGTTTTACTTTAGTTGTTGTTGTTAGTTTGTTCATGGCAGCTTGTATAGGTCTACCTGATTTACATTAATGCGAGAGGCATTCCATAATTCCATTATCTAAAAAATAGATGTTACCAATGATTTGGAGATTTGAAATTCCAATGTGAGAGAACTTTAAATCCGACTTCCGATGTCTTAGCATTTTTAAGACTTTTGATTGATTTAAGACATTTTAATATAAATGAAGGCCTTATTTTTAGATCAACGAGTTCAATGCTTTTTAACGATCCGCGGGAATGCGAATCATTCCGACCTGAGAGTTTGCTCTGCTACGACTATAAGTTTTAGCCAAGGTTTTAAATTGTAGACTGGAGTCTTTTATGTACACTGTAATACACCCAGACCAGACCAGTTTTATTATCGGGCAGCAGCTTTTTGGTAATTTACGCAGGCTATTCAACATTCTTTTCCCTCCTAAAACCCCACCTACAGCAGAGGTTCTGCTCTCTTTAGATGCCCACAAGGATTTCGATCGGGCTGAGCATGAGTTTATTTTTGCAACTTTGGAGATTTTAGATTTTTTACCTACTTTCTATTCCTGGATAAGGATCGTTTATATGCTGCACCCCAGGCCTTGGTCAGCACCAATAAGATAGTTTTCTGGTATTTCCCTCCACAGAGGGAAAAGTTAGGGTTGTCTACTGAGCCCTCTACTGTTTGGTCTTGCCATCGGACCACTAGCAGCTGCACTGAGGGGTGCCAAGGATATTGATAGAGGGGGGTCAAACCAACAAACTGTCTTCATATGCAGACGGCCTCGTACTTTATCTGTCAGGCCCTGACACCTCTATTCCAAAGTAACTCGATATCATTGCTAACTTTGAGAAGATATCAGGAAAACAAAGTCAACCTTACTAAGGTTTTAGCTTTTCCCTGTTAATGAACCGGCTAGTCAGATTTAATTTCAGGCATATCCATTGAAAGAAATCTGCAAAACCTTTACATAACTTTGTGTATCAGTAGGACCTAATTCACAGGTCAGTATTGCCTATATCGCTGGCTGACAGGATTGTTTACAATCAGATGACAATCATGCCCAGGTTCTTATTCCTGCTCCAAACATTTCCCGAATTCATCCCCAGCTATATCCATTTCTGCTTTTGTCCGGAATAAGACCGTCCCACGGGTGAGAAAGACATATCTGGAGAGACAGAAAGAAGTTGGGGGGTTAACACTACCAAACTGCCTACAATTTTACTGGGTAGCCAACATTCACAAATGTTTATATTGGGCTTCTATACTCTCCGAGGGAGGGGGACCAGTGTGGGCCGAAATGGAACAATATTTCGCCCACCCGGTGTCTATGCCTTCCTTAGTTTGTGCTTTGGATACGGTCCCAGTTCAGGAACCACTTTAAGCATAGACAGACTCTGCCCTCCCTCCCAAAGTCCCAATTGTGTCTAATGCACTTTTTCCACCCTAACTCACGGATAGAACCTTCATATTAAGGTTCAATAATGGCATACAATGAGTGAAGGGTCTTTTAAATACGGATTGTTTATGTTGTCTGCGCAAGTACTGAGTGGATACAATGTCCCCAATATTTGTAGGTATGTACAGGTGCGTGCCTTTGTCAGGAAGCATTTCCCTTGTTCCCCGTCACTACCGCCTGATAGTTGGATGGAGGCGTGTTTAGATTAGGATCCAAATCAGAGGGGAGGTGTGAGTAGACTATAGTGTTATTCAAATGATAGCCTACCTGTCCCTTAACCATATTAAAGCAGTTTGGAAGGAGGACCTAGACTGTGAGATTTCAGATGGGTAACTTGCCCTCAAGAGAATACATTCAACTTCTTTGTGTATCAGATATGGTCTGCTTCAGTTTAAAGTGGCACATAGGCTCCATCTCTCGAGGAGCAGGTTTACCAGGATATATCAAGATTATCATTATCAAGACCTAGCTTGACCTAAAACTAGCACTCACCCCGGCACTGACTGTTGGGATGGTCATTAGGGTGGATGAGAGTACAAATTGCTTCAATGTTTTGAACTTGAAAGCAAACACCCCACACTCAAATTACAGACATCACCTAAATGTTCAACAGTATCTATATATCCAATTGACAGTAAAGCACTGAAACCTGGCACTGGGTTGCCTGTTTTCTTTCCATTTCTTCATTTATGTTTTTTGGCCCACAGATAAAAAGAGCTGGGGCCTTTTGCTTCAAAAACTCGAACGAACTGATAGGCCGCTTATAACCTATGTGATACTTGTAGTTATTGGTTCAATATATGCAAACATTTAGATATAGTTATGCAAATTGGATTTCATAATCAACACACCCAAGTAAACCTAAAAATATGTTATATACATTAAGACCAAACATTCCTCTTTCACTTGTCAAAAGCTTCTAATAAAATGGATGCTAGTACAGTAGCCCAACCGTACCATTCAGCATTGACGCATATATATGCATAATATATATATTTTCTTTTCACCAAGGCCTGGTGAAGTGTCTGTCAGAAAGGGAGCTATGAGACCAAGCCTTCAGTGAAACTGCAGACTGACTGTCCAACACATCAAATGGGTCTTTTGTCACTGGGGCCAGCTTATCGCTATTTCTGTGGGAGGCATAATAGCAATGGATGCATATATTTATTAGTTTGGCTTCAATATATTGTCAAGTGGAGTGAAGAAGAATGAATTGGGTGATGAGTAAGGTTTAGTAGATAACATGTAATACAAATATATGTCTCTAGAGGGTGCACTTATGTTAAATATGTTAATATAGAGAAGTGTCATCTGCTGGCATTTTGTGAGGTATCCTTGGCCAATATTCAAAATTGTTTAGAAACATCATTTCATAACTATAAACACAGCACAAGTTTGTCAATTTCAGTGGAGGCCCTGATATACTTCTCATTATGTCAACATGTTTAAAATTATAGAGGTCAACTTTATCTTTTTAAAAGGTATACTATGGGTTGTTTTGTTCTGCTCAAAGTTATATTCTACTTGCAGAATACAGTCTGATCTATTTGAAAGTTTAATGTTGACCTCTGCATGTAGAGTGACTTATCCTTTATTTTTGTTAGTAATTTCTTTTTACAAATACAAGAGGTGGGATTTTCTTTCAGTGACATTTCTAAACAGCCACAGTTGACTCCACCCCCCTTGCATATAACATAGCCAAATAATTAGTCACAATAGATTATCCAGCTGTGGATTCTAGAGTAACTGAGCGAAGCAAGACAGACATGGCATGGGGTTGTGGTTATGCCATGGGAAAGTTTCATTGTAGTGTAGAATTGATGACACTATATGCAAGACTTTTTCCACTTCATCAGGTACTGTTTGAGATGCTGTAGAGATCCACAAAGTCCGTGAAGTCTAGCCAAGCGGAAGAATCTCCTCAGGTTCACTGTGTTGGTTTTAAAATAAAGTCCAGATGGTGAAGACCTTTTTTAAAACACAGACAGAAGTATTCCCTTGACTGAGTAACTGAGGGAAAAGACATACTATGCGGCACATAACCTTTTTCCCCCTCCAGTGATACTTCAGGGCTTCAGTAACCTCCTCGAGATACTAAGTTAAGTCAAGAATATACAAATGTAGCAAAGAATCTTAAGGTGGTGTTGGAGAGCCTAGCATTCTACAAACTAAAATCTAAAATGCAATGAACTGTATAACAAAATTATGTTAAGGTATACAGTAAAACATATTTAATGCACAAAGATCCACAAATAAGTTAAAATACACTCTTTTTATCATTGAAATGTTAATAAAAGTTGTTGGTTAACTGCGGTATGACTTAGAACCCGAAGTCTGTGAGACAGCACAAGCAACTGAGGCAAAGGCAGACATGTTGAAAGGAAGTTGGCAAGAGGGAGAAGAGAAAGAGGAAATATGCAGGACTGCAGATGATGAAATGCATGTTTTTAGGTAACCCATCTCCAGAAGTTACAGTTAGGAAGAACTCGACATAAAACATAAGAATGACTATCATCTGAAGTTAAATTTAAACTTACAATTTTGTTGGTGTAAGTGTACACTTTGCTTCTTTACAATGTGCAAGGACATTGGAATAAGTATTAAAAAAAAAAAAGCAAACGAAGTCTGCCAGGGAATAGGCACATCTGCTTTTAGACCTAGTATCAACAAACTATACTGCACAACATTGTCTACTGCAATACATTTTATTTTACTAGAATGATCACAATACAAATGGTTAAACTCAAAACAGTAAATGTCTTTCCATTTGCCACCCTGTGACAGTCCCAACAGATCTAACTAGACAGCTGGGATGGATTTAAAACAATTGAACCCACATTTAAAGACTTACTAAACATTTCAGAACAGCTAAAAGTGGTACACTTGGGTATTTTGAAGCCTTCTTCTGGCCTCCACACACCAAGGACTATAACTATAACGGTTTGTGACCACACAAGTGTCCACATCTCACAACGGTATTTACGAGTGAAGCGAAGCTGTCCTTTGTATGACGTAGTTGAGATTGATATGGACAAAGAATGGTTTTAATGTCCTGCTGCTTTTGTATTGTGTGAAAAGCCCCTGATCTTAGTTTAGAATCCATGCACTTGGTATAATGGTATTAAGGTATTATTGCATATTTAATCAGTCATTGATCTCTGATAACAAGATTATGGAAAGGAGACTACTTCTCTGCTATATCCATAGAGGCTGCCCAACCTCAATGTTTTCCTAATAAGCTCAAATATTATTTATAGTATAAACATATGTAGGTTAAAATACATCCAACACATTTGTTACATATTAAAGGTATGATGGTGCTTTGGCAACATACTGAAAAAACTATAAAAATCAATTAGAACACCAAGCCCTACTGAATAGGTAATCTTTCCACTTAACTTGTATCACAACATGAAAAGGAGGCCAGATTCACATACAGCAACTATCAAATGATAACAAACAAAGTCTACCAGGCCAACAAAGTTCCGATGTGATGTTCAAAAAAGGCTTTACTGAAGAACAGCGCGATGCAGTACACAAATTGATAGAACAAAGACTCAAACTAAAGCAGGGTTTAAATGAGAGCAAACTAACAGCAACCACTGACAACAGTAAACTAATCAGAAGCACTTCGCCATGCTCTCCAGCACTCCCCTGGTGAGTGGACCATGCTTGCTGTGGGAGCGCTGGGACGGACTCACGATGGAACTCCTTGATAAGGAATTGGTCCCGAACATGGAGGCCAGGAACGCTCCTCTGGCCCATAGACCTCCCAATCCACCAGGTACTGTCTGCCTCAAGTTGGTAACAGCATTGTGACTTTGGGAGATTGGATTGTGCCCGTTGGAAAGTTTAGCGACAACGGCAGATGAAGGTGCTGGCAGAAGGACTCCCTACCTCCTCTTCTTGATGGAGATGGAAACCCAAACTGTACTCAAATGGTGACATCTGAAGGTGCAAGTGGGCCAAGGTGTTGTGGGTTTATCCTGCCCAGATGAGCTTCTGACTCCAAGTTAGGGGACAGTTGCTAGCCTGGGAGATAATGGTGTTCTCCAGGTCCTGGTTGACCCTCTCAGTCTGACTGTGACTCTGGAGATGGAAACCAGACAAGAGACTAGCAGACTGCAAGACCAGCTGAGCAGTCTCTGGGGCAGAGGGGGCCGTAACCAAAATAAAGTGGACAGCCTTGGAGAATTGATCTACCACAACCAGGATGACAGTGGATGCAAGTAGACCAGTAATGAAGACCAAGGACACATAGAACCATGGACGCGAAGGAGCAAGGAGAGGATGGAGAAGACCAGTCAGACGGCGGGTGCTCGGTTTCCTCCCAGCATCATGACATGTTAGGGTTAATACTCCCTGCACTGTCGAAAGTGGCAAAGAACTGGACATTTTCAATCACCCCCCCAAAAGAGATCTCGTCCTCAGTTGGACTCACCTGGTTAAATAACTCTGAATAAACTGGCGAGAGAGAGAGAGGGAGAGCCTCAGGCATCAAGTGTTTTGAACCAGAGCAGTAGGTAATCAGGAAACTAAAGCGAGAAATTAACATTTAGTACCTTGATGATGATTCAGGCATTTGGACCTTGATACACTCCAGGTTTTGATGATCTGTCCAGATAAGTATTTGGTTCTGGGCCCCCTCCAACCAGTGACACCATGCCTCCAGGGCCAGGGCAAAGACAAAGTTCCGGATTAATCTCCGATGAAAGTTAAAGCAAAGCCCCAAAAGCACTGCACTTCTTTAATAGAGGACGGAACAGGCCATTCTTCCACAGTCGCGACTGGATCCATCTGCAATATCCCTTTTCTATTTGGAGATGATGTATCCCAGGAAGGAGACATGTAAGGCATGAAAAGAACACTAGGAGATGTAGTCCTGGTACCAGGAAGAGGCGAACGCAAAACAGAAAATCATGTCCAGTCATTGGGATATGGCAAGCAGCAAGCGATAAATACCCAGGGTGGCCCCTTGAAGTCCGAAGGCATGCAGAAAGGACTGAGTGTCTGCTGGGTCTATTTGTGGTTCCATCATTCTATCACAACGCCAAAATAAGGCTAGATCCAAATGCTGCACATATCAAATGATGGAGGTAAAGAGTGGTAGAGACCAACAAGGTTTTGATGCCACGTTCAAGATAGGCTTTCATGAAAAACAACATGATGCCATACACGCAATTCTGGAACACACACTGCGTTCTGTTCCACAGTGTACATAAACATTAGATGTGACTCCTAAAGTCTTGCTGTTTTCCACCTGCATGCCATACATCATTGTGCTTTGACAGATTCCAGTCTTGACGGGGGGTGGGGGGGTGCTCTAGGGTTGTAACTGTAGCGTAAACACAGACTCAGACACAGGCCTACCCCAGAGGAACACAGGACCTGTGTAAACACGGTGAATCTACACCCGTTTGCCCCTTCTCCAACATCTTAGCCTATCTGCTGCTTAACGGAACACTGCCATCTTAGCCTATCTGCTGCTTAACGGAACACTGCTATATTTCTCTGTCAAATGACACTGAACAAATTAGTTACACCACATCCTACAGACAGGTATTTGTGACCCATTCAATAATAACTGACAGTGACCACCTACTCCCAAACATAAGATAACCCTCCCACCACCGGAGCCCAGTCAGAGCCCAGTCAGAGCCCCAAGGCCACCCTGCAGGAAACCTGGGTAATTATCTCAATTTTTCCAGCCTGAAGTGGTGAGCAGATCTCAGCGCTGAGGTCATTGTCGTCCATTCATCATTGCTGCTGGGAGAAACGTCCCTCCCACTACTCTCTGCTCTGTTCTCTCTACACAACTCCACTGACTTCTCTCACTGTGGATCTCAGTGGGAGTTTTAAGGTGTAGAAAGAGCCTCATGGTAATTCATTTAAATCAGATTTCAGTGCTGAACGCAAAGCGCTGCATGCTCTGGAGCGTATGTATAAACAAAACTAAAACGATGCTATTGAATTCATTATTGACACAATACACCATTTTTAATAGAAGTATGATAGATTCAAATGGAATGTGGACAGTTTTGTGTTTGGTGCATACATTGTAGTGTTTTAGCAACAAAGTCGTTGTGTAATAGACATTTCTCCTTTTTTTGAAAAAATAAAAAGCATAAACCTTATACGTCCTTTCCTCTTCACTTCAGTATAAGAATAAATAACTGGAAATGTAGGGATCTGTAATAGCAGAACACTGCGGTGCAAAGCTGCTTATTTGACCTGTATGAACCATAGCCTTACATGGCTCTGCAGAGCTGTCATTACTCAGCTATCAGCTATTCCTAACAGAACCAGCCCGGGGCTTACTTTCCCTCTCCATCAATCAGCTCCATTGCTTAGTACTATTCTGAATATATTAGGGAGTCTTTGCAGAGGCATGCAGCGGGCGTGTTTGTGAAGACACACCTGAGGAAAAGAGAGAGACTTGTGTAAGGAGTCATGGGAGGCTGGGGTGATGACATGGGAAATGCTATTGCAGCTAGCTCGTTACCTATTCTAAAAATCTATATAGTAGCTTTCTTGCATTTTACTGTCTCTTGTTATTTCCGCTTAGGTCCCGTTTTTCTGCTTGATAGTCACGATTGTGTGTAAGCAACAGGGTTATAGAATTATCAGAACTTCAGGTAAAGTACCCCTAAAGTTGTATTTCCTTTAACTAGACTTGTTCTCTTTTTCCAACGGAAAAAACATATTTATCCCTTTAGCGTGGCGCGGAGTTCAGGGGTGATAAACCACACTAGCATTCCATTATGGAGGGTCATCATAGGGTAGTCTCCCTCCCTCCCTCCCTGGAAATATTGGTGGAGGGTCAACAAATATGTGGAAGCATCTACAAAAAAAACTGCTTAGGCTGCTCCACAATAAAAGTATGACATCACACATGCGTGCATACCAATTTGTTTTATACCCAGTAATTAGCCAGGTAGGCTTCAGATTTCACTCACTAACTGTGTTTAGTTCGATCCTTACACAATAATGCAGAAGAGGAAACAGACACCAACAGACACTTTAAAGGTTACAGACTACCAGTTTAATGTTTCATCCATAAAAATACAATGCCATTGGGATGCTTTTGTTTCAATAAAAATGATAGGAAAACTCTATTGTAGTGTGCATATCTATTGTGTTTTAGTGTCAACCATGTAGTATAAATATTATATATTATGCAAAAAAGTAGGGTCAATAAATATTTTAGTTGGAAGGTTTAATCCTTGGGATTTTACTTCCACAGAACCTGCCTTTACATGTTCAAGGACATCTTAGTCATCCTCAATTCACAAAAAGACAAATAAACTGTTCTGTAAAGCCCAGCCTTCTCTGTCATCATGTTTCAAACGTGTTAAGCACATCAGCAGTTACAGAGGTCTGGTCTGAATCATGTTCACCATTAAACCAATGCATCCTCATTGTTAAAGACATGTTTAACTGGGCAAATGGTATAGAAAAAGCCATGGAAGACGGATAACAATGAGACAACAGAGAACATGAGTGATAATGCTTGAAATAGAAAGAGACACTTTGAATATGTGCTTTGCTGTATGATGCCACACCTCCCCTCACAGCCTCGATCATTGTACAAAGCTTTTCCCCACCGGTTATTGCCTCGAATCCTCTGAGTTGTTAGTGTCAGATTAAGATGAAGAAGATGAACGCAAATATTTCTTTGTCTCGTCATCTCAAGCCAGAGCCCTCCCCAAACATCAACAGAAAACAGATAGTTGCCTGTCAGTTTCCCAGATAGTCTTGACAATCTTTTTTGCAAGCCCTGAGGACATTCAAAGTGATTTCAGCTCATATAAAACACTCTCCAACACTCACAAACACACATGTTCAGACTTGTACCTCGTGAAGGGCTTTTATGGAGCTATTTTTCGCTAGAATAAAGTTTCCTGTTCAATAAAGCACCTAATTAGATTATTTCTTATGCTGCAAAAAAAATGTGATTTTGGAAATTATTTTGATTTAATGATGTTTTCTTAAGACTTGTGAATAATTATGTTAACGCTCTTTTGAAAAACCCGGTAATAAAGGGATATAGTGCCAATAGAACTTTAAATACATAGTAGTCATATTACCAAAATACCTGAGTCAATGATTATTATTATTTCGTTGATGTAATTGTGGAAGCCCTACCCATTCAGCTGAAATGACTCAAATATTTGGATGAGAAGAAGAGCCGGTCACATCTCCCAGTCTACTGCTTTACGAGACATCGTCTTCCTCAGACAACATAGGGACACCCTGACTCAGATGTCGAGGCAGAGACAGACCAGTGGTCTGGAAAGGTTTGACTTTTTTGGTGAGAGACCAGGGTTTTTAAGTCCGTTGGTTCCACATGCATTACATGGCAGTAATGTGAGTCATGTTAATCAAAGTTTTCACCGTCTGTTCTATACACCGGTTCCCCTCCTGGTGCCTCTCGACTACAATGTCTGGATGGTAAACAAATCTCTCTGTCCGCCATTTGAAGGCAGAACTTCCATCCCCCCTCTAAGATAACTGGCCAGTGAGTCATGCTTACTGGTCCCCTCTCACATTTTCCACTAGGTGCAAATCATTTCCCCTGCAAGCCATGTAAAACCAATTGCGCATGTGGTTTTCTGGTTAGGCGCTGTAACTCTAAAAGCATTCGGGGCCGCTGTCTTCAGGAGCTCTCATGTTGTAAAATGGTAAGTTCCTTTGTTTCAGAGAAGGCAGCAGAACACTCATTAATGAAAAAAGATGGCAGTTCTGAGAAATGTATGCGATAGGATTCGATTGAAACAAATAGTGTCCCAGAAAACACTTCTATAATAGCAAGTGCATTCAATCGCATTAATCCTCCATTCCTTATTGAAAGAGTACAGGTCAAGATGGCTTTGAAACTATGTTTCCAACTTAAAAATAGTGTTTGGTAGGCCTATAGGTATTTGCATAGACCAAACCAAATTTAAAGCTATCTTAAATTCTTTTAAACATTTAGGTAAGGTACCATACAAACAGGATGAAGCGTTTTAGGAGTATTAAGTTCGAATCCGAATTACTGTTGGGAAAAGACTGAACCTATCGATTATGCCAATACATTTTGGGGTAATGATAGTTTACCGCTTTGAAGTGTTTTAATAAACCACCAAGATTCCACAAACGCCCAAATCATGTACATCTCAGGAGTTTGAAGAAGAGGATTTTAAAAGTTTACAGTGGTGGTGTTCTATTTACTGCTTTGAATGATTTCAGATTCCTCTCAGCTCAGCACTTTAGTGCCCTTCATAACATTAATTCGTTTAATTTGGAACCGTTTGTGAGTGACGTTTGTTGACGTGAATTTATTTAGCTTACCTTGTATACCTTTCCAGATGCTACAATACTGAAACTACTACTCGCCACATGATAATAGAAGAAATTCCACAACAGTGGGGTCACAATATTTACTCATGTTATTAAAGGGGACTATGTAAAATCTGAAGGTAAAAACAAGCAGATGGTATATAGATGGAAATAAAACAAACCTGCCTAAATAATATTCTTATTCTACTATAAGTAATTATAATATAGTTAGCTGGAAAACTTGTCATCTGGTGTTTGTGACTTGTGAATGCCATGTTTGGTAGTGTTCATTTAACTAATTTCAGGTCTTGAATTTAAATTCCTATAATGAGGAAAAAACGAATTGTAGTTCAGTTGGTCGTAAAATAAACCCTGGGTCTGATGCAAGCACACATTTACATGTCACTCAATTGTTCTATTCTTCAAGAACAGTGAATATATAAAGTCAACTCCTGTAATTCAACAAAAACAGTCAGGTTTAATTTCCATACAAGTTACGACGCACTTGCCTTGAGCGGCTTGTTGCCTGAACTCCCTTACAGGAGTTTCTCTAAGAATGCAACAGAAGACTGTTTTATCAGGAGCTTCTCTAAAAATGGAACAGAAGACTCTTTTATTTTGTCATTGTTTCCCTATCTGTCATTGCTGACAGTCTAAGTGGTCCTCCCAGTGGGTCTGTTGGAGAACGTTCTGTTGGGACATGCTCCAATAGCCCAGTTCATTTATTCCTGATTGTTCATCATCATTAGGGAGTCCCTAGGACTGAGGCAAAATGAACTGAGAGGACAGCATAAAAAGATAGGTTTTGCTGCAGGTCTAAAATTAGTTTTTAGAACAAGTTTGTCAACTCAGTTGTGTTAGTTATGTTGTTGACAATCTACACTGTTCTTTATCGATTTATACACATTCAAATTAACTTGAAACAACTTTGGCCTAGTTAGATTATGACCTTAAATTCATGTAAATTCCATTGGTCTCCTTTGCTCCGGAGTCTCAGTTGAAAGACACTGGGGGAAGTTATTAATTTCTCTTCAGGGAATTGTAAGTCAACTGCTGGTTCGCTGCAGCATAAGGTGTTCACATGTGGGCACCGAGAGCAAACGCGGGGGCTTCCTCCAGACATGCCAGCGGAAATGTTTCTCAGGCTAAAAAAACACTGGCCGGCGCAATCCAGAAAGGTGTCAAACCACATGATCAAGGCAACCAATTAGACATGAAAGTGTGTTATGATCAATGGTCAGATTATGCATTTTGTTTTTTGTTTAATTTTTCTACAACAAAATGTCATGAAAAGTATTTTCTGAGATCAGCGACTAACTGAACGAATGACCCATGGTCATTAGGAGAAGCAGTTAACGCACAGGTTGAGGAGTTTTGACGCAGGCTTTCTCGGCAGACTACATGAAAGGTTGTAAACGACATCTGGTTTGCTACGTCTTCTACGAGCAAATCAAGCAGGTTCTTCAGATCATGGTGGTCTGTGTCACCTCAGATACCAGCCAAACAGTCCAAACCTTGAACACATATTGTCCTTTCGCTCTAAAATGACACTGTCTTGTTTAAGGCTGGCTGCTGTTTTTGTTCTCCATTTTGTTGGCCTCCGACGTCTCCTAGTAGAGGGAGGTAGATGACTTAAGCAGATGAATGCCATGAAACTTTCCTTTAGAAGACTGTAGAGTCTTGGCATTGGAGCCCCACCATGTGTGGAACTCTTTCTGAAGAGTGAGGGGGCTGGCGTGGGGGAGTTTCCAAGCAGGAGATAGCACAAGGGAGGTTTACTCTGTAGGAAGTAGGCTTACTGCTTACATTGCCGTGGAGAATTCGAAGGGGGCCCTCTGCCATTTTGGTTCCAGCTCCTAGTCAGGCTTTACCCCGAGCTATGGGCTAACGTATTGACAACATTTGACCCGAACAGTTTGTATGTGGTTAAGCTACAGTATGTGCACCTTCCTTCTGCCCTCCTGCTTTTGAACAGTTTGTATGTGGTTAAGCTACAGTATGTGCACATTCCTTCTGCCCTCCTGCTTTTGATTTCAGATCAGTACAAATAAGTGAGTTACACATACAAATAAATAAATAAATAAATCATAGTGCCAGAAGTAATAGCTCTTGGTTTGACTCAAAAAGGAAGAAAAGATGCTTTTACAATGATTGGGGAGCTCTGGCTGGAAATCTTGTTTATAGCGATATTTTGGCAGTCGTTGCCTTGGAGACTTAGACCATGCTAATCATTTCCATTCTCTGTTCAAATCTCATGCTAATTCCGAAGTTATACCACAGAATCCCCCCTATAATATCCCCTATAATGTAATGTGACACCTTCATTACCAAACCATACAGTAAAACGTCTAGTTTTTAGTATGTTAATCACATTTTCTTTAAATGGAAAATGAATTGATATATTCTTAAATTAGAAACTACTAAGTGAACTTCCCATAATAATACAAATAATCATCATCTGGCAAAGTGTTAAACTTACATGCAAGACACATCTACATGTTTAATAATAAATAAACACAAAGTCAGTTGAAAACTAATTTGGTTATGGCAAGATACTAGAGAAACTGCCAGGTCTAAAATTCAACAGAAGCTAGGATTTTGAAAAAGATAATGAGAATAACAAATCTATTGCAATGACAATCTATCTAAGAAGTGACCTTGCTGTATTGTAAATTGTCATAGATGCGCTTGATATCTAACTGCAGATTTGCTGTGAGTAAGTAAGTGGTGATAACTCCCAAGCCACTTGATAAATAAGGGGGGACTAAACTGCACTTTAAATAGGTGTCATAAAAATGATCTTGCGTTGTTTGTCTCACTAAGAATTGATTCAGGGTTAGTTTAGCTTAATGACATAGTTTCCTCCTTTACTGTTTCTCTGCTACAGAATAAGAAAGGATGAATTCAGAAAGACTGCATAGGTAAGAGGGCCTGTAGATCAGGAATCACACACATAACCTCTGGGGCACTCAGTCCTCGATGACTTTTTTAATCACATTTAGAAGGACAGCTGCAGTGTTTTCCTGGGACATGCAAGACTGCAACAAAGACAGATTCCTAGATCAGAATCTGAATAATACTTCCGTTCTTTCATATTGTACTTTGAGCGATGACAACATAATTTGGGTTTGTGACCATGTGTCCCTTTAATGTAATTTAAAACCAGGAGTTGTAGATTGATCTGTTTGGATCAGCCAAAGTCGGAATTTTCAACCAAGTATTGTAGATACACATATTGTGTGTTTAAAGAAGTATTTGCTTAGTTTGTTGGCTAAAGCTATCGTGTTATGAACACAGAGAGCTGACAAGAGTCTCAGGTATTTACAACGACAGTTACTTTTCACATGACTGCATTTAACTCTTTCTGTTACATGCGTTGCAAGAAAAAAGCATTAAACAAACATTGCATAAGAGTAAGACATTTTATAAAATAGTCAAACAGTATTTACAAATGTATGGGAAGAGACAAAGCATGTCCATCAGTTGGAATAGTAGATCTGTGCAACAACACATTTAGAGCTATGATCACTTGAGGAAGACATGCCATGTGGATCTGTCTCATCAATAGTGTGTTCTTTATTTACATTACGGTCCAGTAAACTGGAGAGAAGTCTAAGAGGCTAGTCTGTACCTGATCGTTCCTGGCTTCAGTCCAGAAAGCATTCTTTGGGAATAATCTGTCATTGTATTTCACTGGGCTGTATGGTTCAGAGTTGTCACTATCTATCCCTTATATAAGCTCTCTCAACAAGTATTATGCAGTTTTTAGCATGTGCCGTTTAACTGTTAACCTGAAAAACTGTAGACAACTGATTCTTGGATATGGTTTGAACAGGTTGAAGTTTTTCCAATGTGACTACTTCACGAATCACTAACATAGCATAACAACGTTTTCAACAAACTCTTAAAATATTTACTTCAAAATGCATCCCTGTGTCGGGGGTTAAATTCTGCACATGTATACAGTAAACACATGTAGTCAATACATGACATACAATGATGTTGTTCATTTAATGCGACCCTTCACAACAACATGCAGCGTGATTATGGTTGCTGTCTTTTTTAAGCATCAGATTAAGGAAGAACAGCCTTGGAAGATCTTTTCTTAATTTGGAAGCAAGAGCGGAAATGTTTGTGTTGACATACTCTTTATCTAAGCCTATCTAGGCTTAGATAGGTGCAGTTTGTAGGATAGATTATACAACCTGTCAATAAAAGAGACCAGGTTATTACACCTTGTTTAAAAAGGGCCTCTCTGTTATTTCATAAGCAAGCATAACAAAGGCCATATTGCCTTCTGTATGTTTCTAGTTCACCCACCCTCCATTTGACAACGCTCTCCTATGTCCTAAAGCATGGCAGATTGCCATCTAACAAGCAGCTTTACAAAGACCTACCATCTCCTCTCCTTCCAGTGAAAAATGCAACACTGCTTGAGTGACCCATTGCCGAGCTTATCTGAATTGGCTGAAGGGCTGCACAGTTTATGGGCTGGGCCACAAGACAACAGATGTCTTTCTCTTCCATCTCCCAGACTAACCAACTACCCCCAGGACTAACCACCCATCTCCCAAACTAACCACCAACCTTGAGTACTAACCACCCCTTTCCAAGACTAACCACCCCCCCAGGAACTAACCACTCCCCTCCCAGATGAACTACCCACCTCCCAGACCAACCACCCCCCCAGTACTAACCACTCCCCTCCCAGATGAACTACCCACCTCCCAGACTAACCACCCCCCCAGGAACTAACCACTCCCCTCCCAGATGAACTACCCACCTCCCAGACTAACCACCCCCCCAGTACTAACCACTCCCCTCCCAGATGAACTACCCACCTCCCAGACCAACCACCCCCCCAGTACTAACCACTCCCCTCCCAGATGAACTACCCACCTCCCAGACTAACCACCCCCCAGTACTAAACACTCCCCTCCCAGATGAACTACCCACCCTCAGACTAACCACCCCCCCAGTACTAACCACTCCCCTCCCAGATGAACTACACACCCTCAGACTAACCACCCACCTCCAAGACTAACCACCCACTTCTGAGACTAACCACTCCCCTTCAACACTAACCACGCCCCTCTCAGACTAACCACGCCCCTCCCAGACTAACTACCCAGCTCTCAGACTAACCACCCCCTCAGAGACTATGCACCCCCTGCCCAGGCTAACAACCCTCCTCGCAGGTTGACTACCCACCCCCCACATCCTAGGCTAAGAACCCCCCACCTAGAAACCAGACTTACTACCCTCCAACCAGAATCCAGGCTGACCACCCATTCCAAGTCTAACCACTCCCATTGCAGAGTCCAGGCAAATGGAAAGTTGATCCCCTGATGCTATTAGCACCTTTAGAAACATGGAACACAGCTGTTTCCTGTTGTAGGCTGCTGTGACTGCTATGGTCCAGACACTTTAACACATCACAGAGACTGTTACTTATCAAAGTACATGACTGCATGCAAATCCACTTTAGGGTTATCATCCTAACTAGACCTAACGTATCAATACATAATATATTTCTTTTGATTGAAACAACTGCATGTGGATTAGTAAGAAGAGAAAACTAATATGAATTATAGTATATGTGGCAGATTAATAACACTTTACTCAGATAGATAGAAGATGTACTGGGGTTGAATGATTTTATATAGCAAATAACCATAATAGAGGAGCCAACTAGCAATATTATCTAGTAAACCTCTGTCAACTCCAAAATTCTACAGTTATTTTGTTTTACTTTTTGTCCTATAACATTTTTTAAATGTGGGATATGTGATTTAGTCCTGAAAGTTAAAAGCAAACAAAAACGTTCTTGCTTTTTGTAAGTTAATGTAGTTTGACTTCACTAAGATTCAAAACTCAAACTAATCTGTTGTAAACCATCTGTCATTATTGTGGCCTCCTACAGTGACCACGAGAGTAAAGACCAAAGGTATACCCATTTTGTAAGTTGTGTTTTGCCCTTCTTACTTTCTCAACAATAACGACAGCCTTTTGCAGGGCATGCTTGTAATACATTGCAGAAAGTGGCCAGGAAAGGAAAATAGGGACACGATGAGAAACACAAGCAAACAAGAAATGCTTTACCAACTGGTATCACTTCAGCTGTTGTCCACGTTCAACTCTGAGTTTTTCTCATCTTTCTTTAACTGACAATAAGTTGTAAAGTCTGTTGTTATTCTATCTACTACTAAAACATGCTTGGATAGATGTCTCAAAAACAGCAATAAAGTTCTTCCTTAGCAACCACTGAAATAAAAAAGGGTTTTCCTTTAATTCTTGCTTCTCATCTTCTGCTCCATTTTGGCTTTAATTCTTCTTGTTTAATTTTACAACAACAAAAAAGCAATCACTGAAGAATATATGAGACTTTGTGAACATGGGTGCAGTTGTAATAGAACAGCAGAGTGTCTGTGAGGGGATGGTTATGAGAGAGGGCTGACAAAAGGGGGAGGAAAATTAGGGTTGCCAGCATTCTTCTCACTTAAAGCTGTAACTACACCAAAAAAAAAAAAAAAAAGGCGCTTGCACAGTCTGGGCTGGGTCTGCTCTCTGCTTCCAGGAAAACGCTCCTCACTTGTCCCTCATGTTCAAGCAGTGATAACCTGGCCCTTTTTCCTTTTCTTTGCACACAAGGAGGGCTGATGTCTTTCTTGTAGACATGATTGTGCATTCAAGGACTTTTCTATTTCTGGTGGTCTCTGTGGCTCAGGTTTTGTTTGTAAAATGCCAAGACGGACAGAGTGGTGAGTACCATGTCTTGTTTTCTTGCATTGTGGTGAAACTGGTAGAAAAAAGTGGCCTGATTGTTGCTTTGAATAGAGATATGGTTTTGTGTCATTGGTAGAGCTCTTCTCACTGTGCTGCCGACTTTTGACAGTCTATTGGGGATTCCCTTAATTAAGTTAGCATTTGAGTTCAGGAAAAAAAAAAGATAAATTAATTTAATGTAACAGCACATGATGCTTGAAACCTGTGATATTCAAGAAGAAAAAATGCATCGTCATTGTTAAGCTTATGTACTTTGCCAAACTCACAATTTCATTTCGTACATGTTCCTTGCTGCTACCATGTTTGGACCGTTTCTCCCCTCCATTGTAATGGAGAGCAGCTGGAGAGACAATGACACCATGTTAGATGGACTTTCTGTCCGAGGTGATTAGGGCAAAACCCTCCACTTTTCCAGCTTTCGACTGAAATGAGCATTTCTAGTTAGCAACTGGCGCTGCGATCATCTGTCAGGAAACTGCCAGTGATGTCACCCTGAGGTTCCAGAAATGTGAAGGGGGGTTGAAAAAAGAAGCGCTGGAGGTTTTTTTCTTTTTTTTGCCCCACACCTATCCTGCAACAGCATAGGCTTTATGAAGTGTTACCAACATCCAGATTCCCTCAGCCGCACATCTGCCGTACTAAGACTATTTCAACACCGGCACTCATGCGTCTTTGGGGGAACACCGCTTGCATGTTAATGTGGGGCAGATGTGGAGAGATAGAATGTGGTGAGGAAAAAGGCAGTTGGATTTATTGAGTCATGGGGCCCTTGTATAGGGTCTGCTTTAGGTTCCCTGCAAAAAGGCAGGAGTGCTGCTTAAACTAATACCTGTCTGTTATTTTGGGGGTCTGCATGTAATATGTCTTTCCCCGCTTTTCCAGTGTTTCGTTTGCAAAGGTGATGTCATGGGCTAGGTTATTTAATGCATGTGATGTCATAGAAAGAACCTAAGCTGTCTGGACTGGAAAGTTTCTATTGGGTTTCCAGATGTTTCCTGAATAGAGCTGAGAGCATGTAGGAGTTGCTCACTGTGAGACATCATTTCGCTGGACGGTTTGGAGAGAGATAATTCACAATAAAAAAAAAAGTTGGGTAGCATGTTTTTGGTATGTGACGCACCCATGTTTGTCTTTCTTAAAGAGAGTGCCACCTGGTGGTCAACAAGAGAGGGCCCCAGATGATGTGTGTTTAAAACTGGGGCCTTCTCGGTTTCTTGTTTCACGGATTCATGTCAAAAGGTTGGACATCACGTTGTACATCCCTTTCACAAACAAATAGGCACATGAAACTATTTGAACAGATTCAGTACCAATAAAAAATTGATTGTGTTAAAAAGTCCAGACCTTCAGCTTAATAGATGGGATGATTAATATTGTACTAAAACAACCATAGAATGTGGTGATAGATGATTAACACATTTTTTTTTTCTTTTTACAAATGGGGAAAAGCTACAAAGTTATACGGTTTTATTTATCGCACTACTCTTCGTTAAGAGGATTCCCACCTATATTTGATTATTTGCCCCCCAAAAAAGGGAAATCAGTTTGTGTCTTTGAGTAGGGATTTAGTTGGAACTTGAGACTTTAGCTGCTTGATGGAGACTGGTTATGTTTCAGTCCCTCAAAGCAAATAAAGAGACAACTTTGTTTGAATTGCACTGTCAGCGCTTTAACTCCAGACCGTTTGACATCATTCAGAGTCATAAAGCCCTAGCAGTTCTGTTTTCCAGACTTTTTGTCTCCACAATGGTTTTGGAGAATTATGTGCAACCCCAAACCATTCCTTCTTTTCACGAGGCCCTCACATTCGGTCGCAACTAAGACGAGCATTCATCATAAATAGACTGACATGAAGAGGTTAATTTAGCATTTAACAAAAAGTTAATATTGGGTTCCCCAAAGAGTGTGTAAAACTTTTGATACAACCAAAATAATGAAATATTTTGGGGATTGTTTTGAGCTGTGTCAGCATATGTGCACCCTTTGTGCATTTCCAAAATGATTGTGTTTACGTAATTTGAATTTTAGGAGGAAAATGGGAGTGTGGTTGAATGTTGTGGGAAGTACTGTCAGCAAACAAACGACTTGGAACACAATAATAAAATGTACGTGTTCTGAATAAGATGCAATGGAGGGCATTGAGGTTGTAATTTAGTTTTGTCAGAATTGGCTAGATTTCTGAGAGGACGGGTTCTTGGAGTGCTCCTTTGATGGTTGAAAACACGTGAAAGCAAAGCAAATGCTGGATAGACAAAGCTTTCATAAATTTGATAAATATCCTCTTTACAGACATGTGCTGAAAGTTTGATCACAGAGGGGGATGTTCAAGTCTGCACATGATAGATGAGGAGCTACGATTGGCTCTAAGTAAAATGCGAAGAAACACATCAGCCATGTAAAAGTCAAGTCGAGCACTCCATGTGCCGAGAGAAAGTACGTTGAAGCGCGAGGGAATCGAGTCACATTTGGAATGAGGTCTAGGTTTGAGAACATGAAGAAAAAACCTGGCAATGGGTCAGCGTCACTAACAAAACCCAGGAGGAGTTTGTGCCTGCGTAGTAGCAGTGAGAACATGTTGAGTGTGTGTGTGTGTGTGTGTGTGTGTGTGTGTGTGTGTGTGTGTGTGTGTGTGTGTGTGTGTGTGTGTGTGTGCGTGCTAGTGATCTCCTCCCACTTCCATTGGCAGACATGGCTGTAAAACGTCTTCAAAGATGCCCCTTTTAACACTGATTTTATGCTAGTCACATTTACTAGGGCTTAGTTCAGATGTGTTATTTTTCATCAAGGTTTGAATTTTACTTTGGAATCTACTTTTAAACTTTTACCTCTCTAAGTTCAATACACCAAAAGAAAACTAATTTGGCGAATGTATGAAGTCACCAAATATTGTAAATTGGTTCCAGTTGCAGTTGCCACGTCATTTACAATCCAACAAATGTGTTGTTTTCGACCTAAGCTGAAATGTCCATGTGAATTCAACTAGGTCCACCAGATGGATTTGATTAGAAACACATGGTGCATTTTTGCACTATGACTTGATTACATGCCTCTTTTCTTTCAAAGTTAAGGAACAAAACTCTCTCGAACTCGTTGGGCTCGCTCACGTTACATCTTTTTTTGAAATGCAGACCAGAGAGCCTTGTGTCACCCGTTGCCCTGTGCTATAGCCTGCAGGCAGTGAACCCCGATGGTTGGATGTTACGGACTACGGAGCTGATGGGTTTTTAATGTGGCTCGCGCCCACAAGGAGCTCTCCATGGGAACCACTTATGAACCAAAAAGTATGGAAGTCAGCAGATGAAGAGTTAGGGGCGGGGGATGACTTCCAGATGGCTGTAGCAGTATTGGAGAATATTAAAACAAGGCTTGGCCTCCATGGCGGCTGATGTAAGGCTGTCTGGGGGGAATTAAAGATGGAGGTTCTTGGCGCTACGGTGTTGGCTTCCTAACATGGGCTGTGGGAATAGCATGTCTCTTGTGCAGTCTAAACTTCTTACACAGCTCCTTAGTTTCAGGGTAAACCATCCACTTTAAAAACATACAATTAGGTCTCCCTGTGACAGGTTTACCTCAGCTGCAGACTTGCTGCTCTGTCATCCACTCAACCAGACGAGGGCTGGGAGGTTTGAGTGACAGGACACGTCTGTGGACGTGTGCTTCGTTCTGAAGAAACGGAAACGCAGCCTTGCTGGCAAAGAATGCAGCGTCATATGGAGCGTCCCGTACGGCTTGGTGTTGTTTACCCAGCTGGTGGTGGTTCTTCCAGGGGGATCAGGAGGACACATGCCCTCCAGAACTGATCCGTTGGTCGGCAGGCAGGTCTTAATAAACTGCAACTCTCCCTTTGTGCACTGGCTTTATCTTTCCCCTCGGTGACTAGATCAAAAGCCGACGTAATTGCTTTAAATCTTCCAATTTCATGACAGTGCTACGTCCCACTGGAACAGAGCTCTCAGTGTAGGCCTCAGATTGCAGGGTTTTCACAGTGGGGGGTGAGTGGAGCTCTTCCTTGGGGGTGTGTGCATTTTTTTTCTCTCTCCAAGATTAATAATATGATTCCCATATTGATAGTATTTTGGTCTTAAAGTAGATTTTCCACTTTATAAACTGGTGTACAGGGTAGTATTTTAAAACAAATGGTTAAACTAACTATGAATGTTTATAGCTATTTAACAGCTATTTAATTTCAAATCTCAATGTAGCCTGCAAGACACACAGTATGTAGTGGCCAAGTCCAACTTAAATCGATTTTTTGCAATGTTAGGATTAAGTGTGGGCCCCATGTTGTAAGGGGGGCTGTTAGTATGTTCATTTTACGGTTAACAAAGGGCAGCAATGCGGTCTCTGTTATGTTTAGGTCCTTAACATCCTGTTGGACAGCTGATTAACTTTACGTGGACATTCTTCAGCACACAGGTGATCGTAGATTCTGCTCCTCTGTGTGTGGCGTTACCAATTGCTCTTGTTGACAAAAATATAACTAGACTTCTACGTCACAGACAGCAGTGTAAGATACAGTATGTCTAATTATTACACTAAATCAGTCAATCAATTATGCTATTTATAACTCAGCTCTATCCTCTCCAAGTTTTAATGTCTAACCATTAGAGGTAATTTATGGTGATATGCAAAGCAAAAAAAAAAAGTAGCAGACCTAGCGGCATTATTACTTCAAGTGCATGGACTGAAATGTTTGTTTTGTCAACTTGCTAGAATATCAGTCAAAGACTTTGTCAGGAGTTAGTGGATGAACCTGGGTGGTGACTGAAGTAGGGATCAATGACCACTAGGTCACATGCATCAAGGCTTGGAGGTCACTTGGAAAAAAGTTGGGGATTATAAAGCACAAATGTTGAAGTGCACAGGTCATTTCTTGGTCCACCAAAAACGCCTTCTAACCAAAACAGCACCGGTGACTATACAATTCAGCAAGATCTTCAGCTATTATTTTATACGTCCCTGGCAATCAAACTCAATATCCAAAACAGACACATTTCAGAGCAGGGAAAATCCAAGGCAATAGAAAGAGATGAACGGAAGTCCCTGACTTCACATTGACTTACATAGGAAACTGAACATGCAGTTCCACTTGCATAGGCAGTTCAGGCCCCAGCTCTTTGCTTCGGGATTCCCACAGTGTACGTCAGGTCAGGGACTACAAAATGCCACTGTCTAGAGAAGAGTGGATTCTTTCAACACAAAGCCGCCCAGTGTTATCAGTCACTCGTCATCCCAAGTCACTGAAAGTTTCCTACCAATAAGATCTCTCAGCAGTAGACTAGACCAGTGGGTTATGGAAATGTCCTCACATGTTTCGGTCAGTCATGACCACCATCCATGTTTTCACGGCTAACATCCACATAGGAGAGGTTTGCATCTAATGACGCTCCAAATCCTACAGCAGTCATTTGTGTTAACTTCCTTGAAATGGGAAGAGGTTGAAACAGCTGAAAGGGTGCAGCATTCAAAAACTTCTGTACACAGCACAGGGAATGTTAACCGTGCTAGCCAATATATTTACTGTAAAGGCGGTGAAGTCAAATTTTTGTGACAAAAAATGAAAAGGTTTCCATTAATCTGCGAGCTGTCGGTGATGAGCAGGTTTTGTATTGCTTCCCCCTTCTTAAAGTAGACGCTGCTTGCAGTCTGTATATATACTCACTTCCTAAAGTAAACGCACACTGGTTTCCCTGCATCATTTCCCTGGGAATTACCTTGTAATCACTCTTGCAACAAAGAACAACTATTTACATTTTCTACTCAAGCTTTTCTAAATAGACCATTATCTGTGTACTGCGTGAAGAATCTTAAGTTAACACAACTTGCTGTCATATAAAATCACTCGAATTCTCTTTAACTTGGCAAAGTCAAGTTTTTTTTGAAAGGGCTATTGTTTCACCCGTAGAGCCGGAGGATATTGTACATCTTCTTCCACTCACTCAATACGTTTGACAAACGTAGACGGAGAGAAACTAACACATGAGAGAAAGAAGGGGAGAGTAGGGTCTGAGAAAAGATAAGGGAAGTAGGAGCGAAACCAAGAATGACTGAGTGTGACTCTGAATCTGTGCAGCACATGTCATCAGCAGGATTAATCCAAGCCACTCTGCCTCGTAGATCCCAGCAGACTGGTATATCTCCATCACAGGATACCATGTCACACTGGTATTTCCGCTACAGGACCAAGTGTTTGGACTACGGGCTTGGGCTGTTCATGTCTAAAATGCCTATTAAGCTGAACCGTTGGGAGACACTGGAACTGTTGGTTTTGTATTCTTAAAGTGCACTCTGTAAATTCCGCCTGCAATGGCTTGTCATCATCTCATGTGGGGCATTAATGGAATGCATTTGTCAAAGATTTTCAGTGGCTGCCTCTTCCACAGGTGTGAATCTGGGGAACAACATTTGTATTTTGTTAGGTAGTATCAAGAGTAAGGGGGTTGTTTGTGTTGCTTATTTCATGAGGTTTTATGAGACACCAAATTCTGTACATAAGCCATATTGCAAGAAGATATAGTAAGTGCATGTTGTGAAATGATAAGCAATTTTTCCTTTATGTGCGGCTCTTTACAAAACCCAAATACTCTTTGAATGGCTATGTTGTGGATCTACAAAGGCAGTTCGACCCCTCGCCTTTCAACTGGTTAATTCTTCAAGAAGACATGTAACAGTGTCCAGAGACTGGACCGCTCCCATATTGAATGGAATGCAGAAAATGCTGGTTAAA